>CM062813.1:572720632-573059147 GCA_031772625.1 Pinus tabuliformis | reverse complement strand
CTTAACCAAAATCAATTCTTATATGCACAACCATAATATTATCATAAGAACACAACAACCAACTAGGTCTATAGGATATAAGCATGTACATAAGTATGTAATGCATAATATTATATAATCACATCAAAATCACCCTTTCTAAGTGCCACAAAATTAACCTTGCCAAGGTGGGACACTACATACTCCCCCTCTTGGATTAAACTTGGCCCGAAGTTTTCTTTTATATATATATATATATAATCCAATCATGTTGTTCATGAAGACAAAACATACCATTATTAATCAAGTACCATGTATAGTTATGCCATACATAGATTTTGACATACACCACAATATATACTATATCAAAACAATCATCTAATCAAGCATATTATATCTAGGTACTATTATCTATAAATGATATAACATATAAAACATCTATTCATATAAATGACAATGGTCTCACATTACACATGATTGTCTTTTCCCTATCTAATGCATTAAGAATTCAATAATCTTTCATGTGTCATTCTCTTAGGTTCTATGGAAAGATTGAGCTTTCTAACTCACAAACAACTCCCACATTAGTTGTATAAACAAAAATGATGGTCCATCTGTTATATAAATATTTGGGCACTTCAACCCCAATCTTATATATCGATAAACTAGGGCTCTTCAACCCCTAAAAGTGTTGTTTCATACCCTAAAAGATCATGGTCATCTGATTACATCATTCCCCAAAAGTTCCACCTGATAAACCCTCCAGAATTGGCCTAAACTGGACCATATTGACTGCTCCACTGTCAGGGTGTGATGCATATTGACTTCTACACTGGTCAGGTGTGATGCATACTGTTTGGGCCTTCTATAGGGTGCAATAAGCGAGGATGGACAAATGTCTGGGACAGTTTGCTAAGTGGATGCTCATAGAATCTTCTAGAAACTTCCCTTCTGACACTTGCCTCTCTGAATTTGCCCAAGGATGAGTAAGAGATCTAAACTTTAGTTATCTCCCCTCTTGTGGAACCAAATGTAACAAGTGGAATGACACTAATCAAACCCCAGAGCTAACTCACACCCTTGAACACATCTATAAATGGATCCCCCATCTAAGAGATCCAGAGGCGGGAATTTGGTGAATTGCAAGGAAGTGCTGATAGTTTGTATTTGAGAAAGAGCATTACATTGTTGGTGTGATCTTGCTATTTCATGAGGCGAAGAGGGCTTGATGTTGGGAGGATGATGCTGGATCAGACAACTGGGTTGTAATTCTCCCTTCTATATAATAAAGTTCTTCGAGTTTTCTTCCATATAACTGTGCAATTGTGAATGTTATTGTTCATGAATGTCATTGTATGTTCATTATATTTCTGATTCCATAATGATTATGAATAATAGATCAAGATGCTTTGATAGTTCTTTGTTACTGTGTTTCTACAGGTACTCTCCAGCGGATAAGTACGGAGAGGAGTTGCAAGCTCTGTCAAGGGGGAGAGAGATCAAGCAAGGAGTTAAGCGGAAGATCCAAGTTGGTTCCTTTGTCTTTGTCTTATCTATTATACATAGAAGAAATCACGAATTGCTTTAAACTGTTGTTTCTAGAGTAGCTGCCAAACCTAGAGGGCTAGTCAATCGAAAATACACTAGTTTTCCCAGAAACAAATTGGCGACTCCACTGGGAGCGAATAGATGTTTGTTTGTTTTATAAACTATAGACGGAGCCTAAAGTCAGCCAAGTAGCCTTCGAACTGCTCTTGCTTTGCAATTGCATAGTAGATGAATGCTGCTTTAGTCAATCTCTGGTTTAGTTTATGAATTAAACATTTGACTTACAAGCATTCTAGATGATTTTTTGGTAGCTCAGTAACGTCTCAAGATCATTCCTCTATACTTTTCTCATTACTGTCCATCATACCTCAGCTTAACTTACTAAAATCAGTTGAAATTTTGAGCCAAAACCCATTTCAGTTGCGCTCCCTGGCCCATTGCATTGTCTGTCACTGTGAACTAGTATGAATCGCACCTCTCGAGCCTGTAAACTGCGATGCATCCCTGTTTCTATGAAGCCTAGGTGTGATGGCTGACTGAACCTATTTCCATTCTTGAAATTTGGGGTTTTTGTCCTTGTTTTTAGTTCTGTTTAGTTGATTTGTTGCTTATGACCAGTGCCTCCTTACTGAAGCCTGCTTGCATCACATAGATTAGCCTCCATTGATTAGGATTAGTAAATATTTTTATGTTTTTGTCCATCATTTACAATCCTTTGTAGAAAAGTTGCTTAAATCAATCTATCATTTTGGTACAAAAAGTGTCGTAACTGTCATATTGTGTCAAAAAGAGAAGTGTCATTGAGTCTTCCTTCCCTGGATAGTCGATTGAACTTTTTGTCAAGTATTTGATTTGATTTGTTGATATTTGAAGTGTCGAAAGCATCTTCTATTCAAAATTGAAAAGTGTCATTTAGTCTTCCTTTCTATTTTGAAAAATAAATTGTTGAAAATGTCGCTTTGAATGAAATATCTCAGGTCTTTGCTATACTTAGTTTTCCTTTTTGGCATTTTTTCACATTAAGGGGAACAAAAAACAAATACATGCATTTGCATTTGCATTTAGTTTGTGTGCAAAATATGATTTAGGAAAATGCACTAGTGTGTGCTCTTTGCTCTTTGTTTGAAAGAAATTGTAATCTTCTTTCCCTAGTAGTTAGGATTTTCATTGCTCAAAATAAACAATGATTGTTTATCATTGTAGATTGCATTTTTAGGAATTTCAAATCAACATCATGCGGTGAACCATTGAAAGGCAAACTTTAAACAAGATCAACTCTAAAATAAATTTCAATAAACTTAACAATGCTTTGGAACTTAACGCAACACATCTAGAGGTCTAGGCTAAAGACGTGTTCCTGCATCGTAAAAACTAGTAACTATCGTTTTCATCGAAGGTTGGGTGATTCCTCCTCTTTGATATGACAAGTGCTAGCACGGACTTGTGCTCCCCATACCATCGAGTATATATTGGGAGACCACAATAGGCTTATATCCTTTATCCATAGGAAGCTGAGTCTGCTGCCCTATCAATCGCAATGCACTGAACATAGCATTCGGGAAGATTGACTGCCATACATAATTGCTTGGTAATTTCTCTTTACTTTATCACCAAGGTGTATTTTGCAGTTTTGTGATTGGTTTGGTAATCACTCTGTCTAGATTTCCAGAGTAGTCACTTTCCTTCCTTTTCAACTCTTTAAAAGAAAAGGTCCATCTGAGCACTTATCACTTCAGGCTCATTAAAAATCGAAGGGGACTAGAGTCATGTTTAGCTTTTTCTTAGCTCTTAAAAATTGAAAAATCAAAGTTGTGTCAAAGATCATTAAAATTTATTAATTCGGAATAACGTCATATTCCCCTTAATTTTGAGTTGATCAAGTAATCCGCAATGTGGAAGAAAGTCAATCAAAAGCCCGTCGTTCGTGGAGACTAGCGAGTCAACCATCTTTGACTCCAGAAACAAGCCATTCTAGGCAAAACAGTATCGTTTAACTGAGTCCAATTCACCTGGTTTATTTGAAACTTTTGTTTCAACATTGTCAGAGACTACAGTTGCTCTGACCATTTTTGGTACATCTGCCTTTAGAGAAGAAGTTCCGAAGTTACAAGAGGACATTAGAACTGATCCTAGTGTAACGGTAGACACTTCTATACCTTAAACAACTTCATCTAGAGTTGATCCAGAGACTGAAGTTCATTTACCTAAACATCTGGAAGTCGAATTCCAGAATTAAGGAGGTGTCACCCCTCTTGTATTTGTCACTGCAGAAGCTATACCTTCTTCGGCTCCAAAAATATTTTACGGACCTGACGGTCTACCTCTGCCACCTAGACTGATTGCCATAGAGGAGATAGTAGAGGATCCTCCATCTAGTACCCCGTTACATTTTGGAACTGGGATTCATCTGTATCCTTCTACTCCTGAAGTTGGTCTTTTTAATTATCCTTCTTCATAAGTTCCCGTCGAATCGCTAGGAAATCTTTTGGATAGACTAAACATGTCTGAGCAGCCATCAAAATGTAGGACCGTGTCATCTGATACAGCTACAACAAAACTTCCTGCTGCCATTCCTACAATGTTTGCTGGTATACCATCTGTCCCGGCTAGTTATCAATCACTAGTTGGAGTCCATTCAGGGGCTGTTTCAACGACATGGTCTGTTCCTATTTGTTCGTCCAAAGTCTCATATGGTATTTCTTATGTTGAAACTCAACAAATTGATCCTGTATGCCAGTATCAATTTGGGCAGACCAGTATTCAAAGACTGATATATCCTTTGAACACTGGACTGCCGCCGTATGGAGGGTAGTATGCTTTTTCATTGTTCCCTCCAGGAGAACAACCATATGAGAGTTCACAACAAAATTCAGGTCAAACCAGAATTACATCTAGTGGTTGGGTACCAATACTGCCACAACAACCAAGGGTTGTATATTCAATGCAACCGATCCAACCTGTGTCGAATATTTCCACTACACCTGCTATTGTGACTGTGTCGCAAGTACAAGCACTGCATGTTGTGTCTCAACCTCAAGTCTCTCAGGTTGCAATACAACAACCTCTTGTCTCTATGGCTCAATCGCAACCTCAGGTTAGTGTTTCCTTACCTGGAACGACTCAGGCTCAAATGGGTATTATCACTGCGCACCTTGGTCAATCTTCCAGTATTGGGCAACAACAAATGGTCCAACAACCATGGCTAGTACAATAACAACAACCACAATTCCAGCAAACCCAACCTCAGCTTGGATTGGTCAATATCAAACCTACCGAGGACCTGAGAAACAAGGCTTTGTAGGTAATGGACAGCCGCATTTTCAAAATGGTTATCAACAACCACACTATACTGGTTATGTCCAACAACCTTATCAAAGTTACCAGCATCAGATACATTATGCTGGTATGCAAAGACCTATTGCTCAGGCGATTCCATCTTATCTTGGGTATGCTTCACCTAACCTGAATCAACAGTTGCCTTTTGTAGCAACTCTAGAATTACCAAATTTGAACCGACTGACGAATGATCCAATTGCATATGCCCCTTAGTGGCCAGCGATTCCTCATAAAATTCCCTCTGATATTCCTAAATTCAATGGAAATCTAGGTGAAGATCCATCGAATCACGTAATGACTTTTCATTTATGGTGCTCATTTAATACCCTAAACGATGATTCGATTAGGCTTCACCTTTTTTAGAGAACGCTCACTGGTCCAACAGTGAAATGGTATATTGAATTGCCTAGAGCTTCGTTCAATAACTTCAGCACCCTTGCCACCACTTTTCTAACCCACTTTCAGTTACCCATAAGGTACGAAATAGGAACAAAACTTCTTACCAACTTTAAATAGACCACGGCCACTCACATATCCGATCATATTCATGAGTGGCGATGTCGTCGTCAAATGGTAAAGATGTATGTTCCTGATCAGCTTTTAGCTGAGTGGTTTATTAAGTCCTTATTTCCATCTATAACTTAGGACGTGGCAAAAGGAGGAGTTGTCACTGAAGAGAAAGTCATTGCTCATGCCCAATATTTAGACTTGATCTATACTCAGTCTGGCACACTCTACGACAAAATTCCTGACGCTCCTAGACCAGAATTTTCCATTCCACCCCCTCCTAAATCAAACAGGGACTCTCACACCGGTGATGGCGTGATCAGTGCCTCAAGCACACAAACCGCAAAGGCTCCATCTAGTAAAGCCCTTGCAGTGTCTAGTAAAAAAGCAAATGACAAACCTATTGCCTCAGAAATTAATGTCGTGTCATCTGACAAGGGCAAAAATCCAAAGCAACCGGGAGGCAAGAAGAAAGGGAAAAATAATAAGAAGAAATAGGAAGATTCAACTCCTGAAAAATATTCTGAGAACCCTACTGGGCAAAAGAAACCTCGTTATCCATGTTACATATGCAACGACGAGCATTGGATGAAAGATTGCCCACATCGAGTTGAGGTTGCGAAATTTTTAAAGACTTCAAATACCTCAATGGTTTTGACTGATACATTTCTGAACCCAGAAACTAATCTGGTTGCTATCGATAATTCTTCCACATCCCAAGTGCTTATGTTATCCATCTCAAAACAACAAAATGATGCTTTGATATCAACAAGGAATAAAGATTATGGGAATCCATCATCGTCAAATAACCAGGCTACAGATCAACCTAGTAGTTCAACAACAACTTCACTAGAAGTTGCTCCACCCATTATTCCTGAATTAACAATAAAGCCACCAAAGGGAGTCGTACATAAATCAACATTTAATCCTCATGCTCGAGCTGCACAAAATTATAATATAGTGGAGGATCTGGCTCAATCACCATCTGCTATGTCGACACTTGAGGTACTGTAGAATTGCCCCTCCCAAAAGTAGGCTTTGTTATCAGTAATAGGTGGGATCGATCCAACGGATTCCAATCTTGTGGCCTTTAATCATAAAGGATATAAACCTCAGTTACTGGCCCAAATCGATTTCCTTATACAGGTAAAAGCCCTCAATAAAACTTTTCATCGAACAATCATTGATGAGGGGGCATCTACCTGTATTATGTCAATGAGTTGCTGGAAAACCTTAGGTTCACCACCCTTGTCACGATCATCAACGACATTAAAAGCATTTGATGGAAGAACATACACGTCGCATGGGATTTTAAGTAACTTGCAAGTTGAACTGGGGGGCAAGACAGTAGAGATTGAAGTCGAGGTCATTCATGGAAACCTTGATTACAATATTTTACTGGGAAGGCCCTGGATTTATGCTATGGCTGTCATTGTGTCTACATAATTTAGAAAGATTGCATTTCCTTTCCAAGGTGGAATCACAATCATCGACCAACTAGCCTTTTTTCCAAACAGTTCACAAGCTACTGGAAGCATTCCATTGATCCATGGAAGTCATCAATCACTTCAAAATGTCAGAGTAGGTCTCCTGAAAGATCCTTCCTTAATGGGTACTTTTGCCCTCCCGCCTCCAACTGGACTTGCGGAAGTTGCCATAGTGGAAACCTGTCATATGATATCTTCTACATCCCTTGAAATTAGAAAGAACTCTGACAATTTTTATAGTGCATATCACCACAAGGTGTTGCCACCAAGCCCCATAGAATCTTTGTAGCAATCAATTTTCTGGGCCTGGGTGACAAACCCGAATCAGCACTCAACGAGTGTTTGGATAGATAGGTCTTTAGATTATGGTAGCTCTTCCGATCCTTGGTCTCATATACATTCTATAGACGAAGGAATCATCCATCCAATGATGATAGGAGAGATGCCGTGGGAAGATTACCACCATCGTTCCCACCTTCAAGATAACATTGAAGATTATTCGAACGACCTCAATCATCCTTCAACTTTTTATTTTTTATCAAATACTATGAATACAGTAGATTCCGAGTGAAATCTATCCAATATTGAAGAAACTATCAAACCTAATGTTGTAGAGAATATTCAGGTTGGAAAATCTTGTTCTCCATCATAACTAGAAATTTACTGCGCCCTCTTTCGTGAATTTAGAGATGTCTTTGCATGGTCATATGAAGAAATTCTAGGCATTGACTCGAGAATTGTTGAACATGAAATCAACATGTATCTAGATGTCAAACCAGTACGAAAACGGCTTTGACCTGTCCATCTGAAGAAAGCCGCTGCCATTAAAGCGGAAGTCGAAAAACTTTTGCATACTGGTTTCATTTACCCTGTTCCTCTTACTAATTGGGTATCAAATATTGTTCTTGTAATGAAAAAGCAAGGAACAATCAGAGTGTGCGTCGATTATAGGGATGTAAATCAAGCGTGTCTGAAGGACAACTATCCTACACCCTTCATCAACCAGATAATTGATGAATGTGCCGGGTGCGAAATCTTTTCATTCATGGATGGATTTTCCAGATACAATCAAATCAATATCCACCCGCAAGACCAGTCGAAGACGGCATTTATATGTCCATGGGGCACATTTGTGTATCGTAAATTACCTTTCGACTTGAAGAATGCAGGGGCAACATTTCAAAGGGCAATGAATTACACCTTCCATGACATCAAACATATCGTTCAACCTATCTCGATGATATACCGGCACATTCACGAAAGTGGACTGATCATCTGCAGCATTTGAGAGCCATATTTCTATGTTACCAACACTACAAGATACGAATCAATCCACACAAGTGTGTGTTTTGCATTGGTTCTAGTCGATTATTTGGTTTAGTAGTTTCTAAGGACATAATTCGACTCAACCCATTTAAGGTTCAGGCAATCCTTAACATGCCTCCACCTTCAAATTTACTTCAGATTCAGAGACTCCAAGGCAAAGCTAACTTTATGAGGAGGTTCATTCCATATTATGCTGAACTCGCTAAAGGTTATACACGTCTTTTGAAAAAGGAGTACCCTTCCACTGGGATCAGGTTGCGCAAGCTTCCTTTGATGCTTTAAAAGATTCCCTGATAAAAGCATCATTAATGTACGCTCCTGACTATCAAAAAGACTTTAACTTGTATCTCACCGCTGCAGATACGACCATCGCCATGGTTTTAGTGCAAGAAGATAGTGGAATTGAACATCCAATATATTATTTAAGTCGCAACCTTAATGATACAGAAAGCAAGTACTCTTATGTTGAAAAATTGGCTTTAGCAGCCGTTCAAGCAGTACAGAGATTTCGACACTACGTTCTCTTTCGCAAAACTACCATTGTGTCAGATTGCAACCCTATGACCTACATTCTGTTGCGTCAATTGCTGGGGGGCAAATATTCCAAATGGATAGCCATTTTGCAAGAGTTTGATCTGGAATTCACCAAATCCAAATCAAAGAAATCTCTCGTCTTTGCAGAGTTACTTTGTGACCTTCCCTCGTCATCCAATGATTTAACATCCAAAGCATCAATCGTGGATGAGACTCTGTTTCTGATATTGTCAAGCGATCTATGGTATGGGGATATACTGGTCTATCTCCAAACCCAAACTTTTAGGCCTAACACCTCTCACTCTGAATAACAACGTACTCGATACCAAGCCAAAGACTACCTGATCATTAGTGATACGCTTTACTGTCGTGGTGTCGATACAGTTCTACCAAGGTGCCTCATGCATGAGGAGGCCGAAAAAGTTTTGAATGATTTTCATTCAGGTGCTTGTGGTGGGCATATCTCTGGTTACGCTACTGCACAAAAGATCTTATGAGCAGGTTACTTCTGGCCCACCATTGCATAACTACTGTCAGAAGTTGCCATGCTTATCAAATTTTTGATCGCAAAACCAGATTACCACCTGCACCACTACATCCAGTAGTTGCTGTTGGGCCATTCGCTAAATGGGGCATTGATTTCATGACATGTAACCCCACCTCGGCCTGGGGACATGGGTATATTATAGTTGCTGTCGACTATTTTACAAAACGCGTCGAAGTGATGCCTACATTAAACAACAGCGGCGAAACAACTCCTCTTTTCTTTTCGAATCATGTAGTTTCTAGATTTGGTGTTCCATAGGCTATAGTCACAGATCATGGGTCACATTTTCACAATCACACGATGATTGAATTGACTGCCAAATTAGGATTTTCCCATGACAGTTCTACTCCATATTATTCGCAGGCTAATAGACAAGTTGAGGCAATCAACAAAGTCCTTAAGCGCATGTTGCAAAGAATGATTGGAGTCCACAAACGGAATTGGAATTTAATCCTGTACTCAGCTCTGTGGGAATATAAGACTTCGGTGAGAAATGCGACCGGATTTATGCCTTTTCAGTTGGTGTATGGTCTGGAAGCTGTCTTTCCAATTCACTTCAAAATCTCATCCCTCAAGCTTGCAATTGATTTGCTTCCCGAAATTTCTGAAGAAGAGGCTCGTTTCTTGGAACTAATCCACCTGGATGAAACCCGTCATGATGCCGTGTTGGCTAACGAAGCACATAAGAAATTTGTCAAGGCGCAATTTGACAAAAATGTCAAGCCTCGTGTCTTCTCAGAAGGTGACTTGGTCTTGCTTTATGATCAGGACTCTGACAAATTAGGAGTGGGTAAATTCGAACCATTGTGGATGGGCCCCTACATTGTTAAATGAGTATTGACAAAAGGAGCCTATGAGCTGGTCGATTATGATGGGATCCCACTGTCATAGCCCCGAAACGGGTTGTATCTTAAACGTTACTATGCTTGATTAAGTGTAGTAAACTTTTGATACATATGCTTTTATCACATTTTTTGTGTTTTATTTTAGAGTTGTCATTTTGGTTAGGTAATCCACTTCGCATTTTGTTGCAGATGTCAAAATTTTTGGAAACGCTTGTTGGGTACATCGACAGAGCTAGTTGTAATACGTAGAACCTATTTTTTGCAGCCTGGGCCATTTTTGCTCCTAGCGGCGAGTTAGTGAGTTTCAGGGGGATATGTATTGGCTGATCGACGAACAACATCATTGAGTATAGCGTGTTGATTGAGCTTCTCTCTGATGCCATTTCACATGGCATATGCCGACTCGTCGTCAGGCTAGATTCACAACTCATCATTCTACAGCTTACTAGCGTTTATCTTGTTCGGAACCCAGCTATTTATTGCATGTTCCTAAGAGTCAGGATTTTGGAAAGACATTTTGATTCCATTCAATATCAACACATTTCTAGAAACTTAAACACATTGACTGATTCATTAGCAAACTATGTGTTAGATAGACATTTGCAGCATTTGTAAAGAAAGCATTTTACATCAACATTTGCATCAGGATTGCATAACTTAACCAAAATAAAACTCTGAAAATAAAAAATATATAACTGTTTATATTTTTTACAAAATGTTTTGTGTCCAAGACAAAATCGGTCATCTGACCAAGAAACTCAAAATGAATGTAGAAAAGCATCCTAAACTAATGATGCTGGTGATAACATGTCACCGCCTGTGCGATCATGCGCAAGAGCCTAGTCCATCGACTCGGCACACCAGTAGTATGGCGCTGTAACCTCAAAGGTAACTCATCGGTCCTGACATCCTGAATACCGAGAGTGAGGCCCTCGATCTGATCCTGCAACACTGCCAAGGTCTCCGATATGTCCAGATCCCGAAGGACGACCCTCCCTACAACCTCTCTTGCTGGAGCGTCATCTGCTGCCCGTGGGCATGCCACTAGTCGCACTGGTCCAATATCTGCACATACATATGAGTTTGATTAGTCTTGATAACATTAAAAAACACAAAAACATTATAAAACTGATAAACAAAGATATGGTCGAATCATTTTACCTATAACACTCCACTGCTCGCCAGCTGGTAATGCCAAATCTGGGTTGCCTCGGAAATCCATCCCGACATATGGATACTCCGCAAATACCATCTCCTGACGGTTGAACCACTCAAAAAAGGCATCAGAGAAGGAAATATGTGACTGAACGACATGTCTGGCCATAAGATCAACCCATCTCTACATCCGTGGTTCCCTCGGTGCTGGCAATCCCAGTGAAATGTTCTGAGGCTGCATCAGTGGAATCCTCTCCAAAGCAAAAGCAGTCAATATGGAACCATAGCCAAAATTCTTGGTTCTTCCATTCTTTACTTTGGAGAGTTGTTCTTTTATGATAGGAAGTATCGCCTCACACTAGTTGAACACCTTCGGTTCCAAGAATTCTAAGGCATACTACATGTAAGATTTGTTTGCCAAATGTAAAGCTGCGCTGCCAGTGAATCTAGCAAAGGTAAATAAAATGGTCCTCAAGGGCCGATCAGTGACATCCTGGATATTGATCTTGCCATCTCTGCTGGGCTAAGATCCATCTCTACAAAATTGATGAATATAGTCTTTGACGGATTCACCTCCATGGGCGAATCCTGATAGTGAAAGAGGGGCCCCACGCCTCAATAAACCCGTCAGAAAGTAAATGTCCTTGACAGTCAATGGAATAGATTTACCTCTGATCTGGAATACCTAGTCAATCGTATCCCAAGCATTGAGAAAATACTGCAACAAACTGATCTGTTGCCTCATGCTGGATATACGGAAGAACTTCAGTAAGCCACAGTTTCGTAATGCAGTAACTGTGCCCTGATTGTGTAAAGAAATCATGTCCTCCTCTTCATGTTCTCATTCATGCTATGTGATGACCATCTTGATCCAACAAATTTTTGAAATGAAGACAAAAGATGAGTTAGGATCCAAATTTGAGCAAAAACAGGCAAAAATTTGATGATAAATCACTGTGTAAAGTTTCCTTTTTGTGCCCATCGCACCTTTGCTTTGAGCAAGGTGGGATGCATACTGACTGGCCTATTGGAAGCTCAGTATGAATCACACCTTTCGATACAAGCTAGGTGCGATGATTGGGGAATGCGATCTTCAAACCCTAGGGGCCTAGAAATGTGGAAAAACTAGCTCAAAATCAAGAAAATATGGAATGAAAATGAAGAGCTCAGGGTTAGCTCTTACCTGGTCCTGATGGCACGGAGAATAGTCCATCGGATCTCCCGAAATCAACTGGTGAAATTTAAGGGGGAAAACCCCTCCAGAACTCCAAAATCCCAAATTTGAAATGAAATGATGAAAATGAAAGGTGAAACTACTTTTTGTATCTAATATTCATGTACTTCGAGTAAAATGTTAGTTTTAGTTCATTTTTTCTACATATATGTCTATTTCTATTTAATTTGATGGAGTGATTAAGTAGGTTAAATGACTGTTGAAAGAAACTCATGTGCTAAACAATGAATTGAACATCTTTGACCAACTTAACCAAGCATATGTTTGTTCGTTTCAAGCTTGTAAAAACGATGAAACCCACACCGAGCATAGTTCCCCCAGGATTCAAGCTCGTTAAAAAATGAATCTTCAAGTAAATAACTTTGTGATTGCCATGCTATCAGCCTTTTGAGCCTTGGTTGTGTACCTCCCATCACCTCCATTCTTTTGGCCGATCATATGCTTCCACTTGGTTGTTTACCATTTTGAGGAACAACTGCGACGAGTGGTCCTGTTAGCCAACCTCTTCCCATAAATCACCATTTTTGAGAAGTTCCAACTTACCCTGAACCAGTTGCTACCCTAAACACCACTCGTTCCTAAAAAACGAGCCTTCTTTAAACCCTTTTTAGAGTCGTTAAATATGAAAAGATTGTTGAGCAATTCACCTCTCTAGCTCGTTAAAGTGATTGGAAGTGCCATCCCTCCTGTATATTTTAATCTTTTTCGGCATTGAGGGATTATCTCACGAAAAAGTTTGAGCGCTTGTCTTTTTTGGCTCGTTAAAGTGATCGAAAATTCATCCCTTTTGTATTATTTTAATCTTTTTTCGGACCTAAGGGATTATTCTACGAAAAAGAACCTCTGGAGTTTCCTTTTCGTCCCTTTTCAAACTCTCTAAACATGAAAAGGACCGAGTTATCCTTGTCATTAAACTCGTTAAAACAATAGCGACAAACTCGTCCAGACGAGACATAGTTTCCTTTTCGTCCCTTTTCAAACTCTCTAAACATGAGAAGACCGAGTTATCTTTATCTTTAAACTTGTTAAAACAATAGTGACAAACTTGTCCACCCAGACAAGAACGAGTTTCACTGTCGCTAGACTCGTTAAAACATAGCAACAGGTTTTCCCAAAGGGCAAATTATAGAACAAGCATATGTTATCCTCCTCAAGCTTGACAAAAATAAAGAGGTACTGGTCATCAATGATTGGGCAGAAAAAGGGAAGAAAACTTGAAAACTTTAGGGCAGAGGTCGCTCTTGAACATGACACTTTCACTCCATCACCATGATTGAGTCAGGTTGGGTTATTCTGTTCACCGGTCACTTCACCATTGGCCTTTCACACCATCCATTTTTGGGGTTAACACTACCAATCCATAACAGTGTCGTCGAAATGTTCAAGATAAGTCATTCTTTTGAGAATTCACCATCCAGTTAATGCCTCATCCATTGCAATACTTTCAACTTCCATTTTTCATGACCGCCATTCTTGAACCTTGTGTCGTCAGATTGTTTTCACCTCCAGAAAATCATTTGCTTCATTTCATGTCGTAGATGTGGGATACACCAAGGCCCTCTTATGACGAGTCACTTCTTGTCGACATCAGCTCATTATCCAAGAAGTTGAGTTAGAAACAACCCTTTCAGTACTTTAAAGCTTGCATGTCTCAATGGCAAGTTTCTCACTTCCGGCGACAGGTTAACATCAATGGCCTTCGACCGAAAGATTTTGCGTGGTGTTCGACATCGGATCATATATTCACACCACGTGAATTGTACTGTAGTACCTTGAGGGTCATTATCATTATCGGTGATTCCTCTCGCGTATGCTAACAACTTACATTATTGGCTGGTAATCAGGCGATGTCTTTCCATGTTGGACTCCAGAACATCTCTTCGCATGGATTGACTTGTACATCGAGCGAAGATTGAATGAGATTGAAGACCCTGGATATAGTTTCATCCATCCGGGCTGCGATATATTAAGGGATATAAAGACATCAAATGTACATAGAAGCTGCACAGATGGTCATCCAGGCCAGGGATGATGACTCTACATTTTGAAGAATCACCAGTTTGCAACTGCAGACGATTATCTATTATATGTACATGAAATGAATTTATAAATCTGAGCATGGGAATGCCCGCTTCAGCTAGATCATGAAAAATTATATTTTGATGATGTATTGTATTGTATCTTATACAAGTCACCTTCCAGTTCGAAAACTCGGATCCTCATGTTAAAGCATTTCACCTGACATCAGGATTTACGACTTCATGCTTTAGGGGGCAACTGTTATAGACATATTTGGGCACTTCAACCCCAATCTTATATGTCAATAAACTAGGTCTCTTCAACCCCTAAAAGTGTTGTTTCATACCCTAAAAGATCATGGTCATCTGATTACATCATTCCCCAAAAGTTCCACCTAAAAAACCATCCAGAATTGGCCTAAACTGGACCATACTGACTGCTCCACTGTCAGGGTGTGATGCATACTGACTTCTACACTGCTCAGGTGCAATGCATACTGTTTGGGCCTTCTATAGGGTGCGATGAGCGAGGATGGACAAATGTCCGGGACAGTTTACTAAGTGGATGCTCATAGAATCTTCTAGAAACTTCCCTTCTGACACTTGCCTCTCTAAATTCGCCCAAGGATGAGTAAGAGATCTAAACTTTAGTTATCTCCCCTCTTGTGGAACCAAATGTAACAAGTGGAATGACACTAATCAAACCCCAGAGATGACTCACACCCTTGCACACATCTATAAATGGATCCCCCATCTAAGAGATCCAAAGGCTGGAATTTGGTGAATTGCAAGGAAGTGCTGATAGTTTGTATTTGAGAAAGAGCATTGTATTGTTGGTGTGATTTTGCTATTTCATGAGGTGAAGAGGGCTTCATGTTGGGAGGATCATGTTGGATCAGACAATTGGGTTGTAATTCTTCCTTCTATATAGTAAAGTTCTTCGAGTTGTCTTCCATATAACTGTGCAATTGTGAATGTTATTATTCATGAATGTCATTGTATGTTCATTATATTTCTGATTCCGTAATGATTATGATATAATAGATCAAGATGCTTTGACGGTTCTTTGTTACTGTGTTTCTACAGGTACTCTCCAAGCGGGATAAGTACGGAGAGGAGTTGCAAGCTCTGTCAAGGGGGAGAGAGATCAAGCAAGGAGTTAAGCGGAAGATCCAGGTTGGTTCCTTTGTCTTTCTCTTATCTATTATACATAGAAGAAATCACGAATTGCTTTAAACTGTTGTTTCTAGGGTAGCTGCCAAACCTAGAGGGCTAGTCGATCGAAAAGACACTAGTTTTCCCAGAAACACCATCCCATATGACAATCAAATTTGCATTACAAGAAGCATCAAATAATCTACATACAATTTCTAGTGAAACTATGCAAGAAAACATGATATATATATATATATATATATATATATATATATATATATATATATATGTATGTATGTATGTATGTATAACCCACTCTTACATCCCACTTGATTTATGTCTTCTCAATCCAAGTTTCCCCTTTTTATTCCATAAGACATCTCTGTAACCAAAATCTTTAGGATCTTCCTACAATTTTTTTACTAAATGTTTACTCTTTAGGAAAAATCACAATTTGAAGTTTAGGACACATTTTTTTTTTTAAACTAACAAGCTAAGGTTCCATACAATCCTCATTGACCCATTTTTGTATTATAGACGATTCCTTGAATTCCCATAATCTTCATCACTTCTCTTACTTGAGAATCAATTATGAATGACTCAATTTGAAGATCTTCATAAATTAAACATATCTTTTTGCAAGCTTGTAATCAAGAATAACTCTCATAATTATGCAAATATGATATCTATATTATTGAATCTATCTTGATAATTGCAAGTCAACCTATTTTCCAACTATAAAATTGATCATGATTTCTATTCAATAATTAATCAGTTCATTTGGTTTTATGCCTTATTGCTTACTATTAATACATAAACAAAAACAATCTATGAAAGTAATACATTTCTAAAGCTATGAAGAATCTTGTTGATTTAAAATAAGATTTAAACTATCGCAAGGGAATTTGTAGCTTAAAGATAAGTTTGTTTGTTTTTTTTTTACCTCTCAAAAGATTACAACCCTTTGCAGGACTAGTAACTACTCATACAACCATACATCCAAGCACACAATTCCTAAATCCATCAATCTCTTCCATTCCACATATAATACAATCATCTTAGGCTTCTAAATCATCCAATGCATCAAAATGTGATCTCACTCCCCTTCAATTTCTCTCTCAAAAAATATCACAAGCACATATTCTTGTAAAACAAGATATCAAATAAAATTTTAATTAATCACAAACCTTTTTCCTTTAAGTTGAAATAAAACAAATTTCTCACCACATAACATGTTTATCTTCTAAACATCTTATTCTCTTAACAATTTACAAGTTAATCAAATTTCAAGAAAGCAGTTCATCAAGTTGAGAAACAATATGAATTTTGACTCAATCACCTAACTAACAATAGTTTAGAGCAGTTCATTAGTTTAATCCTCACAATTTCTCTAATTAATTTAGTTTAGAAATAATTCAACTAATATGAAATTGATAAAATTATTAAGAAGACTATTATGGTTTTCCTAGACCTAATTTGTCTGAAGCCAATAGAAAAGATATTACTAACTTATCACAATAATCTTTTTCTACATTTCAATAATTTGAAAATCAATTTAATTCTACTTAAATCCAACACATACAAAATATTTACAATACTAGAGGATAGATACCTAGTTCACACTTCACTCCATATATCAAAATTAGTTATTCCAAACATTCTAAACCACATAATGATGTTCACTATACTAATCTTAGTACCTTCATTTGTGATAAAATTAAAATAAGTGATTTAAATCTCAAGCAAATTCATTTTACGAATCTCTATCCATTTAACTTTAATTTACAGATAATCAATCGTCGTTAATCATGTCTATGATATTCCATCAAAATATTTTTGTTCAATCTCACAAGAAGAATTACTTAGCTCATAGATATATGTTAGTATGGATTCCACACCCATACCTTACCTCATTACTTAGCTCATAGATATATGTTAGTATTGATTCCACACCCATACATTAGCTCATAGATATATGATAGTATGGATTCCACACCCATACATTATCTCATAGATATATGATAGTATGGATTCCACACCCATACATAACTTAAGGAAAACATAACCTTCAAGTATTCCTTAAAATGGCTTCCACAATGCTTCACGCACTAGTCATTCAAGCCTCTTGTTTATCAAGAAGGTCATACCACAACATAGTATTTGAGTAATTTTAAGTTATTTGATGCATAATGTCAACCCAAACTACACAAAATCATGTCAAAGAAATCATAGGAATTCCATTCTTACTCATTAAGAATGTATTCCTGAATCATATTTTAACACATCAAATTAATGCACATACATTACTCACGAATCTATATTCACAATTCAAAGTGACATCCTCTAAGGTAACTTTTGTTAAGTTTCCATTAATGTAGATAATAAAAGAGTCAAAATTAACATGATGAACTCAATGATCACGTTAATTGAATCTCAACCTTACACTTGTTACACATTCCCAAAGCATACACAACAAGGTCATCATATTATAGTCTATATTAAGCCAATATTTTTCTTGGTACATACAATTTTAGCTAGCAAATATGGTTACTAAGCCCATATCACACTAATAATGATGCATTAAACATATATGCAACCATGCATGCCACCTATCTCACTCATTGATTTCCAATCCATCCATTCATATGCTTGGGATTAACCCCAACTTTCTCAAGCGCATCCTTTCCTAGCTAGCTCTAATACCATATGTAAGGTCCCACCTTACCAACCATCATTAATATAGAGAAGTAAAGGTCACATTGAACACTATTACTTAATTTTTTTGTAACATTTCTAACTTAGTTATCATGTAATCATGTTCCTTCATCTATTTCAATATAACAATATCACATAAGAAGTCAGGGATAAATTTCCCTTAAAACTAATTCCAACACACATTTCGTCTCAAGTTTAAAAGATGATAGCATGTGCTCCTTTTATACTTATATGAGAGCTCTAAGTAAGACGAATAAATTTAACCATAATTCCATGTGCGAGCATTAAAATAGATCAACCTATTTTACCTCCTAGATTATGCTAAATAAGTTCCACTTACTGACTCTTGACATCATAACTACAAAAGTATGCCATAATAACCTACAATGTTATGCTTCTATCACAAAAATCACATATCAGGGTATGAGTATTAACCTACATGCAACAAGGTAACTGAAGGAGGAATATGCCTCTCTTCATAAAAAAATATAATAAATATGATATGTTTATGAAATGGAAAATGGAATCATAAAATATATTAACCCAACAACATTTCCAAATTCATCAATTAAAAATTCTCAATCCCAATTATTAAGGCAAAACAATTATTTGCAAAATGGCATTACTTTAATCATGAAACTTGTATAATGAATGTTGCAACAAGAGCAACTACTGTTATAAATTCAGAAGCATATTATTCTTTAAAAATGTGCCAATTAAAACAATGGACCTGCCAAAATTGGGTATAAATAGTTGTTTGCTACAGTCACTAAAGCATAAGGTTGCACCCCTGAATACATGCACCTCGGATGAACTTATTATTCTCATTTGCACAAGTAATTAAATCCTACATAATGTGTCATTGTAAAATTGTTTCCAACACTCCGTTTTCCTTATGATAGCTTTATATGATAAAAGTAACATTGTCCCGCTGATATATTCACACTTCAACAACTTTACTAAAATTCATTTTCACATTTATACAAAAACTTGCAGACATAGGAAGCTACATCCATTGAATAATCTATTCATAAATATCTCGTACATAAAAGCTATAGTCAGTGAGACATTTACTCTAAAAATTTATGTGCATAAAAACTACAACCATTTGCGCCTTTTGACAAACAATTTGCAAGCATACAATATACAACCATTGAGGCATTTTTCCAAACACTAGGTGACCATTATCTCTTAAGACAATTTTGAAAACCATGAGCAACATGAATATAAGATTCTTATTCAACCTATTTAACTCATGAAATTCATAAATTAAAACTTCAAATATTGGCATATTAAAACAAAAAATAAATCATATTAATCCTTCACCATAAACTCGACAACAGACACACACAATTGATAGCAATAATTTGCAAAATTGCCCAAATTTATGATCTAGGTTCTTAAAAGTGTTTTTTTGGAATGAATTAGGGGGTTAGAGGTCCTTAAGGCACGGATACCCCCTGATGTTGAGATGAATCACATCCAAAATGCCAAGGGATGAGATTACTTAAAACAACAAAAAAAATAGATCCTTAATGTCTCATTTACGAGTTTTGTCAAACACATGGAAGACACACTTTCATCTACAACTCTACATGAGGAAAGACAACCCATAGTTATGCTACTAAGATATGTTCATTGAATTCACACATTTCTAAGTCTACCATATGAGTTCTTGAAACATTTTACAGCCTGCAAGCTAATTCCTTTGACATAATTTGACAAGCTATTGTAGCCATTGCTACAATTTAACAAACACATAGCAACCCTCAATGCTACAACCATAAAGGATTTCTGTCAAAATTCTAATAATACTATAACAAAAACTTGAATAAAAAACATTGAATTATTGATAAGAATTTTTTAACATAAGCCATAACTGAAATTTACCTCACACTTACCTCAAGCCTTTGATCTTCCAAACCATATTTTAGCTGCCATTATTTTTGCATTTTCTTTTAAGGGTTGATTCTGTAATTCCTCCAGGTATATTTTGGGTACATGTCTATTTTCTTACTTCTCTTGTAAGCTGTAAGTTAGCACTTATTCATGCATAAATAAATTGATAGCATTACTCATTCACGGATTTTCTCAAACACTTTGCAAACATACCCTGAAATCATTTCTAAAATGCATATAATTACCTATTTTAATTAAAACAACATAAAACCATAAATCATTAAACTCTTACCCAACCCCTTTCACAATTCTTCACTATAATTACAGTTAGCAATATCTGGCCTTTCTTCCTTAATTTGCTACAATACCAAGGTTAGTACAATAAACTACACCAATAATATTTCCAACTTGAAGTATAAGAATCTATACATATAGAATACTCTTAGCCTTCATTCTCAACTTATCAAATAATATTCTAGATAACATAAGCTTAATCCAAAGTTACATGCTCACAAAAATTAAAATTTCTACAATTCCTTATGCTAATATTATGCTAAAATTTCAAGGAAATTAAATATATACCTGATGCGATATTCAATTCCAACAACTGAAATCATGCTCCATCCCTGATTCCTTAACCAACTTAATTGAACCATCTAGTTTTCCACCCAACCATATCCAGGGAGAAATTCTCCCCCTGGAACCCCCGAGCTATAAGAGCTTACAAGCAGTACCAAAATATAGCAGTAGAGAGATATACAAGGCAAGTTGAGGAAGATAAGTTTTACAGTAGAGAGATATACAAGGCAAGTTGAGGAAGATAAGTTTTACTTCCTCTCAATACCACTGATGTTCAACTCCATTGGGTAGAGCTACTTAGTAATTTATATTAGCATTGGCTACTCTCCAAATCTCTCCCTCTCACAATCTTCTTTAAATCTCTAAAACTCTTAATATCACCATGCACCTCCCCTCAAGTGAGAATACATGAGACACATATGTAAGAGGAGAAACAAATTCTTATCATAAAGGAGGAGTAATATGCATGCGTTGTATTCCATTTAGAGGAGTGTAACTCATGCCAATAAGGATAGGTATGCATGCCTGAGTTAAGGAGAGTTTAACATATGCATTAAAGAGAGCGTGAGAGGTAGGGAAAATTTTAAGAACCGTCCTAAATTTATATGTATAATAAATGGGTGAATCCCCATGATGCATAGGGAAAATTGATGTAGGAGGCCAATTGAATAGCAACTGAACAACAATTGAACATCAATTGAACAAAAATTGAACAACAATTGAACAACAATTGAACAACAATTGAACAACAATTGAAGAGCAATTGAACAACAACTGAACACCAATTGAACAACAACTGAACAACAATTGAACAACAATTGAACAACAATTGAACAACAACTGAACAACAACTGAACAACAATTGAACAACAACTATCCCACGTTGACTTCCCGCGTTGACTTTCCATTTTGAACAACACTTCACTCTACACCGTTGATTTCCTCTCTCCAGATCTAACGGTCGGTAGTGACATCGCAAATCGCAATTTTGCTCGGCCAAGGTTCATTCACTCCTGAATGATGCGATGCGATATAATCCAATGTTTGATAGTGATACCGCACAAGGAACTTGCGATACACTTACCCGCCTCACAGAGCCGATATGATTTATAATCCTTGATCTATAAGGGTTCGGGTCCGGGTTTAGACTTAAACTCCGATCACTTTAAACCCCAATTTTTAATGGATAGCAGAGTTCATCAAATCCTTTGGCTAGCAGTTCTTCGACTAACGCATGGGTTAAACCCAAGCCTAACCTCGGCATTGACTATGATGTAAGCAATTGAAACTTAGATTGATGGTTAGGATGGAGTACGGGCCTTCAACCACGATCGAGCATTTATGTTCTCTTCTAATCCCGTCCTTAATACTAATGACTGTGATTAACCATAAACACTGAGATTATAATTAAAATACGAAAAACAGAGAAAATACCCGGATGCACTTCAGAACGTAGATTCACAGAAGTAAATGAGAGTCTTCACCAGAATTGACACACAATCACACACTGAATCAATTTCTTCAATAAAATAATAGTTACAGAGTCTCGGCCCTCTTGGGTCGATTACAACAAATTAAAAGACCTCTGTTTCAATCTCAAAACCCTCTCTCTCACTCAACTCTCGCCTCTCGCTCAATCCTCAATCATCTTAGCTAATCCTTCTTCATTACATTTTCTTCTAACTGTACGAAGAACTCAATCTCTATTTTTAATCAATATAACAACCAAATCTCTATTTTCAAGCTCCATTACACACCTACGCTAACAACTTATCCCTTAATCTAAAATAAGACAATTTCCTAACTATTACAATAATGAAGTACATATCATTTTAAAGAGATACAACCCTCTTGACTAAAACTAACTTTTGACCACTCAGGTCAATGAAATTCAACTCATTTAGCCACAACATGTGAACAAAGCTTCACATTGCTGGCTAAGTCCAGATGGTCTTGCATCAAACTCCTGAGGAAGAAAAGAATCATCCCTCAGAATTTTAGGGTTTAGTCCATGCTTCTGCAACTTTGCTATTGTCAACCAACTAGTATCCTCCATTGGCTGTCCTTTCCATTTGACTAGATATTGAAAATAAACCTTTCCTCTGGTTCTTTTGGATACTCTTTTCTCCAAAATAGCTTCCACTTCTCTCTTAATTGTCTTTGGCATTTTTTCTTCCTAGTTCAAAGTTTGAACTTCAACTTCTGTAGTTTCCTCCTATAGCTCTGTCTCTGTCTCTTTGTATGGATACAAATCTTCAGCATTGAGGATGGGTGATATTCCAATCCCTTCTGGCAATTCAATTTCACAAGCATTAGTTGAAAACTTTCTTACAATTCTACATGGTCCTATCTTATACATTTTTATTTTATTGTAAGTCTTAGCAGGAAATCTTTCTTTTCTCAAATACACCATCACTAAATATCCCACTTGGAATTCTTTCTCTCTTCTTTTCATATCTACTCTCTGTTTGTATTTTCCACTACTTTCCTACAATCTGCCTTTGACATCTTCTTGTAGTCTCTGCATCTGCTCTGCAAACTCTTCAACTTTTGCACTTCTTGTCTCATGTTTACCCAAATTTCTGAGCTCATACACACCTCTTGGATTCATCCCAAAAACAATATGAAATGGACTCATTCTAGTACTTCGGTTTGGAGTGTCATTATAAGCAAACTCAGCCTGAGCTAGTGCTAAATCCCACTGCTTAGGATTTTGATACACTAAACTTCTCAATATGTTTCCCAAGCTTCTGTTTACCACTTTAGTCTGTCCATCTATTTGAGGATGGTATGCTGAACTGAAACTGAGGTTAGCTCCTAGTTTCTTCCAAAGAGTTCTCCAGAAATGCCCTACAAACTTTGTATCTCTATCAGACACAATACTTACAGGCAATCCATGTAATCTTACAATTTTTGAAAAAAATAGATTAGCAATATGTGTTGCATCACTAGTATTTTTACATGCAATGAAATGTGCCATCTTGGAAAATCTATCTACCACAACATAAACAGAATCATTCCCCCTTTGAGTTTTAGGTAACCCCAAAACAAAATCCATGCTAACTGCATCCCATGGTCGGTCTGGTATTGGCAATGGCTGGTACAATCCTGTATTCTGGCTTCTCCCTTTAGCATGTTGACATATCCTGCACTTCTCAACAAATCTCTTAACATTAGTCTGCATCTTTGGCCAATAATAAAAATAATTTACCTGAGCAAAGGTTTTGTGTTGTCCAAATTGACTAGATAATCCTCCACTATGTTTCTCCTTTATTATGTTTTCCCTCATAGAACATTTGGGAATGCATAACTTGTTTCCTTTAAACAATAAACCTCCTTGGATAAGATAATCTAACCATTGATAGCATATGCTGTATGTGTGGCCATAGCCGAGTGGAGAACAAGATCCACATACAAGGATGTCGATTACTGCAGGTTTCCGTAAAGGTTTAGGTTAAAACCCTAGGGTTTTTTCTACAACCTTTTGCAGTCAACTGGAGCAGCATACTCGTCGCCGACAGTATTGCTCGCTATTTCCATTGGTGCCTTGTCGATCGCTTTCTGATGTTGGTTTCTGCTTGCATTATGGGGGAATCGATGGAGGTTGAGGAGCTCGATTATTCCGAGGATCCATAGCTGGATCGTGTCATTTTTGGGAACCCTTGTTTCTCTTTGTCGGCAGCTGGCCCTAGTCTCCCGTCCGACCCTATTCTGCCTATCTCGTCGCCGGTGGTTACCTTGCTGGAGCACTATTCTGCACCTCCATTCATCGGGTCTCTCTCTATAGAATCCCCTGCACTAGATGTTCCTCCATTATCCCCTAGAAATTTACACATTCTGACCGCGAATACGCCTCCATCGCCTTCTTTCGACCCTCATCCTCCCATTTCTACCTTCTTCTCTGTGCCGTCTGTAGGCATCCATACCTCGGCAGTCCCTATCCCTCCTTTACCCGCCCACTCTCTATTGGGCTATTTCGAGACACCAACTGTCAAGGTTAAGTCTACAAAATCCATCCCTCTAGAAGGTTCCCCTAACCCTTTGGTGGATCACCCATCTGCACCTCGCTCGAGGAAGAGAAAAATTAAGTGTGTGAAGGCGACTTCCAAGGATATCACGATTCGGTTCGGCGAGACCTCTCCAATTGGGGAAGCGACATATATGGCTAGCACAGTACTTGTCGGACATGTACGTGGTAGGGCATATTCGGCCACCAGGCTTACTTCATGGGTCAGGGAAATCTGGGGTGGATTACTTAAAGAATTGCCTGAGGTGCAGGTTCTACCTAGGGGTTGGTTTTCCCTTCACTTTGCGAAGGAGAATTATACAGATTTGGTCCTTGCTAGGTACTGGCACATTGAGATGGCCCAGGTTCTCCTCAAGAGATGGAGCCCTCTATTTGATCCTGAGAGAGAACAAATTGGGGCTGGACCCCTATGGGTGCGCTTGCCAGGGCTCCCTCTACAGTATTGGTGCGAGGAGGTCTTCATCAGAATCGGGAATGCCCTTGGTACCTATCTAGACCATGATCGAACCTTTGTGGAATCAAGAAATAGAACCCTCGCCTGCATCCTGGTCCATTTGGATACTTGCGAGGGTTTGGAGGAGAAGATTACTCTTCAATGGGGGGAATACACCAGGGTCCAGATACTGGACTACGAAGGGGTTCCATTCCGCTGTCGATGGTATCACAAGGTGGGACATATATTTAGAGATTTCCCCCTTAATAAGAAACCAGAGGACACCCCTAAAGCGGTATCTGGTCCATCCAGGATCGACTCGCCGGCCATCCAACGCTCACCTGCTCCGCGCCCTATTCCTCCGGTCAGCAACCCTCCTCCTAAGACGGTGGACGAGGAACACAGACCGATCTCGCCGCCTCTCACCAGGTCTCGGGTAGCTGCTGAAGCTGCTAAAGCTTCGGGTACTCCTCTGACCCCTCTTATCTCTTCTATTGCATATTGCACATCATTTGTTGCACCATCCATTACTGTGGCACATTGCACTATGTCGTCCCCCCCTGTTATTGCATCTACTGCTCCCTCTCTGCATTCATTATCCACATCCTCCTCCTCACCATCTTCATCATGGGTTTTGAAATCTCATCATTACAATCTCCGACCCCGTTCTCTATCTAGCGGCACTCTAGTACATCTTGCCGGATTGGGTCTCACTATTCCTGGTCCGCTCTCTCTGACATCTCGAGGGAGAAAATCTGATCTGTCCAAAGCCATCAAACGAGCTGGAGCTGAAGTCACCTCTGGCCATCAATCTACTCTTGATGGGGTTCTTAGAGCACTGAATACCCCTGGTAGCGTTCCCCCATGAAATGTCTTTCTTTCAATTGTAGAGGCATGGCTAGTGCCTCCAAGAAACTAGCCTTGCGCAGAGTATTTGAGATTGAACCTGTTGACATTATCTTGTTGCAAGAAACCCTAGGTTCGGCTGATCACATTACCAACTCCCTAAACTCTATTTCTACTGGATGGATCTATATGGAATTGGACGCTGTGGGGAGATCCGGTGGTCTTGCCATTGGATATAATCCCCGAACCATCAGAGCTACTGCATCTTGGGGAGGCCATGGTTTCCTGGGGTTAGATCTCTTTATGGAAAAGCTTGGCACCAACCTACGGGTTGTCAACATATATGGTCCTTGTAAACAGAGGGAGAATTTCTGGCAGCATCTGCTTGGCCTCTCCATTTTCTCATCAGATCACATCATTATTGGATGCGATCTCAACTTCTCCCTGGGTTATAGTGAATCCTAGGGGTCAATGGCACAAGTGGATTCAATCTCGGGGTTTATGACAAATCTCCTAGAGCAGTATAACTTGATGGATGTCCCTATGAACAAGCCTCTTCCCACATGGAGGAATAGAAGGGTGGGTGAGGCTATCCTTGCTCGAAGATTAGACAGATTCATTATGAAGGGGCCCATATTACAACTGCTGCATCACTATAAACAATGGGTGGGATCAGGGGGCATTTCAGATCACTCCCCCATTTATCTAGAGATATTGGGGCCTCACCTTAAGCCAAAAGCCCCTTTTAAGTTTAACCATGTCTGGCTTTAGGATCCTGCTTATGTTCGTATGGTTTCGGACTTTTGGGCTGCCAACCCGATCGATAGATTTGATTCTTTGGCTAAAGGTTTCTGTTATAACTTGTCCAAGCTCAAGCATCTTTCTATTAATTGGGCTAGAGAGAAGCACCAGAGCGAGATTTTGACTCTATTACACATAGAAACCGAGCTCAGTTCTCTGCTCGATGAGCAAAGCTTGGGGTTTATCACTGCTAAAGACAAATCTCATCTGATTGAACTTGAGAATCAGAAGGCTGAGATCCTGAAGGAAAGAGAGGAATCCATCCGTCTTCAAAGTAGGGCCATATGGCTGAAAGCAGGGGATGACAGTACAAGGTTTTTTCAGAACTATGCAAAAGGTAGAAGGTATCAAACACCATTTGGAATCTACCTATACCTGAGGGAGGAGTGGCTGATTCTTTCAATAAACTCTCCCATCTTGGCTCTACTCATTTCAAGAATCTATACAAAAGCCCTCCAGGATCGAATCTTGCTGATATCATTAATGTGGCTGGTCACTTCCCCAGATTTGTTAATGAGGATGAGGCAGAGGAACTATTTGCTCTTGTGACAACTGGAGAGCTTGAAGGCACGCTAAAATGCTTCAAAAAGGACAAGAGCTCGGGACCGGATGGCTGGACCATAGAATTCTACCTCGCTTTCTATGACCTCCTGGGACAAGATCTGTTGAAAGTCGTGGAAGAGTGTAGATTGTTTGGATCTCTGTACAATGCCATCAATTCGACTTTCATTTCCCTCATTCCTAAGTCTGACACCCCATCCTCCTTTAATGACTACAGGCCCATCTCTTTGTGCAATTGTCTGTAAAAAATTATCTCCAAGATCATTGCTAATCGCCTCCGCCCTACTCTCTCTCGTCATATTGCCCCCCAGCAATTTTCTTTTCTTGAACATCGACAGATTCATGAAGCTATTGGCTCGGCCTAAGAAGCTATTCATACAATCTAGACCAGACACAAAAAGGCCATTATTCTTAAGATAGATCTGGCAAAAGCTTTTGACCGTGTCAGTTGGCTTTATATTAAGATGCTCCTTATCCATTTGGGCTTTCCCCTCAATTTCATCACTTGGATCATGGCCTGCATAACCTCTCCCACCTTCAGTGTCCTCATTAATGGGTTTGCATCTCATTTTTTTCACTCTGAGAGGGGGCTTAGACAAGGATGCCCCCTCTCACCTCTCCTTTTTTTGATTGTCATGGATGGACTTAGTCGATTGATTGCAACGGCTAAGAGAGACGGTGATCTTTGTGAAATCAAGATATCTGATGATTTCTTTCTCACCCATCTTCTATTTGTGGATGATGTTCTTATTTTTCTTGATGGAAGTATTCGGGATTCCCGCTCCTTTTCCAAGATTCTCTCTCTCTTCTCATCAGATACTAGGATGTTAGCCAATCATTCTAAATCCACCATTACTTTTTCTCGAACCTCCATCCAAGAGTCACATCTTACTCATCAGCTTTTCCCTTATTGCATCAATCCTTTAGACCGGGGTCTCAAATACCTGGGGTTCTGGATAAAGCCTATCAGCCAGAAAATTGTTGATTGGGTATAGCTCGTCACTAAATTGGAGAAAAGGCTTACCATATGGAGCCACAGATATTTGTCCAGAGATGGTAGACTTGTTCTTATACAATCTATTCTTGAGGCCACTCCTATATTTTGGATGGCACTTGCTTGGATTCCTAGGAGCATCTTGGCTCGTTTGCAACAAATCTGCAACAGATATCTTTGGAATGGTAACCAGGACAAATGGATTTTTGCATGGTTTGGCTGGAATAAGATCGCGCTACCCAAAAAATGGGGAGGCTGGGGCCTACAAGATCTTCCTTTATTTGCACAAACTCTTGCAGCAAAAATGGGATGGACTCTGTTGACCGGACAGAATCTCTGGACTGCCATCACATATCACAAGTATATTTGGCCTCAACAAATCATGGATTGGATTTGTTTGCCAAGTTGGCCTAAAACTGGCATCTCATCTGTCTGGAAGGCACTCCTTCACTCTCTGCCTCTCATCAGGGATAATCTGGCCTAGAGAATCAACGATGGATCTATGGCCCGCATTGGTTTGGACCCATGGACTGGAGGTGGAGGAAGATATCAGCTGTCTAGAGAACTCATACAACACCTTCATTCACACGAGCTCAAGGTGCTTGCAAACATTGCGGATCCTCATAATACCACCATTTTTGTTCAAGGATGGAAAACCGCCTTACAGCTCGATTTACCACAATGTTGGCGCCAAGAATGGCATGATTATATATTTGTACTATCTGAATCTCATATCAGGATAAAAGAGGGCCCGGATGAACTCATTTGGTGTCATGCGGACAATGGTATATACTCACCTAAGACTGGATATCTATCCTTGATCTCCCACAAGATTCCAGATTTGATTACCTTCTAGTGGAAGCATATTTGGAAACTTACTGTGCCTCCTCGGACCAGACTATTTTTCTGGTGTATACTAAAAGGCAAAGTTCCCACAGGCGAAAATCTCATGCATCGATTCTTCCATGGGCCGAATTGGTGTACATTATTCAAAATCTCATTGGAATCGACCTTGCATCTGTTTCTGAAATGCTCAGCCCTGATTAATCTTTGGCAAAATATTTCTACTACAATTCATTACACAGGGCATTCGGAAGGTGATGACATAAACAAAGCTTGGGAAGGTTGGTACAATCGGCATAAAGGTTCAAAACTTCAAAGTCTCCCTTTGATTATTAGCTGGCATCTCTGGCTAGCTCAGAATCGCTCTATATTTGACAACAAACCTATGTGTTGGCCACACATTGCGGCCTGTATAGTATCGGCATATAATGAGATGCCTGATCCTCCACAAACTCGATCCCGAAGGCCTCATACACCTCCACATATTGATAAAAATACCCCTTGGACGTTTTTCGATGGTGCAGCTCAACAGTAGGGATGTGGTGGTGGATTCATCTTATACATTAGTGAACATCATTACTTCAAAGTTAAGATGGGATTAGGGGCTGGAACAAACAATTTCGCAGAACTCATCACCCTTCGTCATCTCTTGCATTTCTCTTTGGGGCATAATTGCATGGGCTTAAATATTTTTGGAGACTCGAAGATCATTATTAATTGGTTCAATAATATTATTGCTTGTCACATACACACACTCAGTAATATTTTGGATGAAGTAAACATTTTCAAGGCTCAATTTAATAATATCACATGTAATCATATTTACAGGGAACATAACAGCTGTGCTGACGGGCTATCCAAGGAGGCCACGTTACTTCCCAGAGGAGAGTGGTTGATCTAGGAACAACAAGGGACAAATGAATAACACTACTATCATCGCCCATACATAGATCTGCATTATCACAGGGTAGAGAGCCCATGATCTCTGGTTTTTTGGAATATTTTTGAGAAATGTGTTTTTTGAAAATTTTGTACATATTATACAGGATATTTATGTATGGCCCTGCATGGCACATGTACAGACATATACAAGGCTCCTATTATATTTCAAATGAACATCCTGCATTGTGTTTTGGACAATATATAGTTTTTTGAAGAACCTTCACAATTTTGACTGAGCTCTCTGGGGCTAGACAGATACAGCATATGCAAATCGCATCTACAATATGTAATTTTTCAAAGTTAATGAAAGATTACGATTTTTCCAGTGGAAAAAAAGATAATCTAACCACTGAATTTGGTTATGAACTATTGGATCTTGGACTGCTGCGTAAATATCTTTGAAATATGCATCATCTTTATACATTTCAACCATTTCTTCAAATCCTACAACACCAACTTTTAATTCTTGCACAATGAAATTTACCCTACTTAAAGCATCAACCACTTTGTTCAACTTACCACTTGTGTGCTTTATCACAAAAGTAAAGCTCTAGAAAAACTCTCACTGAAGTATGCTATTGGTCTCTGTTCTTGACTCAAAACTGCTCCAATTGTAACTCCACTAGCATCTGTTTCAAATTGAAATCAGGTAAAGCTAAAACTGGTTTCTCTGTGATTTTCCTCTTCAACAACTTAAAATTTCTGTCTGCTACTTCTGTCCACTTGAACGACTGATTAGTCTCCTTGATCATTTCAAGAATTGGTGCACAAATCTGACTAAAACCTCTGATAAATTTCTTGTAAAAACTTGCAAGACCATGAAAACTTCTTACCTCAAATATAATCCTTGGAATAGGCTAGTTCCAAATTGCTTGGACTTTCTTTGGATCCATTTTCAACCCTTCTTTAGAAACTACAAATCCCAAGTAAATTAATTCTTCTTTCATGAAACTACATTTCTTTAGATTTATCAGTGGTTTCTCTTCCCGCAGAGTTCTTAAAACCAATTTAAGATGCTCCATATGTTCTTCTTTACTTCTACTAAAAACTAGTATATCATCAAGATAAATAATTACAAACTTGACTGCATATTCCTTCAAAACTTCATTCATCAATCTCATGAACGTGCTAGGTGCATTAGTGAGTCCAAAAGGCATCACTAACCACTCATACAACCCATTGTTTGTTTTAAATGTAGTCTTCCATTTGTCTACTTCTTTAATTCTTATTTGATGATATCCACTCTTCAGATCTATTTTAGTAAAATACTTTGACCCACTCAAACAATCCATCAAATCATCCATGCGTGGCAAAGGAAATCTATACCTAATAGTGATCTTGTTTATGGCTCTGAATTTTTACACATTTTCCATTCACTTCCCTTCTTTGGACTGAGTACTGTTGGAACAACACATGGACTAAGACTTTCTCTGATTAGTCCCTTATCCATCAGTTCTTGCACTTGTCTTCCAACTTCTGCATTCTCTTGAGGAGTTAATCTGTACGATGCTTTGTTTGGCAAACTTGCTCCTGGTATTAGATCAATATGATGACTAATACTCTCGATTGGTGGCAATGCATTTGGAAACTTATCCACAATAATATCACCAAAATCATTTAACGGAGTTTTGATTTCTTAAGGTAAATCATCTAAGTTTGTGGAAGTTAAAATTACCTTAGGTCTCCCTATGACAGCAAAATGCATTTCTTCACCTTTTCCTACCTCTTGCAACAACTCCTTTCCACTCATCAACATAACACTGTTTCTAGGTGCTCCTTTCTTAGCGTCATCCTTTAATGGCAGCAGTGTATGTTTATTTCCATCCTTCTCCAGAGTATAAGTATTTTTCCTCCCATCATGAATAGATTTCCAATCAAACTGCCACGGCCTTCCCAGCAATACATGGCATACATCCATTGGCATTACATCACACAATATCACATCCTTATACGTACCAATCTGTATCTCTACCTTGCATTGTTCTGTCACAATAATCTGATGTCCTTTCTGCAACCACAACACTTTGTAAGGAGTAGGGTGTATTGTCTTCACTAATCCCAACTTGTCCACCATCTTTGTAGAAACAAGGTTATTAGTGCTTCCACTGTCAATTATCACTTTACAACATTTACCTTTGGATTTGCATGTAGTTCTGAATATACTCTTCCTCTGAGCTGGTTCTTCAGTCTCTTTCTCTGCCTTAAGCAATGCCCTTTTCAACAACAGGGATTCTCCTACTTCAAGGGATTCTTCCTTTTCTATAATTCGAGGTGTTTCTGGCTTTGCCTCAGCCACATTCACATTCCTCTGACTTGTTGTTTTATTATGAGGACAGTCCCACGATACATGTCCCCATTCTCCACACGTGTAACACCGAATATCTCTTCCTCAGCCTCTTCCTCTGGGTGCAAATCTTCCTCTATTAAAATCTCCTCTTTGTGGTGGTCTGCTACTTGAACTTCTTGCTTCGTTTTGATGTTGATGAACTCTTGGTATGGTATTTCCTCTACCTCTTACTGAACTTTCCCCTCTATTCTCTGATTTTATTTTCTCAACATCTTCTCTTTTGCCTTCAAAGCTGCTTGATAGGCGTCTGCAATAGTCTTCAGACTTAGCAAGCTGATCTCATCCTGTATGTCATATCTTAAGCCAATGATATATCTGGCTACCTTCTCCATATCATCCTCTGCATGTCCTACTCTAATACTTAATATATAAAAATCTTTTGTGTATTCTTTAACAGACATTCATTTTTGCCTTAAATTCTGTAACTATTTGAAAAGATTTAACTGATAATCTTTTGGCATAAATTTAGCTTTCATTTTACTCACCATTTTGTCCCATTACTTGATCTTAGAATTTCTTTTTCTTGTTCTAGATGTTTGTAGTTCATCTCACCAAATAGTTGCATGACCCTTCAATCTGGTAACTGCAAATTTCACCTTCTTTCTATCATCAAACTCTTCATAGTCAAAATATTTGTCCAGTGAGCTGATCCAATCCATTAGCTCTTCTGCATTGAGACTCCCTTCATACACAGGAATTTCTGCCTTTGGTTTTCCACCTACTTTAGCCAACATCTTGATAACTTTGGTAGTTTCATTTTCCTCCTCTTCTTCTTCCTCAGAAGATTCTTCTATAGCACTTTCAACTCCTTCATCAGGTGCTCTCCTCTACGCAATCTCCATTGTATCCATCCTTGTACGTAGACTCCGGATCTCCTCCAAAAAAACTGCATTTCCTTTAGGTCTTCCTCAACCTATTCCAACTCCTCTCCTTGGCGGCATGTTTACTGCAGTCAAACTCAATCTCTGTGCTCTGATACCAAAAATGATGCAGGAGGCCAATTGAACAACAACTGAACAACAATTGAATAACAATTGAACAGCAACTGAACAAAAATTGAACAACAACTGAACAACAATTGAACAACAATTGAACATCAATTGAACAACAACTGTCCCACGTTGACTTTCCCTATTGAACAACACTTCACTCTACACTATTGATTTCCTCTCTCCAGATCTAACGGTTGGTAGTGACATCGCAAATTGCAATTTTTCTTGGCCAAGGTTCATTCACTCATGAATGATGCGATGCGATATAATCCAACGATTGACAACGATATCAGACAGGGAACTTGCGATACACTTACCCGCCTCACGGAGCCGATATGATTTATAATCCTTGATTTATAAGGGTTCAGGTCCAAGTTTAGACTTAAGTTCCGATCACTTTAAACCTCAATTTTCATTGGATAGCTGAGTTCATCAAATCCTTCAGTTAGCGATTCTTCGACTAACGCATAGGTTAAACCCAGGCCTAACCCCACTGTTGACTATGATGTAAGCAGTTGAAACTTAGATTGATGGTTAGGATGGAGTATGGGCCTTCAACCACGATTGAACCTTTTTGTGCTCTTCTAACCCTGTCGTTAGTACTAATGACCGCGATTAACCATAAACACTTAGATTATAATGAAAATACGAAAAATAGAGAAAATACCCGGATGCGCTTCAGAACGCAAATTCACAGAAGTAAATGAGATTCTTCACCAGAACTGACACAAAATCACACACTGAATCAATTTCTTCAATAAAATAATAGTTATAGAGTCTCGTCCCTCTTGGATTGATTACAACAAATTAACAGACCTCTATTTCAATCTCAAAACCCTCTCTCTCTCACTCAACTCCCACCTCTTGCTCAATCCTCAATCATCTAAGCAAATCCTTCTTCATTAATTTTTTTTTTAATCAATCTAACAATCAAATCTCTATTTTCAAGCTCCATTACACACCTATGCTAACAACTTATCCCTTAATCTAAAATAAGACAATTTCCTAACTATTACAATAATGAAGTACAAATTGTTTTCAAGAGATCCAACCCTCTCGACTAAAACTGACTTTTGACCACTGAGGTCAGTGAAATTCAAATCATTTAGCCACAACATGTGAACAAACCTTCACATTTCTGGTTAAGTCCAGATGCTCCTGCATGGCGATTTTATCAATAATATAATATGTATATATAATTTTTTTGGCGAATCCCTCACCATATTATATTATCTTGTAAAATCAAGGCGGATATTTCACGGAATTATAAAATTTTATAAGAACTTGGAAAATCTCACTAAATAATAAAGACTTTGTAAAGGGCTAGCAAAATTCATAATGAGTATTTCTTGTAATGACTTCAAGCCTTGTTAAGCAATCCATAAAAAACCAAAACAAGTATATTCCTAGATCAAAACCCTAGCAATAGAAGGGTTTTAGGTTTCCATATTACTAGTAATAGAAGAATAAGGATGGGGTTTGTTTATTTGTTTTTTCATGTTGGTATATCATCTTGTTGCTATTATTTCTAAACAATGAATGAATTCAATAGTATTGGATAGGTACAAACCAATTCACTTTAGCTTTAAAATATATCATCTATTAATTTTATTCTTTCACATATTTTATCTTCTAACAAATAATATAAAATAAAAAAATGTTGAGTATTAAACTTGTTTTTCATAATATAATAAATCCTTGAGTATTAAAATTGTTTTTTGTTTTCAACATTTCATTCATGAATAACAATTTTGTCATGTGTTAGTTACATATTCTTGCTCCATGCTTTTATGTATTGCTTATGTAGTTTTCATTCTTGATCACTCTCTACCTCAAGTGAAGAAGAGTTAATTAGGAAAAAAATTCCATGTAATGGCACTCATGACAAACTGAAACATGTAAATCCAGATGTTATCATGGTTGGCAGAAGTAATATTGTTATGGGACCTTCATTCTAGAGCCTAGAGGAAAGTAGCAAAACAAACTCATCCTCTTATTGTTTCTTTTGCAAGGATCGTCTCCTTGGGGTCATATGAATTCCTCTCTCTCTAATCATTCTAAACATTTTATATTTTCCAACCAACACTAGATATCAATGTTGACTATGTAACTAGCTATTCAACCAAAAAAAATAAAAATATCTACATGTAATCCCTATTTATGCATTGTTTTCCAATTAAATTTTAATGCACTGGATTATAATTCAAAAATTAATCAAGAAAAAACCATTTTGTAAAGTGCACAATGGATTAACTATTACTTGTTTTATTTATACTAGGTGCATGGACTGTCTAGTTAAGCAATTGTTGCATAATTCATGTCAACTGGCAATCCTTATGTTAGAGCTTTATGACATTGATGATAAAATTTTGATGAATTGATCTTAGTTTTAAACAAAAAATCATATTGCAATTCCCACTAAGGAAGTGGGGAGCACTTAATAAGAAAGGATGATAGATTCCCCATCTTTATATATCAATAGGCGTCTATCTCATTAAGTGTGCAACTTTTTAACAACTAACTTAATAATAACCATTGCAACTTCACCTTTATTTTGTGCTTCTTTCTTTCTAATTGCCCAAGGTGGTCATAGAATTCACAACAGGACTAATGTGTGACCACTTAAAAAGGTATTTCCATTGTTACCTAGTAATTCAAATGTGGTATGTATGACTAATGTGCAAGCATATAAAAATATATTTCAAATATATACAAGTCCAAGAGGTTAAATCAACTAGTTGTTTCCAATATCGTTGGACATTTGGCTAGTTCTATGCCAATAGGTACCAAAATCAAATCTTCCTAGATGAAACACATTAATCAATGTTACAAGTTTATTAGTCGTATCATCCACAAATATGGTGGTGTCACTTGGATATGTTCATGTGAATTTCCTAAAAAAAAAAATCAAATATATATCCAATTCCAAATTAAAAAAGACTTGTATACATCCACTATACATCATTGATGCCCTGATTCACTCTACTGTTTAACCCATTTTAATATTTCCTCTCACTACCTATTGTGCATGTAATCTTGGTAGGATTGGAGGCTTGTAAATCTTACTGTTGTTGAATACAAGAAATTGTGCTTCCAGAATCTATTTCCTTGTGATATTGTGTTGAGTTGGTGGTCAAAATTATATGTATCAGTTGTATGTAAATTTTTGAGTAATGAATATATCAGATTGAAATCTTTTGGGGCTTCAATGGTATGTTATTTTTTCACTATCGTAAGATAACACCTACAACAACATCTATATGATGTGTTTGACAAAATTTCTAGCTGAAATATTCATTAAAAAACTTTGAAATTTGCGGTCAATTGGGAAGTTTTCTTGTTTGGAATTTTACACCTAGTTATAAGCAATCAAGTGGAAGCAAGACATTGATGATTAAAACAAGAGAATTCAATGATTGCATAAGGTTTGTATTTAAGGTAGTGAAAGCCAATCACTTTAGGGAACATGCACCTAAACTCAAAGGAGCAACTCTTCAGGGAACATGCACCTAACCACAAAGCAACTAAGAGGGTCAATGTTGTTAAAACTTCACACAACTTGATCATAACTAAAACAACTTTAGCAAGAAGACATGTCAATCACCAATGCAACAATGTAAGAACCTAAATTCAAGCATAATTTCTTACACAAACAAGAGAATGCTACATCTGTGGTGGAAAAACAATGATCAACTACTTAACCAACCTCTTCTGAAGAAGCATAGGATCACATGAAGCAACGAGCAGGGATCATCTCCATCATAATCCAAAGAGCTCAATAATGCAATGATACCCATGAGAAAACAACACCAACAATGAGCTATCCATGTAGATCAAGATAATCACAGAGTTACTTCATCATCAATGCAAACATATGGTGCATGAAATCCATTGAAGAAAAGACATCAATATCATAGAAGATACCCTTATTCTCAACAAGGCACCCCTAGCATTCATTCAACAAGGAATACAATGTCACTAAAAGCCTTTGTAAAACCATCAAGAACAAGCAGGTTTAAATTTTGAAATATAACTGGAAAACAACTATGCCTCCCAATCAAAAAACGTGCTTCAAAAACAAAGCCATGAATATATATCATATTGAAAATTTTAACAAGACTTCTTGCTCATCAACAAACATCATTTATATACAACATTTCACCTTTTTCTATGCGCTAGACTTTTGAGAAAAGTTTCGTGGTTAGAATCCAAAATAAGTGTTCTCTTTCATGGTTCACCATTGGAACCTTGAATGATTCAAAGAAAGGGTTCCATCACCATTGAGATGTTATCATCAAAACCAACATAAAAACCTCTTGAATATCATATCCTCTACACATCACCATAACAAGTAAATACTTGCGCTATAAAGCATAGAAAACCAGATTGCACAATATTATAAAATACCCAGTCAATAACAACAGATGGAAAAGAATTTCAAATGATCAGTCATATTTGACAATTGTAAACAACTTAATTTCCAAATAAAGCTTTGTTCAATAGTATTGAAGAACTAGAACTACCATAATCCAGCTACACCAATGGTGCAAATCCTTAACAAATGTGGCAGTTTTTTTTTTTTTTAAACATGGTATACTTGATCATGTTACTTATATAGGTTTCCATCTAGTTTACCAGTCTCCAAAGAGCAGCTCACTGGTGAGATGATTCCTACTACGCTACAACAGGCCAATAATATTTTTATCCCCACAGCTAATATACAGGTCAGGGTACAAAACCTAGATCTTTGAAATACTCGTGCTCCAGAGCACTACGAGTAGTGATGCATCTACTGGGCTCCAGGCACATCATTTTTTGGGAGGGAACATGGTGGTAGAAAAACAAAGAAACAAATAGCAAAGTTGTCAGCATTAAGAAAAATTGTTACCAGACATCCTTTGATCATATTCCAAAGAACAAAGATAATGTTTGTCCTCACCGAGAGAAGATCAATTCCTGCTGGCTCAAGACCTGGAACCACAGTTGCCAAATCCCGTTGAATGCAAAACAAGTGAAGAAAGTTTTAAATCATGCATCAATATCACCATGTCTCCTGTTGTCCCTTAGGAAACCAATTTCTTGGCTGTGTAGAAATTGTGCCTAAGACATTAATAATTTATTATGCTTGTCACTTATATCTCTGTTCAATTCCTTATTTGAAGAGTCTGAAGGACTTGACCTTAAATTCTCAATATTTAGATGACTTGGAAAGTTTCAAAATGCCATGAGATGCTGAATATGAATGTGATGAGAAGAATATGTAAGGAAATTAAAGACAATATGTTGTGTTTAACAGGAACTATTCTTTGTAATCTAGAGGAAACATATGAAAAGAGGTTTTAAATATGGGAGCACCTTTAAGGATTTTAACTTCATTTACATCAGTAAATAAAGACCAGCTGCTTCATTACCATATTTAAAAAGATGAATAAACAAAAATGACACACAATTGAGAAATAACAAAATCGTACCCAGCATGTATGGAAACTCTTGATTCTTTTATTAATCATCAATTCATTAAGTACAAAATAGTGTTGTCTCCAGGTTCTCCAAAATTCGGCCCCCCTTTTCGGGATTTTTCTCTCCCTCTTTGATTAACTATCAAATCAGTTTTAGAAACTGATTTCTCAAAACAGTTAATAAACTGCTTTCATAACAGTTATAAAACTATTTCTTGTTTGAAATTATTTGAAACTATTACATATATAAAAATTATATATGTATGTATGTGTATATATATATATATATATATATATGTCTATATAGATATGTATGTATATATGTATATACATATATCTATATATATGTGTATATATATGTATGTATATATGTGTATATATATATATAGATGTATATAGATGTATATATATATATATATATATATATATATCTATATATATATATATATCTATACATCTATATACATATATATATACATCTATATACATATATATATATACATATACATATATATACATATATATACATATATATATATATATATATATATATATACATATATATATATATATATACATATATATATATACATATACATATATATATATATACATATATATATATATATATATATATATATATATATATATATATATATATATATATATATATATATATATATATATATATAGATATATATATATATAGATATATATATATATATATAGATATATATATACACACATATATATATACACACATATATATATATATATATATATATATATATATATAGATATATATACCGTATTCTCTAAAATAAACTCCTGGCCTCAAAATATACATTTTGGGTCTTTAGGTATATGCATTTAATATCGGGCCCAAGACTCTGTGCCTGAGGGTGAATATTGTCGTGCGTCCCAACTGTTTTCACACATATGTCACTTATCAAAACTAGAAACTACTTGCGAGAGTACCTCTGGTGGTTTTAGGAAATAAGGATGAGTAATGCCATAGTAAATATTGACCTTTGATCTTTTGATAAGTGGTTTGGGAAAAACCAACCCCGGAGGCACTTCTTCACATAAATCCCATGCGGTTTGTGTTGCCGGGCTTCCGTTGATTTAGAACACTGTTATCATGAGCCATCGATTTGGAAACTCGAACGCTGCTTAGATTGCCCAGAATTTGCACAGATGCTCAGTTATCCCTTCATTAAAGGTCTACCAAATTTCAAAATAGGTAAAATAGGGACCAGGCTCATTTTCCTAGATGACACTTCTGAAGAAATTCCTCTGACATTAACATCAAACCCTGAAGACAATGCAGATGACGGTGCTCTGGTATCATTTACAATAATTTCCAACACGAATTAAAGCTTTGCCCCTACAATCCACCCAATTAGAAGATCAGTCTAAATTTCCTAAATGGATCTTACTCAATTCCCCTGGATAAGAGTCTTACAGTGCCAAACATCTCACCCAAAAATAGGTTTGTCGCTGAGTTTATCTGTGAGGTTAGAGACATGCCAAAATCAGCGTTTTCGATGACTTAGGTTCCTTTCACAATATCAGTGCCAAATCAAATCTTTTCCCATGTGAAATTTGTTCAGCTTGTCTGTAAACAATTTCGCTTGTTGACTTTCCACTTTTCCCTTTGCTCAAAATCGAAAAGACAAATCGAATTCCAGTGATCATACATAGTTTGCAGGGCATTTTTATGAAAACTAGTGTTTGAAAGAACTCAGAAAATATGTGAAACCGCTTTGAATTTATGGAAATTTCCCACATTCAAGTCAATTAGGGCCTTTTTGCACAAAACCCAGATCATGGATTTTTAAAATTTGGCTTCGTTTGCCAATAATAAGCAATCGAAATTCACCTATTGAGCCACCTGCGAAAATTGGTTTACCCAGTGGTTGCTTTCTTCTGTTCGCTGGCTTCATATGATCTTTCATATTAACTTTTCCATTAATGCAATTATCTATAATAGATGCTTCCACAGATGTCCTACTTGACTGCTTGATGTCAGTGGCATTGTTCGAGAAGGAAACTGGCTTCACAAAACAGTGCAAGTCCAGAGCATGCATATTGGGCAAACATGTTTTCGCTAGACATGTCATCCAAAGATCTTGTATGAGATCCAATATTGTTATCTACAGAAGCATTAGCACTTCCTAAAGGATCTGAACTTCCACTCCCATCATAGTCTTGTGTTGGACAAGAATGAGCCCAATGATTCCACTCTTCGGCTAGTGGTGACTGTGTAAATAAGGACCTCCTGTAGACCGCCATTATGTCAACTGGATCACCTTCAGATCGAGTAGATCCTACTGTTGGCTCTATCCTATCGTCTATAAAGCTATCTGATTCTGATTCTCCTTCAATGTTATTATCACATTCATCATTATCATCTGTAAACAAGTCATCATCTGAAGAAACCTCTGCTTCCTCATCAATGAATAGTCGGGCAGAGATCTTTGAATAGCTTTTTCTGTTTCAGTAGTGCTTAAATGCCAATATTCACTACAACTATTGCTTATTTGAGTGACGAGTTCTGTGTAGTTAAACTTTTCATTTTAAAGTTGTTCGAATTCACTATTTCTGGTGAAACATCAGAAGAAATAACAAAATGATTCTCTCTTGTCTTTGACATTTTAGCTGTGCCAAAATGAGCTACAACATCTCCCATATGTATTTCAAATGGAAATAAAACTTGAATTTCCACTAAGTTCAACAGAAAAAAAGTAAATGTTATTGATGGGATGATCTATGCAAGAATAATCATAGAGCTAACTAAGATCAATGATGCTTGGCCAAATTAAGATCCTTTCCGAGTGTTCTACAAAAGTTATGAAATACAATGGATCTTGTAGTTTCACCTTCCCTCTCTTCAAGCCCATAACTTCACCCCAACTTCCCTCACTTTTAAAGATCTTGCAGGTTCACCTTGTATAAGTCCCAAAACATGACACATAGTCTTAATCATTAATCTTATCAAGAAGCCCTCTTCTAACCTTCTCTAACAGGGGACTGGAAATTGATTTAGGAAATCATCATTTAATGTAGTGCAAAAATTCCATTATTTGCATTCAAAAAGGAGAAAATGCAACTCATAGATGCATCAAACATGGAAAATAACACTGGGAGCAACAGAGTTGTGTGAAGTTCAAATGAACTAGAATCCCAACAAGCCCCTCATAGTCATTGCTCTATTTATGGATAATTTACTAGTAGAATAGTATTTTATTTGTCACTTGGAACAAGCATTGAAATTCAAGTGGATGGATAAGCTCTTCTGGGACTCCTGGACTGCACCTTTTTGAAAATCGGTAAGGTGGGACCTCCTGGAGAAGTTTTAAGTTAGTAAGACTTTTTTTGTTTGGCTAGCGTACTAAGGGCCATCTACCATTATTGAACTATTTTTTAAGATCCTTTAAAGTTTCAAGTAAAAAGGAAAAAGAAACAGCTACTCTTTTCTAGCATACTGGAAAACAACCAAAATAAGAGCAATCTCCGACTCTCCAAAAACACCAAAAAACTCTTTAACAAAATTCCTACACCTTTGTCTAACTGCGAACACATCTGATGTCAATTGGGTCTAGCTCCACTAGTTAGGTGGAATGATTGTTATCATCCATACAATGGTTCTATTCCCGCCAATGACATGTTGATATGGCCTTTGGCGCTAAGGAATTTGCTTAAGCTTGGGTGCCATCCTCAGAATGAGGTAAAGTTCCCTGGGTTTTCTCGGGATATATTTTGCAAAAAGAATTTTAGTCAATTGGGTCTAGCCCAGGAAATTGAGGAGGAATGTTATCCCTCCACACCCAGGACCAATTCTCACAAGTAAAATGTTGACCTCTTAATGAATGTATTGTTGATTGCCCCGAGCCCCAAAGAATTTGGGTTTACCCTGGATACCATCCTAAGATAGAGCACCTGATGCAGGCTCTAGAGATAAGAATAGATGGATTTCCCTTTAATTTTGACTGGATGAAACGTGAAAAAATCATCAATGTTCGTGGAATATACTGTGGAGTAACGCAAGAGTTCAATTGAACAACAATTGAACTGCAATTGAACAACAATTGAACTGCAATTGAACTGTAATTGAACAACAATTGAACTGCAATTGAACAACAATTGAATAACAATTGAATAGAAACTGGTCCCACGTTGACTTCCCATGTTGACTTTCCCTTTTTTCACAGGCACTTCACTCTACGCTATTGATCAAAGTGTGCTGGATCCAATGGTTCACAACAATATCAACCAGGGAACTTGCACGACACTTAACCGCCCTTACGGAGCAGATATGGTTTATAAATACTTGGTCTATAAGAGTTTGGGTCTAGATTTGAGATTATTGTCTGACCATCTAAAAACCCAATATCCATTGGATAACGGGGTCCATCAAATCCTACGGCTAGTTGCTATTCAATTAACACACGGGTTAAAAACAGGCCTAACCCTGTCGTTGACTATGACGTAAGCAGTTGAAATTTAGATCGATGGTTAGGATGGAGTATGGATCTTTAACCACGATCAATTATTTCCGTACTCTCCTACCCCCGTCCTTAATACTAATGATCGCAATTAACCCATAAACATTTAGATTACAATTAAAATATGAAAACAGAGAAAATACCCAGATGAGTTCAGAGCGCAGAATCATAGAGGTAAACGAGAGTTTTTTTTTTACCAGGATTAACACACAGATGCACTCTAAATCAAATTCCTTCAATATAATAATAGTTACAGAGTCATGGCATTACAACAATTTAACATACCCCCATTTCATTCTTAAAACCCTCTCTATCACTCAACTCTCGCCTCTCACTCAAATCTCAATCATCTCAGCTAATCCCTCTTCATTACATTTTCTTCTCTTTATGAATCGAATCCTATTCTAACTGTACTAACAACTCGATCTCTATTTTAATCATTCTAACAATCAAATCTCTATTTTCAAGCTCCATTACACACCTATGCTAACAACTTATCCCTTAATCTAAAATAAGACAATTTCCTAACTATTACAATAATGAAATACATATCATTTTCGAGAGATCCAACCCTCTCGACTAAAACTGACTTTTGACCACTCAGGTCAGTGAAATTCAACTCATTTAGCCACAACATGTGAACAAACCATCACATTGCTGGCTAAGTCTAGATGCTCCTGCATCATGGAGACAGTGCAAGGATCTCTCCACTGAATTTTAAAATAAATAAAAGCACAGTTGGCCCGAAAAGTAGCTTTGTTAAAAGGAATAAAGCTAAACTGAGAGGGTTTTGTTTGAATGGTATGACCTGAAGATCTGTCTATATGCTACCCATCCATGGAGAAAGGCTAAATATGAGACAATGTCAAGTGTGCATTATAAACATAATAATCCAAAACTCAAGATTCATATTATAGGCAACGGTGTCCCCCCCCTTCCTTGTTTGGTTATCCCGTTGATCCCTTATCACTGGAATCTCCCCCGACAACTTGAACCCATGCACCAAGCCCTGCATGTGCTAACCCTAGGCCTCAACAAAAAAAATGAAAAAGGTATGAAGCAACATCCTGCTCAACTTCTGGATTAAATCTGTGCAGCCTATGCCTAGATCTAAACATGCATCTGATAATGAGGAAGGAATAAGGCGCCAATGGGGAGGCATAGGTAATGGGAATACACCTATAATAGGATTTTTGAAGATCATGCTAATATGTCACCCTTTTGAGATGTTGTTGACTCTGCTCATAACATAAAATATATTGCATAAATTCCAATGTAATTTTAAAATAAAAACACAACTGATTATTCAATTAAATACTACCCATGTACAGAGTAAAACAATAAAGTCTAGGAAGAAATTTACAGGTTAATCTGAGACTTTGAGACTTTGGTAAGTTGTATTACCACAACTGGACCTTATTTGAGACTTTGGGGGCCTTATTTGAGACTTTGGTAAGTTGTATTACCACAACTAGACGTAGCTGTGATTTACACTATTGCGTGGAGGATATATGGACCCTTTGGGACTAGTTAACATAAGGAACAAGTGTGAAGAAATTGTGTGTATCAGTTAGGAGCCTTGGACGAGTTTCACTTCCTGCTGTGCATGTAATCTTGGTAGGATTAGAGGCTTGTAAATCTTGCTGCTATCAAATAAAAGAAACTGTGCTTCCAGAATCTATTTCCTTGTAATATTGTGTTGAGTTGGTGGTCAAAATTATATGTATCAGCTGTATGTAAGTTTCTGAGTAATGAATATATTAGATTGAACTCTTTTGGGGTTTCAATGATATGTTATTTGTTCACTATCGTAAGATAACACCTACAACAACATCTATATGATGTGTTTGACAAAATTTCTAGCTGAAATATTCACTGAAAAACTCAGAAATTTGTGGTCAATTGGGAAGTTTCCTTGTTTGGAATTTTACACCTAGTTATAAGCAATCAAGTGCAAGCAAGACATTGATGATCGAAACAAGAGCATTCAATGATTGCATAAGGTTTGTATTTAAGGTAGTGAAAGCCAATCACTTGAGCGAAAATGCACCTAAACTCAAAGGAGAAACTCTTCAGGGAACATGCACCTAACCACAAAGCAACTAAGAGGGTCAACGTTGTTAAAACTTCACACAACTTGATCATAACCAAAACAACTTTAGCAAGAAGACATGTCAATCACCAATGAAACACTGTAAGAACCTAAATTCAGGCATAATTTCTTACACAAACAATAGAATGCTACATCCTTGGTGGAAAAACAATGGTCAACTACTTAGCCAACCTCTTCTGAAGAAGCACAAGATCACATGAAGCAAAGAGTAGAGATCATCTCCATCATTAATCCAAAGATCTCAATAATGCAGTGATACCCATGAGTAAACAACACCAACAATGAGCTATCCATGTAGATCAAGAAAATCACAGAGTTACTTCATCATCAATGTAAACATATGGTGCATGAAATCCATTGAAGAAAATACATCAATATCATAGAAGATACCCTTATTCTCAACAAGGCACCCCTAGCATTCATTCAACAAGGAATACAATGCCACTAAAAGCCTTTGTAAAACCATCAAGAACAAGCAAGTTTAAATTTTGAAAAACGTGCTTCAAAAACAGAGTCACTAATATATATCATATTGAAAATTTTAACAAGAATTCTTGCTCAGAAACAAACATCATTTATATACAACTTTTCACCTTTTTCTATGGGCTGGACTTTTGAGAAAGTTTCGTGGTTAGAATGCAAAATAAGCGTTCTCTTTCATGGTTCACCATTGGAACCTTGCATGATTCAAAGCAAGGGTTCCATCACCATTGAGATGTTATCATAAAAACCAACATAAAAACCTCTTGAATATCATATCCTCTACACATCACCATAACAAGTAAATACTCGTGCTATAAAGCATAGAAAACTAGATTGCACAATATTATAAAATACCCGTCAGTAACAACAAATGGCAAAGAATTTCAAATGATCAGTCATATTTTACAATCGTAAACAGCTTAATTTCCAAATAAAGTTTTGTTCAATAGTCTTGAAGAACTAGAACCACCACAATCCAGCTACACCAATGGTGCAAACCCTTAACAAATGTGGCAGTTTTTTATTTATTTTTAAACATGGTATACTTGATCATGTTACTATACAGGTTTCCATCTATTTTACCAGTCTCCAAAGAGCAACTCACTGGTGAGATGATGCAGGTTACACTACAACAAGCCAATAATCTTTTTATCCCCACAACTAATATAGAGGTCAGGGTACAAAACCTATATCTTTGAAATACTTGTGCTCCTGAGCACTACGAGCAGTGATGCATCTACTAGGCTCCAGGCACAACATTTTTTGGGAAGGAACATGGTGGCAGAAAAACAAAGAAACAAGCAGCAAAGTTGTCACCATTAAGAAAAATTGTTACCTGACATCCTTTGATCATATTCCAAAGAACAAAGATAATGTTTTTCCTCACCGAGAGAAGATCAATTCCTGCTGGCTCAAGACCTAGAACCACAGTTGCCAAATCCTGTTGAAAGAAAAACAAGTGAAGAAAGTTTTAAATCATGCATCAATATCATCATGTATCCCATATGTATTTCAAATGGAAATAAAACTTGAATGTCCAATGAGTTCAATAGAAAAAAAGTAAATGTTATTGAAGGGATGATCTATGCAAGAATAATCATAAAGCTAATTAATATCAATGATGCTTGGCAAAATTAAGATCCCTGTCGAGTGTTGTGCAAAAGTTATGCAATACAATGGAACCCCAACTTCCCTCTCTTCAAGCCCATAACTTCACCCCAACTTCCCTCACTTCTGAAGATATAGGAGTTTCACCGTGTATAAGGCTCAAAACATGACACATAATCTTAATCATTAATCCTATCAAGAAGCCCTCTTCTAACCTCCTCTAACAGGGGACTGGAAATTAATTTAGGAAATCATCATTTAATGTAGTGAAAAAATTCCATTATTTGCATTCAAAAGGGAGAAAATGCAACTCACAGATGCATCAAACATGGAAAATAATACTGGGAGCAATAGACTTGTGTGAAGTTCAAATTAACTAGAATCCCAACAAGCCCCTCATAGTCATTGCTCTATTTATGGAACAATTTACTAGTAGAATAGTATTTCATTTGTCACTTGGAACATTGAAAGTCAAGTGGATGGATAAGCTCTTATGGGACTCCTGGACTGCACCTTTTTGAAAATCGATAAGGTGGGACCTCTTGGAGAAGTTTTAAGTTAGTAAGACTTTTTTTTGTTTGGCTAGTGTACTAAGGGCCATCTACCATTATTGAACTATTTTTTAAGATCCTTTAAAGTTTCAAGTAAAAAGGAAAAATAAACGGCTGCTCTTTTCTAGCATACTGGAAAACAACCAAAATAAGAGCAATATCTGACTGTCCAAAAACACCAAAAAACTCATTTCCAAAATTCCTACACCTTTGTCTAACTGCAAACACATTTGATGTCAATTGGGTCTAGCTCCACTGGTTAGGTGGAATGATTGTTATCCTCCCTACAATGGTTCTATTCCCGCCAATGACATGTTGATATGGCCTTTGGCCCTAAGGAATTTTCTTAAGCTTGGGTGCCATCCTCAGAATGAGGAAAAGTTCCCTGGGTTTTCTCGGGATATATTTTGCAAAAAGCATTTTAGTCAGTTGTGTCTAGCCCAGGCAATTGAGGAGGAATGTTATCTCTCCACACCCAGGACCAATTCTCACAAGTGACATGCTGACCTCTTAATGAATGTATTTTTGATTGCCTCGAGCCCCAAATAATTTGGGTTTACCCTGGGTACAATCCTCAGAATGAGAGGAAGTGCCACGATATACATTCCAATTTTTTTTTTTGTAAATTGGGGCTAGGCTAGGTGGTTGTGAGGAGTGTTAACCTTCCAACCCAAGAGAAATTCGCACAAGTGACACGTTCAACTATTGATGACCATATTGTTGTCACAATCTTCACTCTTGTGTTGACAAAGCCTCAAACTTGTGCAGAATCAGGTTTTCCCTCACTTCATGGGGTTTCAAGCTCCTACTTTTCATATAAGCATAAATTTTCTCTTTTATAGGTTTTCTGGTTTTTTATTTCAATTGCTTGCTGGTTTTTATAATTTTTCCCTGATTTTCTTTTTTCAGGCCCTTCTTGAGTTATTGTTAAGTACAACTTTTGCAACACTGGTGCAAAATATTTTATGATGTATATTAATGAATTTTAGTTGTACCTTGTCAAATACAAGGCAAAAGATCTTGGAACATTTATGAATTCTACATTAAGAAAACTATAAGAAAGGCCCATTGTTGCAAACTTTTCTACATAGCTCAAGGTGTCTACTGTAGTTGTAATATCGTTGCTTTCCAATTTTTGATAAATGGAAAACATCAATGCCCTATTTTTGTAAATCTACATCAGTCTAAAAAGATCAAAACATTGAAATAAACTCATTTCTAATAGACCTGGCATGTTTCCAATGGAGAAATTAGGGCCAAATTCTCTTCATCTTTAATATGAAAAGTATTTATATGCCTGTATAAGGTGAATTTTATGGCTTCTTTAGTGCAACAATACAACATATTGATGATTCGGCCTTGTTGTAGATTCTTCACTCTTGTGCGTATTTTATCTTGCTCTAGATTAGTCTTTCAAGCTATTTATGACATCACTCTATACCTGAAGTCTGGAAGGTGAGTATTATGCAAGGCTACTTGCATTACGACTAGAATGGAGCAACATTTCTTAGTTTAAGCCTATTTTCTTCCTAGGATATGTTTCAAACGACACCTATAGCAACATCACATATTATTCCAGCAGTGAGGCCCCATGAACAGTACTCTGTGACAGCTTTGTGAAAGTGAATTTGAAGGTGACATTGGCATGAGAAAAATCACTTATATTCATTAAAGTTACCAGCAGTATTCCCTAATCTTATATAGCATCTCAGCCCTCCACATGAGCACCAAGTGATTTACTTTCAAATGATGACTATGTAGTGGTTTGAAAATTGGATTATGGCAACACTTTGGAAACTCTTTTGAAGAGATAGAAAAAACTACTAACAACACTAAGGAAGCCATATGTATACCTCACTTCGGGACCTTCTTTAAGAAATTTTTGTAATTATACTTTGACCAAAAAAAAAGGTGTCATGCCAGTGTTTTAAGAAATACTAGTTATGGGCTTGGATCTATTGACAATGGCAGAAAAAGCGCCTATTTATGAGTAGTTGCAACAATACACTTGGAATAGTCTATATTGTGTAAGGATGCTCTCATTTTACAAGACACTCATGTAGCAGCCAAAATTTGTTCCACTTTGATAGGTGTTATTCACATCGCTTTGAAAAATGTTCTTGGACTAGACGAGATCTGGTGGCTAGAGAACAAAAGTTAATCAAAGAAAAATGTTCTTGGACTAGAGTGTGTGAGAGAGAAAGGGATCAAACTGAAGTAGAATCAAAATTGAAGTATAATCTTCTCTACATGGCGAACTAACTGCCTTTCTTCATTATTGTAACTCACCCATCACCTCCCTCACCCCCTTGATACTCTTCCTTTCTCCAAGATAAATAGAATTAATTGCATGCTAGAAGTATGAAATCTGCTCAAAATACCCTCATGTGGAGTGCACCTCTTCTCACATTGTTGTTTTTATGTTGCATGTGTTAACCATGGTCCAAGTCGATTTTACAATGACAGTATCATTCTATGCATGCTCTAAACCAATTGGAAATAAACTGAAACAACCTCTATTAGAGCGCAACCTTTTTAAAGTATCAGCTTCTTTCTAGTTATGATCACAAACCTGTTGGAAATTACCTACACTAATTTCCAATAATAATTCAACCACAGGCTGAAAGTAGGTTCTTCTACAACACATCCCTCCCTCATAATTGTTGTTTTCCTTTAATAACCAGAGAAATATGTTGATAAACATCTTGATTAGAGGGTAGAGCACTAGTCCTCCATGGATGTCACTCATTTCCATTTTTAATAAAGTGAATAGATGCACAAGATAAACAATGAAATCTTGTGGGAAGATAGGTTGCACTCATGCTGATCTTACTTGAGTAGGAGGGCGAACTCCAATATTATGATACATGCAATCTACTTAACAGAAACCTCCAATATTAGGATATACATGCAATGAAATATATGTGGGAGATTCTTGTTTGAATTAGAATGGCAGCTCGGGCTGAGAACAACATGAGGTAAGTGTGTAAAACTAGCAAGAAACCTATTCTAGATACAATGTTCCACCCTAGCCTAGGAATGACATTTTTAAGGGTTCACATGTGTGCATAAAAAGCACCTCACCTCACCTCAAGCCTCGCGCTCCACTATCTGAGCAGATCTTCCATGAGGTCAAGTAGTAGGGGGAATTATCTCTAAGGGAAACTATAATTCCCCCCTACAAAACTCAGCTGAAGTTGTAGTGGTATAAAGTCACATGTAAGCACTATCCATAGCAACATATCGCAAGGTTCCATAGGGATTTTGTGTCGTCATTTTTGAGTGAGATGTGTGTCAAATAATTTCTTTGAAATTCTTCAATCTAGATTTTATAGTACTTGAACCATTGAATCTGGCTTCATCGAATATCCCTAACTCTAACCCTAACCCTAATGCACCTAGTGGATATCACCATCACATGTGGATAACACTGTTTCAAATTCAAGACATAGACTGAACGCATGAACTCATGCACTCAACACACTTAGAAAACTGCACCATTCACAAAATAGACATTCATGCATTCCCTCCCTTGGATGGGTAACTGTGCTTTCCTAATTGAAGACAATATATTCATACATGTGCCTCATCGAGTGATCCTACTAAACTACTGCACCTCCATTAGAGGATATCTTATGGGCCCTCTACTAAACATCAGCTTTCCTCTGTACAAGTTGGAATGTATTTGTTGAAGGATGATGTTGTTTTCGAAGGAGAACAACTACTGAGAAATAGGTAAAATCTAAGACTACCTCCACTCTTGTATCAGATAAAAGTAAAACTATTTTCAAATTAAGCAATAATGTTAAGCAATTTTCCCTTTGTACATTCAGCGAGCCAAAAATGAAAAAGGATAATTGTAATTTTCTTTCACTTGACGAAATAAAGAATATAGAATTGTTTTCAAAGTGTTACAATTATGTGGGTAATATATTACATTATATGTGGGTACATGGAGCAGTTGAAAATTAGTCTACTGCCATAGACTGAAATGGAGTACAACCCTATTACAAGGCCTATGGAACAAGTGCAACATCTAGTTTAATCACAATAATATTCATTGGCTTGTAGCAATCTTCTTTTGGAAAGCAACTAAAAGAGCTTTATTACGCTTTGAATTTCAAATGCTTGTTAAAGGATCAAGCGGTGGTTGCAAAGAACAACTCAAATTGGGTGATCTTAGAACAAAATAATTTAGTATTTCCAGGACAAAATAACATTGCTGATGTATCTCTGAACCATGAAAACAGAACAATTTGATGTATTGAAATGATATTAGGAGATTAGTAAAGAGGATCAAATTAAGTGATGTTATGGCCATACCATTGTATCCATTGACGCTTCGAGCGAAGAGACTCGACAACACCAAGAACATCGAGTGCCCTCCAAGCATTGGTCATCCAAGACAATGTAGTCCTTGTGGTTTGTAGAGAGTCTTCTCGCTCTAACATTGGGCTCTTCAAACCAACTCTGCACAAGGTCATTACAAATGTAAAAAATCAGCAAGACACAAATTTGGTAGTAAATATGACCAAAATAAGAACTAGTGCAAACAATTTTCACAATCCTACTTTTGAAAGAAACATTATAATCGCCTTAGCATTATGATCAGCTGTCACTGTTCTTCCCAGGTCAGCGAACTCAGCTCTACCTTGACAAAGTGTAATTGCATGAAAGGAATGTCGATCTCATGCCAATAGGTCTCCTACGATGAATGTGCAAGAACCTAGTACATAGACCATTTTTCTCTTCGCTTAGCTACCCAGGGCTTATTTCCCTTTCCAAATATCAATAATTCTTTTCCAAGAAAACATAAAATAAGAATAATATTTTACTATATTCTAAAAGGTGAAGATGATGAAATCATGCCACAAAGTGAAAGGAAATCAAATATCTTTCCTCAAACCACCAAATATATAAAGAAAACAACAATAATTATAAAAATAGAACTAGATCTATCGATCTATGCATGAAATGAGTCAAGCAACTAAAAAAATCTGACCAAAACAAACCAAAAATTTCAAACTTGACAAAATCCTCTAACAAGCAAAAAACAAACCGCTAAATTTTCTAAGATATTAGAGCTAGACATCAACACAATTTCATGTACTTGAATAAGCGCATTGTTGCTTAGTGTTAGACCTCTTAAATTAGTTATTTATCATTGAATATTAGGACACTGTCTATGTGAAAAGAAATAGGTCCCAACTTCATCAAATATGACTTCATTTCCAATCAAAGATCAAATCCAAAGGACATTAACTCATTACTCTAGGATGGTACTAAATTTAAATACACAAAGTAACAAAAAATAAAGATGTGATAAAAAATAGACCTGCAAGATTGTATTGGTCAAGTGTGACAAGGACACCAATAACTGAGACTAGAGAGATTTATAGAATGTGGTAGTTACTAGTGTGTGTCTATTGTGCGATTAGTGGTATGGTGGAGAGACCTACCAAGAAGGGACGTTGGTCTCGAGAAAGTATAGTAGGGATATCCATAGAGCATTTATGTAAAAGGAAGATGAGAAGTGTTGTCTTCAAGTTGGGTTATGTTATGGTAGAATTTTGTTGGTGATAAGTGGTAACAAAACACTTACATCAATAGGTAAAAAGTAAATTCGGGGCATGAGTTGGACTGACTCATGTTATCTCATCCCTTAATGGTTCTAAGGAAATGTGGGGACCCGAACAACTTAGTACCTGAAATACTTGAAAACATGGCTGACAAATGAATGACGAGAAATGGCTAACAAATGACTTGAAAGTCTTGTTAAATTTGTTATTTATCATTTAATAATAGTCAAACACTATCTATGTGAAAAGAAATAGGTCCCAACCTCACCAAATCCAACTTTATTTCCTGTCACAGATAAGAAACAAACAATGTAATGATTAAATATGAAACATCAATCTTAAAATAACACGCATCGAAGTAATGTCGCTGCAATGTTACAATGAAAAATACAATTATAGAACCTATTTTTACCTGAATTTGACATATAGTAATCTTGCATGATCAATGGAAAATGTATACAAAAATAAGAGTCCTATGGTATTTCAATTTCCCAGTTCTCATCTTGGTCCTCATTTTCTAAATTGTATACATGATCTTCTCTAAATGAACTGTCATTATGAGCCTCCAAAATATTATGTTCTATATCAAGTTCATTAGAGATATTTGTTGTATTGTTTTCTCTCCTTCTATCACAATCTGATAACCAAAGAGTTAGCGCTCTTTCATATGGAAAATTGTTAATGCCATACTTTGTTACATATAATCTTAAACATGTATCCACATTGTTGAATTGAGGCTTCTGTGATCCATATTAAATTTACGAAAAGTTTTTCAGCGTAAATCACATGATAATACATTTGTTGACGCATTTCGAACCAATGAGTGTGGTTCATCATCAGGACAAGTTGAAGAAACAGATCATGGCTACATATTAAATAGGGAGAGCAGACCTTCCAATAGCTAGGTTTGACTGAAAAATGGCTATATTAGACTGGATCGGGCAAACAGCTATAATTGACCCAGAAACAGCTATATTTGACTCTCAAGCTTGTTCCTCAATTTTGACTTCAAGAATGATAATGCACTAAACATTCTCTCATCCTCCACTGATCCCAAAATCATGGTTTGACACAAATCCGCTAAGTTGAAATATTTTGATATGTTTTCTTGCAACTATTGGCTAGCACTTAAAGTAGTCCATAATCTTGTTATAACACCATTTTCATTAGGATTCTCCAAAAAAGGATATTGCTTCCACATTGTTTCAGCAAAGTGTCCACCTTGTTGATACAATTTTGATGAATCTAAAATACCTTCAATTTGTTCTCCATGTATCGAGACTTTCTTGCAAAAATGGTCTACTAAACATTTTAATCTTTTTTGAAAATCAACTTTTAAATTTCTTGGACATTGACAATTGTTCCAATATTGAGGGTATACCACACACATGGCCTCCAACAATTCATCTCGAGGAAATCGTTCTCTTATCTCTAATGATAGTGATCTTGCAATTTATATCAAATTTTGTCTCACTGAAATCACAATATTATCAAATTGGTCTGTTGACAGGGGGCAATCTTTGGTGATTCGTCCCGTCTTACTGATATAATGAAAGGGAACCATATACCCATGCATTGCGATACATAGTATCCCTTTTCATCAAACGTCAATTTTTTTTAAGTATTTTCTATATTGATGATCGTAGTCCAACTTTTAAACTCTGGACCAATAAAAGAGTCTGACATCATATACAAATTATCCAATGCAAGACATGTTGACTTTCTTGCACTTGTGTATTCCGCAATATACATTGTGCGATTCTGAGACATTTTCACGATGACATTCATTTCATGTAGCATAGGAACAATTCCAGCCAATGTCAATAATGTATCTATATTAGTTAGTCGAGAAAGAAGATCTTGAGCTTTGTCTACAGTGTAGCGATTTTCATACATCAACCCTACCAAATATTTGAACTCACTAAATAATCTTTGAACTGGTCCATTTAATGAGATCCATCTTGTATCAACATCTTTCAGTAGTTTTTTTCCATCCGTAATACCATCTGGAAATTGTTGAAACTCTAAATATCGTTTGGAACTAAGAGAAAAGTATGCATGAGTCTCACATACAAGATCTTCAACTTTTGAAACTGATGGAAACTTGCTTACTATTTTAAATGCGAGATTCATCCTATGAGCCATACAATGAATATTACGCATATATTGTGAAGTTGATAGTTGTAGCCTAACACAAAGGCCATTCCTTTGTCCTTGCATTACTGATGCTCCATCTACTCCAACACATACCAACTTTTTTGCAATCATTAATTGATCCATACCACTTTCCTTCAAACCATTAAGAACAAGTTCATAAATATTTTCAGCTATAGAAGTCTCTCTCATCTTTTTAATCCTAAGTATATAGGAATGCCTAATATGGTCATTAACCATATAAATGCTCATGAAAATCCATGAAGTATTATCTATTGCCGTAACCTCATCCAAAGGCAATGCAAAAAACCTAGCATTTGCAATCTTCTCTTTCAAATCATCTTTTCTACTTGAGCTAGATATCCTGCCCATCCCCAACCACTGGTTATAGACCAATGAGAAGATGAAAAGTTTGGCACTTGAAGAAAAGATAGCAATTTCATGTGATCTGGATAATATGTCATAGGATGAACTTTAGATAATATGTGAAATACAGTGCTCAATTGTATCGTCTTGGATAACAAACTTCTTTCCATCGTCTTTTCAAATAGAGATATGATGGTTCCTCTGCTTGCCTCAAGTTTCCTCTTACTTATTAAATATTTTTTATATTCTTCTGCATATTCAACATGTCGACATTCCTCAGAATATTTCCATCTAACAATAGATTTCTCTTTACCATTTACAATTTTCTTTTCATACACCTTTCTTGCATGGTTTTGTAACGTATCTAGCTTCATTTTAAATTTCACTACCTTTTGAGTTTTCTAACTACACGCAATACATCTAACTTGTCGGAAAACCTCGTTCTCATTTGTAGGAGGTATTTCTTCAATAAATGGAAAACTTGAGACCCAATTTTCTTGGAATCGTCTCTCGATGGTCCACTGACCTCTTTTCCTTTTCCACGAATGGATTGTGTCACCTTCCAAGGAAAAATCTTTAACATTTTCATCACCAATTTCTATTGAAACTACATTTATCTCACCCTGATCACTTGAGGAACCTATTATTTCATCCATTATATGGATATAAAATGCATTTCCACAAGAGTTAACCTCTCTCTCAGTAACAGATTGTTCAAAGGAGCTTGAATCATGAAGAGAATGTGTATTTTTCGATGGAACCTTTTGAAAGTATGATAATACATCCATTTGCCTTGATGGTTTCTTCCCACGATTATCTTTTGACATCTCACTGAATATTCCGAAAGTAAAATTTCAAATCGGTTTTCAAACCTGCATCAACAGTTTCCAAGCGCTGAGATATGCTTCATATAAATTCAGTTGTTCATAGAAAATAGAATTGTACTTTGCAAAAGAATTGTTGAGTCAACATTGAAAGAACATATATCAGAAATTGAATTTTGAGGCAAAATGGAATTTCACAAAAATTATTTAACAATGATAATGGGAAACTATTAACTTTTAAGACATAAAATATAATAATTCATTTGTATAACATTGAAATAACATCATCCTTGCAGGTCTATCTTAGTCCTTTTGGTTTACTAGTTTGGCTTTGGACAAATTCTATTACAAAAATTAGTGACTCTTTGATTTTGTACATAAAATAGAATATTAATCCTCATGGATTTGAATGTAGGCATGTTCTAGCATGAAATCCATTGTTAAATGAGTAAATTTCATATGGATTTGTTGTAGAATTCCCTTGTTGTTTTACATTTGTGTAGCCTTCTTTATGCTAAGAAGTGGGTGAATCAATGAAATTTGCATGTGTTAAATGGGAATTCTATGTGACAATTTGTAATTCCATCTGCAGTTTGCATCACGAATCCCATCTCTTCAATAACGCTAACACTTTTATTGGTTCTTACTAGATTAACACACTTCTCTCTATCTCGATGATTTGGGGTTTCTTGGGGCCATAGTGAGCAGGGTCTGTCACACAAATTTCGCTCCCTTAATCCAGATATATATCGCTTTCACTCCCTAAATCAGATATATATCAGCTTTCGCTCCCTTAATCCAGATATATAAGAGCAGGGATGGACGGATGTGAATGTCAAACGAAAATTTTGTTGCACACGTAGTTGTCTTTGTTTTTGGATGTGAAGAATAATTTGATTTATATATAATACCACAACAACCATTTCAATATATGAGCAGGGATAAGATATTGGTCTCTGCATATATTTCTCCGTTATGAGATGGGCATTTGTGTATGTGGATGTTTTTGGATGTGAAGAATAATTTGATTTATATCTCACTATAGCAATTTCAACTATGGCTCAACTTTACAAAATGCGTGCAGGAAGGAAGAAGTTATGTCATGTATAATATCCCCTTTGACCTTAAATGCGTGAATAATATCTCCAACCTTCCTGCACGCATTTAAGGTCAGGTATAATATCTCCAACCTTCTTCGACCTTAGCTCTGATACCATGTTGAGAAATCAATGCTTATGTGAATTAGGGTTTGATTCCTCTTTCTTGATAATTACTTGTGAATTATGTTGGCTTCTCTTACTTCTTAATTTTTTTTATCTTTCATCAAGAAATTACCAAATTATATGTATATGAGGATCATAAGAATAAGAGACACAATATGGAGGCACTTGGCTAGGGAAAATTCACTATAAGGGGAAAACCTAGTCAAAAACTCTTCCTTCAGTAGATTCAAATAAAGATGAGACACTTCCAGACTTCTTAGACCTAGATAAATACCTCCTCCAATCACCAAGCCAGCCCTTCCTTTCAATAGATTCTCCTTATCAAAGTCTTCAAATGACAACCTCCCAGCAACAACTTCTGTCTAGAATTTCGCACCCCCAACAGTAGAACTTCGATCCTCAACAACAGAATTTTGGATTTGCAGTAGACAAATTTTTTTGGCCCCAACAACTTCCTAGAAACTTTGCACATGTGAGAGATAGATGGACACAAACTCGAATTAGGTCTTCCTAGCAAACTTTGTCCTTCTCCAACTACTTCGCTCTATTTTTGCTTCACTTCCTTGAAGATCAAACTTGATGAGTGAATGTGACAAATGGATTGAACTGCCTCTCATTATATAGCCTTTTCACTCGGTTGAATTGCCCTAATGTAGGCTGACTTCATGGGGACAGGGATGACTTGGTGTGGAGGTGAAAAATTACCTTTTTGACTCAAAAATAATTCTTTTTACATGATACAAAATCCCATCAAGGGTCTAATAAAAATGTCAATGACTCTAATGACTCAAGAAAAAATTTAGAAGCCTTCAATGGAGGCTTTGAATTAGAAAACTTTGACCCAAGCATGAAAACCATGCTTTAATAAGTCGTTTTCTTTAATAACAAATTTTTTTTTGACAAGTACAATTTATGAAGACCGAAGCTAGTTACATTCTTCAACACAACAAACCCTTAATCCATTAAACCTAGATTAGAAAAGTAATGTAGTTTTTTAATTGGAAATACAAACCATGAGATGAACCACCATGTGCCTTAAAACCATGAAAAGAAAAAACTTTGCCATAACACACTGAAAATCAATTCAAAAATCTACCCAATGTTTTTTAGGGGTGTTTCCCCTAAACCCCTGTTTAGGTAGAGGTACTACCCCCCCTCGCCCCAAATCTCTCGGGAAAGGGAGGCCTATGCCTCACCTATGACCGCTTTGAATGTGGGGGATTCCACCCCCCATAGACCCGCCTTGCTATCTCTAAGAATGAATCGTGAATGGGGATAGTCATAAAATATATATATATATATATATATATATATATATATATATATATATATATATATATATATATATATATATATATATATATATATATATATATATATATATATATTAGATACCTAACACTTGGTTTTTCCTTGTGGATAAGTGGAGATAGACTAGGAAGATTCAAAACTTGAGGATTTAACCTGAGGTTACTTTCCTTTTTCATTAGTTGCTTGTTTTAGTGAGGGATATTTAATATCATTAGGCATTTGACATTTAACAAAGGAGTTGACTAAGGTAATGGTAGGGCTAGTGGTTTCTTATGTTTGCTTGGCCAATTGGCAATCTTAAAGGTAGGCATTTTTTGACTTTCTCCCCATCCATCATCACAAGGTTTATCTGAGGTTGAGGGATGCTAGCTATGCTAAGGTGAGGCTACAAGGGGGAATACTCAAGTTTCAATTTCAATTGTAACTCATTATTTATAATAGAATCATGACAGAACATCACATGCCCAATTGATTCCTACAAAATTTGTGTTTGGTACATTATTGTTTGCATGTGCTTTTTCCTCTTTAACAACAATTTTGGCAATGTTCTACATGGACATCATAATGGAAATGAACAATAGAGACAAATAATGTACAAGAACATCAATTTTAGTGATGGTAAACCAATTATATAACACTTGAAATCTTAATATCAAGTGGGTATGAGTGAAAGGAAGGAAGATATGTATATACACCCCACTTATAAAACCAAAAAAATGCAAATGTTATACATAACCAACTGAATATGGTTATAATATGAAAAAAACCAATATCCTCAATTAACAGGTAAAAGAGACATGCACTGGAGCTAAACTTGGATATAAGGAAAATAAGGTATGCTACAGGCAGAGGAAAGCAATGAATGGAAACGCCCTATTTTATTTTTATTTTCTTTTCAATTCCATTAGTGATAAGGCATACAAATATATAATATGGATGGAAGAGAACGGATGAAAATATTTTGAGCCATCAAAACTTCAATAATGAATAAAAATATACATATTGTGATCTACATCTACAATTAGAAAACATAATTGGCATACCACTTCAACCTAGGTTACAAGTTCTTGAGCTGCCTTTTTGCCTCTACAGCTGGCTGGACAATTTAAACCACGGGGCTAGTGACAGGGTAATATGGAGTACAGTCAATTTCTCTAGTCACTCAGGAGAAAACTGGATCTGGGGAGGGTAGCCCTATATGATAGGGAGCTGTACTGGAAGGAAATAATAGCTAGCACCTATTGTGTTTTGAAATTCTAATGAAAGAAATAATCTCTCCACCATAAACAATAGAGACAAATAATGTACAAGAACATCAATTTTAGTGATGGTAAACCAATTATATAACACTTGAAATCTTAATATCAAGTGGGTATGAGTGAAAGGAAGGAAGATATGTATATACACCCCACTTATAAAACCAAAAAAATACAAATGTTATACATAACCAACTGAATATGGTTATAATATGAAAAAAACCAATATCCTCAATTAACATGTAAAAGAGACATGCACTGGAGCTAAACTTGGATATAAGGAAAATAAGGTATGCTACAGGCAGAGGAAAGTAATGAATGGAAAAGCCCTATTTTATTTCTATTTTCCTTTCAATTCCCTTAGTGATAAGGCATACAAATATATAATATGGATGGAAGAGAACGGATGAAAAGATTTTGAGCCATCAAAACTTCAATAATGAATAAAAATATACATATTGTGATCTACATCTACAATTAGAAAACATAATTGGCATACCACTTCAACCTAGGTTACAAGTTCTCGAGCTGCCTTTTTGCCTCTACGGCTGGCTGGACAATTTAAACCATGGGGCTAGTGACAGGGTAATATGGAGTACAATCAATTGCTCTAGTCACTCAGGAGAAAACTAGATCCGGGGAGGGTAGCCCTGTATGATAGGGAGTTGTATTGGAAGGAAATAATAGCTAGCACCTATTGTGTTTTGAAATTCTAATGAAAGAAATAATCTCTCCACCATAATGCACTTGTCCGATAAAGGGCTCATGTTTCCCACGCTGCGCCCAACTCAGTAGACCACCATCCAGCTCAGATTCTCCCAGCGAGCTTCCCAGCTAACAAGTTCTCCAGCGAACAAGCCAACTCCTCCATTTCTATTTATTCTATTTCCATTTCCACTGCGTTCCAAGGAATGGAGTATTATCAAGCACCTCCCACTGTCCCGGATGGTATTCATGGTTCTACCTTTCCCTCAACAACCAGTTGATTGAATCGTCCCGTTACTCGTATCTTGTTATTTTTTTAAATCCTTGAACTTCTGAAGTCTACCACGACATTAGACACTCGAAAATCCTGCTAAATTCATGTTACCAATCTTATAGTATCTCGACTCTTTAAATTTCCCTCTAAACTGGTTGTAAAATACTAGTATTCACTGGAATCCACACTGAAAACTAAGCCTGAGAGAAAGGTGACCTCCTAACTCCACTATCAAATCTTAAATGCCTACAAATTAACAGATAATACTCACGCATACACTAATATTGATTTGTGAATTGAATTTCACTTGCAAACAAACAAGAACAAGGTTGCGGCTTACCTGGAATGCCAAACCCCTTTAGATTTTGATTCACAAATCGCCAAGAAATGCAGGATTCCACACAAAATGTATACCTAGCGCTGGTTGCAATGAGTCACCAAGAAATGGAGTATTCCACACAAAATGTACACCCTGGTCCCTATGAGGCTTATTTCTCTCTGGCCTGCTCTCTGTTTAAGTCACTTCACCTACTACTGGTCAAGGTTTGAGGTCTTTTTTGGCCTCCTCTAGGGCTTTGGCCCCCACAAACTCTTGCGCAAGTCCTGAGGCCTTTTGGCTTCCTACAGTGGGCAGATATGAGGTTGTTAGGCCACTTTCTACTCAGAATACCTTGATTCAGTCGAACCACTATTCAATCGAAAACTTTAGGCTCTTGCTGAGTGATGTATAGCAGTCAGAGACTTTGATGACAGAGGCATCATTCTGATTCAAGTTGGATATTTTTTTGTTTCTAGAGTTGTTGGAGCAACAACACTAGGGAGAAGTGTTGCATGCAAAAAATTCCAAAGGTTTAGGATCGAGTTCGAGTTGAATGCCTTTCTTGTTGAGAGGGAGTGTTGAAAATAGCAATAAGAAATGATAAAAATAGAAATACTATAAATAGCATTGCTATAGGTAGCATTTCAGGTACCAGTGTTGAAAACAACAACAAGAAATGATAAAATATAAACGCTAAAAATAACATTGCTATAAATAGCATTTCATGATAGATTCCAATTTTAATTAGTCCCTGAATTAAAATTAAAATTTGATCTTAGCAGCTGTTTGTAAAATAATTAATTAATTCATCTTGAGTTAATTAGTTGTAGAAAATCAAACATGAAGTCTATGTGAAGACATGCAACAGTTTCTCCTTTGATTGAGGAAGTTATCCCTTCATTAAAGTAATCAGGATGAGTTGTACTTTCGGTTGTAATTAGTTAGCTCAGTTAACTGAGTTAAGTCTAGTTAGATTAGTTCCAATAGTTTGTGGAACTGATTGTGAGTTCAGTTAGTTAATGCATGCATGCATGTAACTACTGCGCTTCAAATAACTGAATATTCTCTCATAAAAAACTCATGCATGTTAGTTCAGTCAGAGACCCAGTTGAGATCAGAGGAAGGGACAATGTACTATCAGTTGGAGGAATTTTCGTATATAGGAAATTGATCCATGCAAAAGGAATTATCTCCTTCAGGATTGTGCAGTTACTTTTGAGTTTGGTGAGTTGTGTGAGAGGTGAATTCACACAGGTGGCAGCATTGGACCCCAGGAGAAACTGCGCAAGGAAATAGGAGGCTTGGAGGGCAGAGGAGGAGGTTTGTGAGAAGCCTTTGATTGTCTATGAGCATCAATGAGGGATTGTACTGAGAGCTGGATAGCTTGTGAGCTAAAGCTTTGTGTAATCCTGAAATATTTCCACTTGTATGATAATACAAATAGCGGGGTTTTTAGCTGAGGCTTTCCATAGAGTATTCTTCTGTGTTCATGTGTGATTTCTTTCTCATTCTCTATTATATGTGTTCTATTTGATCTTGCTCAAAATCGATTAAGCTTCCGCAAGTTTGTTTGTGGAAGTAGATCAAGTATTTTGCTTTAGTATATTGCATTATCTGGTGATCTATAGTGGGAAATTCTACAAAAACTACTCCTTAGATGTGCTCAAATCAATAATTAGAGATCAACATTAGATCTAGAATATCCAAAAACCCCTAAGTGGACTATTCTTGTGCTCAATTTGGTAAAAAAATAAAAAAGATATGGCTCCCAAGCTCTCCCTTGACTTTTACTCTTAACTTTTCTACAAATAGGACCAAAAGTCTAACTGTCCTACAAATCCACCCTATTTTTTGCTAACGTTGCGACATTTTCACCCTCTTCCAGTGCATTTTGTTGGACGATTAAATTAGCCAATAATCATTTAAGACTGAAAATTCGAGTCATATGGCCACATAAGGTCGCAGGATGGGCGTTAATGCCCATCCCCAATGACCTAGCCCTTAAAACTTGAGGGTGTGGTATTATTGGGTGCCACGGGACCATGGGCAGGCTAACCGCCCGCCCTTCCCGCTGGGCCCCTTCACTGTTGCGCCATAGTCATGTGCGTGGTCCATATGACCTAGGGTTGCCCCCCACTCTGTAGCACCCTCCGTAAGAGCCTTTCCATGAAATTTCAACACAGTCTTGTGGAGATCGTATGAACAGGGGCTGGGCTAATGGTTAGTCCCCCCTTTCCAACATGCCTTCTGTGTAACGTCGGTGGTCCCGTGTTGTGGGATATGACCATGGGTCGGGCTAAGGTCTTGAGCCCACTACTGTTAGCGCCTTCCTTATACTTTGAGGTCTTAAGGTGTGGATACGACTGGGGCTGGGGCTGGCAACCTGACCCCTCTCCCCAAATGAGCGCCGAAATAAACTTCATATAGAAGTTTCAGTTCTATGGCTAATAAGAACCATTGTAGTGGAGTTGGTGGAGGGATGTAATGTTGAACAAGAGGTCGGGGGTTTGAATCACTTGGACCTTAGTCTAACCATACAAAAAAATTTACATGACCTCTAGGGTGCCACGTGGCAGCCCATGACTGGGCCATCTAGCACCATATTACTAGTCCACCACACAAAAACCACCAGCCAAATCAAAATCGACCTCCCTATTGACGAACCAGAGAAGGACAAGTGTAAACATCTGGTTGGCTTGTGCTTACACAATCACCTTACTGACTCAGCTATACAATCACCCAGTCAGCTGCCAAGTCAGTAGACCTGCTCAAATTTTAGCTGTTGGGCCCAACTGTCAACATGCGATAACTTCAGCCTACGGTGTCATATTGAGGTGAAACAAACGTCGTTGGATTTAAAATGACGAGAAATTTGACTTGACACTAATGTCAAGACTTTCTGGGCACTTTCATTTTTGAGCTAAAATTTGATCACCCGATGAGACCTAGAGAGGAATCAGATGAAGTTTTCATTGCACCACCCATTAGAACAATCCCTACCCTTAGGTTCATAGTTTCAAGATTTGGATGTGTCTCTGTACTTGTAAAGTGTTCCTCTACCTGACAAAATCAACTTTCATGGACAAGTGGGATAAATGCTATACAATGAACTGAGTAGAAATGCTATGACTATTAGTAAAGATGAGAAGCTGCTGGAGAAGGCTGCAAGGAGGTTGAAACAAGAGAGAGATAGCTCTAGAGCTATACATATGTAGAACAAGAACTTCAAGGAATTTATTGTGATGATGGGAGTGAATCCAAAAGGCAAAGTTGTCTTAGAAACCCTTATCGAGGGTTCACAAGCCAAAATCCAAGAACTGAGGCATAAGCTGAAGATGCCTTCTTGTCATGCGGAAAGAGTCAATTTTGCGGACAAAACCGAGCTCCCTAGAAACTAAGGCGTTTCTAGTGACAAACAAAACAATCAAGCACTATCTTTCCCTAAATATGCATTTACAATAAAAGCAACCAGGTGTTTAAGGCTTACCTTTAGTCCAACGTTGTTTGTAGTAGCCAAGCCCCTTCGATCCAAATGAGCTCCTTCTCCTTGAAGCCTGCATACACTAACAAGCAAACGATTACATAACACCTGAATAACTCATATAATATAATAAAACATATTCATCATAAAGACCAAGGAGTTTATGAAACAAATTATATATAACAACTTGTTGAGAAAAATGAACTTAATTGTATTAATTGGAAACAAAAGAAACCTTACAACCAGTACCTTGGTGTTGTGCAGGTCCCTCCCAGGGTCTAGCAAGAGTTCTCCTCTACTTTGATCAGCTCACCCACTTCCAAATGAAGCTAAGAAAGGAATGGGATCTCTCCTCTCAAGCTCTATAAGGGAGTCCTAATTTCAGCAACATCTACCCTTAGGAATGTTCAACTTTCAACCTCCCCTCCCTCTGGCCCAATGCCTGTATTTATAATGCTTTGGAGGAAGTTAAACAGGTCCACCATTAATGGGATAAGCCCCTCTTTCAAAGGGATAACTCCCCTCTTCATGGGATAAGTTCCTCTTTCATGGGGATGCATGAACCATCTGGAGGCGCTCAATCCATGTTAAACCATCTTCTAGAATGCTCTAGAATCGACGGCAAGTAAGTTTGTTGAAGTAAAAATTGCGCCTTTTGACTTTTACAGGGGTACTCACCCACCCCTTTACAGACAGAGTGTACAAGTATGCAGGTATTATGTACTTGAGGTGCGGGCCCGCAGGTAAGAGTAAGAGAAAGTGTGTAACGAGAGTTATATTGATTTTTAAAGGCTTTCTCTCTTTTTTGGAGTTTGACATGAGAAGCAGAGGTATAAGACTTGTCAAGGAGGACAATATGGTTATTGATGGAGCCATACTGACTGTAAATAGTCATGGTGACAAATTTTAGTGTAACAGATTGCCCCCTAAAGTGCGAGGTCTGCAGTAGATTAGGGTTTTATATCATCTAGGAAGGGTGAAGCACTTTATCATTTCGAGGATTATCTTGTGGAGAGCCCAGTCGGAACCTGCGAATATCAACACAAAATACATATATGAGATCATATCATCGCTGAGGTAGGCATTTCCATACTCAGATTTAAAACTTAACTAACAAACTAACTACTGCTCTGATATAGGAATGATTTCGCAATACATCATAATCATAGACATATGTAGACACAGTATGGACGCAACCATCTGTTTATAATTAGTCTACTGTATAATGAATACAAAACTCCTCACAGCCTGGATGGCGGAAACTAGATCCAGGGTCTTCATTTCTGCTTCTCGAAATAATACGATTCTATCCATGCGAATAAATGAGTTGATGTCGAACATGGTAGAAACCACTTGATTACCAGTCAATGATGTAAACTGTTAACAAGTGTGAGAGAGACCACCAGTGATGTCAATGGCTCTCAAAGTACCCAGTACAATCCATGAGATGTGAATGAATGTGTTGATGTCGAACATGTCACAGAATCCCTTGATCGAAGGTCATTGATGTAACCTGTCGTCAAAGGCGAGAAACCTGCCATTGAGGCATGCAGATCTCAAGGTACTGATGATTCCTAGATCATCTTTCTAGATAATGTGCTGATGTCGATAGAAAGCGATCCGTTGCAGGCAAGCCCACAACACGAAATCATAGATCAAGTTGAAGAAATGTAGCTGTAAGGACTGACTCAGGGATGGTCAATATGGATGACAGATATTTTGCAGATGAATGGTTTATTTGCAAGACTCCTCTTGAACACATAACGACACTACAGATGGTTTGGTAACAATTGTCCCAAAGTTAATACCCGGAAACCGGCTGAAGACTTTCAATGTGGTTTGATCAACTGTTAGGCAAAGGATTTCCCAACCCAGGTGAATGAAAAGTGTCGTGTTCAAGAGTGGTGATAAGGTTTTTCCGAGACAAAGTATAACAAATAGGCTCATTTTCCTCTCTTTTCCCCCACCATTTCTGGCAAGTACCTCTTTATTTTTTTACAAGCTTGAGGAGGATAACATTTGCTTGATTATAAGCTCATCCTTCGGATGAGTCCAACTTAGTTTAGATTCGAACCCTAAGAAGGAGTGGTCCGGTCCTGTTTGTAATCGAACAGGTCCTTTACTGTGAAATTTTAACGAGTCCAGTATAGGAGAAACTCGACGTTTTTCAATTTTAGAGAGTCTGAAAAACTTAAGAAGACTCCAAGGTTGACCTTTTTTGTAAATTTGTGTCTCCCAAGCCCGAAAAAGTTTAAAATAATACTTGAGAGAACCGCTTGATCTTTATGACCAAGGAGTACTTTCATGATTAGTGTCTCTGATCTGAAAAGTAAAAAGTGATCAAGGACACGTCGTTTTATTTCCAATATCGAATTTGAAACGACAAAAATCCGGCAATATTTTCATGTTTTTACGGTCAGAAAAGGGCTATAAGAGGACCGTCTTTTTAATCCTGTTTTAACGAGCTAAAAAGAAAACTCGACAATCTTTTCACATTTTAGGAGTCAGAAAAGAGCTTAAAGATGACTCTGATGTTTTTGTTTGTAAAAAATGACAATTTTCCTTGAAAATCCTTTATCCTGCACAAAAACCAACACATTACTCATACCTATTGAAGATAGATAAAAATACTTTGAAAAATACCTTTTCATGGTGAAAAATAAACAAATTTACCATTTATTTATCCAAAAAACCTATAAAAAGGGCTTTTACCAATTCATTTTTACCATTTTACTATTTGAGGAGAGAAAAAGGGCTTTTGGCAAGAAACTTCCCGTGGACATTGCGGAGAATCCGACTGTCGAAACCGAACGCCGTCTCTTCCAGGTAATTTACAACATCCTCCTCTTCAATTTCATCCGTTTAGAATTCTTTTTTAGGCCCTAGATTTAATTTTTGGGAGGTTTTGTGGTTTCAAAAACCGCCTCTCGGGGTACGCAGGCACCATACTAGGGACCCGCGTACCTCGACATTTTCTCAGTTGGAAAAATGTCAGGGGTACGCATCCTGCCTTCAGGGACCCTGCGTACCTATGCTCTGTTCCTAAAGGCGGGGTGCGTACCCCGCGCAACGAGTTTTTAAACCCTAAATTCTCCAAAATGGACCAATTTTTTTTGATTTTATGGAATCTAATGGATGTTTTTTGGCATGTAGATTGTTCACCATGCTCGATTGGCGCGAGAGAGAGCACGAAGATGTTGATTTGGCCGCCATTAATCATCAACCGTCAATTGATGCTTTGAAGGCATGCGGCCTTTATAAATACTGGGCCATACCTGGCATGAGGGCCCAAGTGAGCTTTCTAGAGTGGCTGGTAGAAAGATGGAACGTTCAGGACCAATGTTTTTATATTGGAGGGCACCAGCTTGAGATGGAGCCGGCAGATATCTACTTTCTCACTGGTTTGCCCAAGAGAGGCGAACACTTGACTCTGTTCGGGACTAGGCCAGGTGGCCAGTCTATCGCTAGTCTCCGACTAGAGTGGTGTAACACTCAGTCTCAGGAGAAGGGGATAGAGATCAAAACTATATCCCGTCCTGAACTTATGGTAATTGCCTTTACAGTTGCCAGACTTTGCGGGGCTGCCGCTTTACACATTGCCACTGGATCCCAGATGCGGATGGCAATTGATTGCTATCGAGGTACCATTTTCAACTGGTGTGATGCTGTGTTGGCCAATGTAAAATGCCAACTGACTAGAGCCAAAAACGGAGAGCTAAAGACCTTTGGTTATGGAGTTTTAGTTGTGAGTTTTAGCTTAGAGAGGGTTCCGATGCTGATCTCACAGCAGCTCACTGTTGAGGTCGGGCTTCCTCGAGAGCCCAAATTGATGCAATGGGTTGCAGTTATGGCCTGTCATCCTGATGAGGGGACGGAGGTCGTCCGATTTACTCCGGAGTACTTTCACTGGTTAGAAGACCAGGTATTTTCTATACAGGATTTTCCTTATGCCGGAGTTGATTTTCGTGAAGATCCAGACATGGTTCTTCCACCGGGAGAACAATGGGATGATACAGGTAACTTCATTTTTCACAAGTTTTTTAAACTATCTATTATTTTTGTTTGTTTTATATCGTCTCAAAATTGATAGTAATAATTTTCAAAATGCAGATGTAGGCCCACGATGTCCAGCCAATCTCCGGCCTTACGAGAGGAGACTACCAGCTGCAACGGCACCGGCCCCACAGGACGAGGCCATAGAGACTTTGGCTGAGTTGGAAAGTGACCTGGAGCGTCTTACAACAGATATACCGGAGACTACCATAGATGACATTCCAATCAGGCTTCAGCGCTATGTAGTCGGGGTCCCAGGACCTTTTAGGAGGTTCTTGTGTAGGGTGGCCCGTGCAGTGGTGTCATATAGAGATCATTACCAGTGATTGGATGGTCGTTTTGTAGACGCATGTGACATTTTGGTTTTTTGTACTTATCATTTTTGTCGATCATAAGGTGTTTTTCAACTTATGATCGAAGACGATGTATTTTTTGACACACTCCTATATATATATATCATTATTACTGGCTTATCTTGTAAATCATGTTATGGAATGGTTTTAAATTTACATGTATGATTATTGCAAATGTCTATTTAACATTCGAGAAGCAATTGCATCTGCTAATGTATTTAAAGACCTTGGAATATGTTGATATTCATTGTAATCAAACTCACGTTCCAAGAGACGCACTCTAAAAAATAATCTTAATAACACTGGATTTCTAATGGCATACACTCTATTAAGCTGTAATACAACAAGTTCAGAATCTAACCTCACTATCAAACTCCGAATCCCAAATGAAATAGATTCAAACAATAACTCAATCACTGCAGTGTATTCGGCAATGTTGTTTGTTGTTTGACCGAGGCTCACCCCATGCATAGACACTAACTCGTGAGAGGGCGAATAGATAACCCAAGCTGCGGAAGAGATATTCCGTGTACTACGACAAGCACCATCAGCGAAACCAATGTATGTTTGGAGAGGCATCGACATCTGCATCATCAAGAGTAAAACCAAGATAAGCCAGAATAATTACGAAAACACACTCTCTAAGCTAAGCACACTGTCTAAACTAGCAAACACACTAGCTAGAAAGAAAAACTAACCTAACTAAAAATCTCCATACCCATCTTTTAAGCATAATACCTCTTTAGGTAAAGTCCATTTCTGGGTTTACCCAAAGAGTCCCCGTCAAAGTCTACCAACTCATAGGCCCCTTTTGCTAGCTTTCGCTTGACAATATAGGGCCCATGCCACATAGGAACGAATTTGCCAGCACCTAATTTATCATTAGCTTGATCATATAATAACACTAGGTCTCCTTCCGAAAAATTTCGAGGGGTCACATTCCGATCATACTGAGCTTTCATACGTTTTGCGTGAGTCTCGATCGCCAATGCAGCATCACGTCGATTCTCATCTAATTGAGCTAAGTATAATAAACGCTTCTCCTCTTCGGAAGTAGCTGGAAGTAACTCGATGGCCATTTGCAGTGACGGGATTTCGCATTCAATGGGTAGCACAGCTTCCAAACCATAAACTAGTTGGAAAGGAGTGAACCCTGTTGATGTTTTCACTGAGGTTCGGTACGCCCAAAGCGCTGAAAATAACATGTTGTGCCAATTCGACCGATGAATACCAATGATTCGTCGGATCATGATAACTAAAACTTTGTTGATGGACTCAACCAGACCATTTTCTTGTCGATAATAAGGAGTTGAACTATCGTGACGCAAACCAAGCTGGCCTGTAAGTTCTGTCATCATAACGTTTCGAAAATGGCGCCCATGGTCAGTGATTATCGCTTGTGGGAAACCAAACCTAGCAATTATATGATTGAACACGAAAATTGCAGCTGTCTTGCCGTCTGCCTCGAATGTAGGCATCGCCTCGGCCCACTTAGTATAATAATCTACCGCAAGGATGATATACGCATGCCCCCCGGCCGAGTGAGGGTTACATGTAATAAAATCGATACCCCATTTGGCAAAAGGACCAATGGCAATTATAGGGTGGAGAGGAGCAGGTGGAGAGCACATCTTTCGATCAAACACTTGACAGTTGTGGCACTTTCGGACCGCAGTAATACAATCTTTAAACAAGGACGACCAGAAGTAGCCAGTGCGCAATATCTTTTGGGCTGTGGCATACCCAGACATATGAACGCCACACGCTCCAGAGTGACAGTCATTTAGAACCCTTTCAGCCTCTTCGTGAGTTAAGCAACGTCGAAAAATAGAGTCCGCCCCACGGCGATAAAGAGTATCTCCAATAATTTTGTACTGTTGGGACTGGAATCGAATTTTCCGACGTTCCGATTTTGAAACTTCGGGCCGAAAGGATTGGGTCTGGAGATAGACGATGATATCCCCATACCATGGATCTAAATTGCTGATTAGAAACAAAGATTCGTCTGCAATGGGCTCCTCTGCCACAGTTTCCGTGTCAGCACGCGGGAAGTCACACATTAACTCTTGCAAAAACTAAAGGTTTCTTAGACTTAGATTTCTCAAACTCCAAGTCGAACTCCTGCAGGATAACAATCCATTTAGAGTACTTTCCCCCTAGCAATTGTTTGGTCAAAATGTAGATCATAGGGTTGCAATCCGAAATGACTGTAGTTTTACGAAGTAAAATGTAGTGACGAAAACGTTGGACAACTTGAACGGCTGCCAATGCCAATTTCTCCACATGTGAGTATTTTAGCTCAGTTGGATTTAACGTCCGACTAAGGTAATATATCACATGTTCCGTTCCGAATTCATCTTCCTGAACTAAGACCATTCCAATGGTGGAATGGGAGGCGACGAGATACAAAAAGTAATCCTGGTTGTAGTTGGGAGGATGCAACAACGGTGCATGGGTCAACGCGTGTTTGAGTGCATCAAAAGATTTCTGAGCTATCTCATCCCTAGAGAATTGAGCGTTCTGTTTCAACAACCGTGTAAAACGCTTTGTAACCTCGGCGTAGTTAGGAATGAATTGTCGTAAAAAGTTTGCTTTCCCCTGCAAACTTTGGAGTTGGCGGAGACTCGAAGGAGGAGGCAATTTGATGATAGCTTCTACCTTCGAGGGATCAACGCAAATGCCGGCTTTCGAAACCACAAATCCTAGCAATTGTCCCGCTTCTATAAAGAAGACACATTTGTGTGGGTTCAACCGAATACGATAATGCCTACACCTCATGAAGATTGCACGTAAGTGGACAAGGTGATCAGCTCGATGTAATGAATGAGCGGGCAAATCATCGAGATATGGTTGCACAATGTGTTTGATGTCATGAAACGCATAAGGCATCGCCCTTTCAAAAGTTGCTCTGGCATTCTTGAGCCCAAAAGGTAATTTACAATAAGCAAATGTCCCCCATGGACAAATGAAAGCTGTTTTTGGTTGATCGACAGGTAGAATATTGATTTGATTGTATCCGGAAAAACCGTCCATAAAGGAAAATGTTTCGCTGCCGACACAATCATCAATGATTTGATCGATATAGGGAGTTGGGTAGTTGTCCTTTGGACAAGCTCGATTAATGTCCCTATAATCGATGCATATTCTTATTGTTCCCTATTTTTTGTTAACCGGAACAATATTCGATACCTAATGCGTTAACGGGATCGGATAAATGAAACCTGCTTTCAACAATTTTTCAACTTCTGCTTTAATTGCAGCAGCTTTTCGTGGGTGAATTTGACGCAAATGTTGCCGGACGGGTTTAGCATCTGGGTAAGTTTTGATCTCATGAACAACAATCACAGGATCAATTCCTGGCATTTCCTCATAGGACTAGGCAAACACGTCGCGGAATTCTTGAAATAGGGCCTTGTATGTTTGAATTTCGTCATCTGTACACGAGGCACCTATATGAATGTTCTCAACAATTCCAGGCTTAACCGAAATGTCAATGGGAATAGTTCGAGAGATATTTCCCAAATTCAGCTCGGAATTAGGATGTTCCATGGGATTCTGAGCTTCTTGACATATTCAGCTGTAAAAATTGATGAGAAATCATTTTCAAAACGATCATCCTTGGGTAAAAACGAAGATCTATGATGGAGATTGTCCCATGGTAAATCATCTATACAGAGGACTTCACGAAGTTGCTCGTCAGATGAAACAACTTCGGGAAACGCTATTAACTCCGAGGTTGATGTGAAAAGTGATTCCTCACGGACCACATTCATTAGGTCGATTTTGGTTGAACACGGGTCGGTAAAAGACTGCACGACTTCATAGGCAATTTCATATGGACTCAAAGGCATAAAATTACCAAATGAGTCTATTTCAGATTCAGAAGGAACGATCCAAGGATTGTCATAATAAATAGTGTCTGATGTAATCATATGAATGGTTGCAAATGAAGATGATGCGTTGAGTGGAGGAAAAGGAAAAGTTCCCAGTAAACCGGCATCTTTAACTAATCCTACTCCAACATCCTTATATGGGATAGTTGTTTTACCGACATGTTGAATACTCTCTGAAGAGGCTGGGTCAGATGAAAAGTAAGCCAGCTATTCTATTGTTACGATCTTTCCATTATGTGGGAACTTTATTACTCGGAAGACCGATGAAACGACCGCTGTCATAGCGTAAGACCAACTTCGACCCAAGAGAAGGTTGTAGTCTAGAGGGGCATCAACCACCTCCACATCTAGACTAACGGTTTTTCCTTCAACCCCTATAGGCAAATCCTGTAGAATGCCAAAAGGATGAAACCCACGGCCATCAAAGGCCTTAAGAATTGTCGGGGATTGATTTAGTGAAGGAGAACCAAGCGATCTCCAACACTGTATCGACATAATACACGTTGAAGCTCCCTCATCAATTACAGTCCGATGAATAGGCCTGTTTTTGACTATCACTGGGATCTGGAAAGCCATTTGATGAGGCAAACGCGGTGTACTATTTTCTAGATCAAAGATTATTAGGTTCGGGTCCTGAACATCAACAGCTCCTATAGCCGACAAAAGTAATTTTCGCTGTGCTGGGCATGATTGCAGCACTTCCAAAGCCGACATTGCTGAGGGTGAAACAGCTAAGTCCTCAACAATGTTATAATTCTGAGCCGCTCTTGCATGTGGATTGAAAGCGGACTTTCGAAGTATACCCTTGGCGGGCAGTTTGATTACTAAGTCTGGGTTAGGCTTCTCGATCTGTAGTGGATCGGAACCGGGAGCTGAGGTTGATGGATTAGAATGAGAAGATTCTGCTTCTTTGCCATCAACAGGACTTTTACTACCATAATCTTGCGATCGAGTCGCAATCCTTACATGGGACATCATCAATATGGGTTCTTCATTGGCACTCGAGGAAGAACCTATCATCTTGCTATCTTGATTTGGAAATGGATCCTTCAAAACAGCAGGAGTTTGGGAACCTTTGACGATTTTCGCAACCTCTGCTCGATGAGGGCAGTCTCTTGTAAAGTGTTCCTCTTCACAAATAAGACATGGATAACGAGGCTTGCACTTTTCATCATTGGATTCCGCCTTTTCAGTTTTCTCCTTTGGATTTTTGTCTGCTTTATTCTTCTTCTTCCCTTTCTTCTTCCCACCAGATTTTGATTTAGTCGTAGATGACTCTACAACGTGAATATCGGCGGAAACCTCAGCAGAAGAATCTCCCGTCGGGGAATCAGGCAAGGTTATGATAGGAGAAGAATTCTTGGAAGACTTCTTCTTACTTTTAGTGTTAACCGTACCAATCATACCATCAGCGGCATGAGATATCGAAGGAGCTGCAACGATTTGATTTGACTTGGGAAAATCTGGGATCTTTACGTGTAACGTACCTGACTGAGTATAAACTAAGTCAAGGTACTGTGCTTGAGCAATCACTTGCTCCTTAGTAACTACTCCGGCCTTAGCTACATCTTCAGTAATCTTCGGTAACAATGATTTAACAAACCATTCAGCTAAGATCTGGTCCGGGATAAAAACTTTCACTAATCGCCTTCAACGTCTCCATTCATGAATATGATCGAAAATATAAGTGGACGTCGATTGCTTTAATGAAGTTAGTAACTCTGTGCCATTATCATATCTGACCGGCAACTGAAAATGAGTTAAAAACGAGGTAGCTAACTGGCTAAAATTATAAAAAGAGGCCCGTGGTAACTCAATATACCACTTGGCCGCAAGACCAATGAGAGTGCGCAGGAAAAGACGTAAGCGGATCAAATCATCCGAGATGGAATTAGAGGCACACCAGAGGTGGTAAGTCATCACATGGTTCGACGGGTCCTCTCCAGATTTACCCTCGAACTTGGGAATGTCACTGGGAAACTTATTCGGCATTGGCGGCCAAAACGGAAGATAATTAATTGGATCGTTCGTTAGGCGCGACAAGTCTGGTAAGTCCAAAGTTGCGATAAACGGTAGTTGTCGATTAGGATCCCTAAAACTCTGGGTCATGAGACCAGCGCCAGGAGGAGGATATCCAGGATAACTAGGAATAGGAATCGCGTTCGAGATATTGTATCCTCCTGGAAAACCAGGATTAATCAGACCGTACTGGGGTTGTTGTGGTTGTTGATAAGTGTGCCCAGGATACGGTTGATACTGGTAAACTGGCTGCTGGACAGCAGGACCGAATTGGTACTGTCCCTGGTACGGTTGATAAGTGAATTGTGGTTGACTTGTGACAACTGTACTTAAACCAGGTTGTCCTACAGGCATCTGAACCGTAGTTTGAATCGTGGATCCAGATGATGGTAAAGATGTCTAAGGAGTAGATACAAGAATAGTAGAAACCGGAGCTGTCGATACTCCAGAAGTAGGTGGGGTAGATTGAACAGATGTTGCGGCAGTTGCAGCAGTCGTTTGAGATGGAGTATGAGGCGCAGTAGGCCCAGACTGAGAAACTACCGAAGGTACAAAAGTTTGAATATTAGACTGGACTGGTTGCTGGAGTGAACTAGAAACTAAGGGTTGTCCAGTTTGAGATGACAACTGTACATTTTGCTGCAACACCTGTTGAGTTTGCGATGGATCCCACACTATGTTTATTCCGGGGTACTGACCCATAACAAGTTGAGAATATTGAGATCCAAAACCGGGTTGAGGGTAGGATTGATAATTGAAAGGTACATTTCCCGTTCCTTGAACATAAGATTGACCTTGGGGTGGTTGGAAACCTTGATTTGAGTACTGACCTTGGGGTAGATACCCTTGAGGCATATACTGATACTGGGGTTGACCTTGAGGTATAAATTGATATTGGGGTTGACCTTGGGGTACATATTGAGTCTGGGGTTGACCTTGAGGAAAGTAATGTACCATAGGCACGTACTGTCCTTGAGGTTGCCCCCCAGATGCAAATTGTGTACCTTGAGGTTGCCCCCCAGGTGCTAACTGGCCACCTTGAGGTTGAGAATTGGGAATAGAACCTGACATCATAAGAATGTCTTCTACGCTCAATGGCTTTGCACCATTGCTTCCAGTGAATAACCTTTGTTCAATGGGTTGAGGAGATGCTCCCAAAAAATTACCAGAAAGTGACTGATACCCAGAGGGAACAGAAGGACCGCCATACAAAAAAGATTCAGGCGATTGAGTAAACATGGACGACTGACCTGACATATTTACGGGAGTATAAAAACCCCTAGGTGGATAAGGAGCACGAGGTGGTGAAAAACTTAACACTGAGTTGTCCAAATAATTAGTTAAAGAAAGATACCAAGTAGTACTTCTAGGTGGACTGTAAAAAATTGATTCACGCTCCCTTAGATCAATAGTAGGTTGACTTTCAGGGATAGGGATGCCTATTTCTTCTTCCGAAGTAAGTTCTTTAATAGCTATCAAACCAAAAGGAAGATTTTCGGTGATTACTCTTTCTACCGTAGGTGAATTAGGAGCACTACAAGTTGGAGAGGCAAACCCTGATGTTGGAGTAACAGGTTCAGATATCTCAGGTTCTTCGCCTATATCACTAGTAGATGAAAAGCTACCAGCAAGTTCGGAAACCGAAATAGCTTCAGGATTATAACTTGTTTCTAGAGTTTGGTAATCAGGATGAACAACCAACGAAGACTCTCCTTCTTCAGGTGACCCAACTTTACTGCCACTAGGAGTTACGAGGACTTTCAAACCTTTGTAATGGCCCGGGACTTCTTCAGGAGGTTGGCCCCGAAGTCTACGGGGCTTCCTCAACAAATCAGCCACGGTTACAACCTCAGGAGACTGGCCCCGAAGTCTACGGGACTGTCTTGGTAATTCAGCCACAGCTAAAAACTTTTAACTACTGCACACGCAAACAAAGTAAAATCTCAAAGAAAACCGCCTGAAGTCTCTAAAGAACCAAACAAATTCGAATCACACGCCTAAAGAATCTAGGGCGTCAAACCACACAAACAATAACTTTCCGGACTGAAAACACTAGTTGGTGATGAAATCCAACATCGCAGAATTCAGTACAGAAATGGCGGGTGGAACAGTTACCCCGACAACCTGCTTAATGAATAGACTGGACCAAGTTCCTCCACTTTAACCGTCTTGAGTGAAGTGAACCCCCCAGAAAATCCAAGTGAGTCTAGCCAACGTCTGCTCCAAGTACAGTGGGATCTTCCCTCCACCGTCACCTTAGGAAGAATCCTAAAGATAATAGTCACTAATGTCACCAACAGCAACAAATATACCTGGGGGAATAGTCTACGATCCGATACGCACGCAAGGGTAGAGTAACAAGCTCAATCCCCTTGCCGGCTCCTTGAAAATAATACAAGGTTTACCGACAAGTGACCCCAGGCTCCTCGATAATGGTTAATTCAAGGTTTACCGTTTGTAGTATGTGCATATCTAGCTTCGTTCCCAATGAAGGAGGATTGATTCCCTCACTGGTTCGGACACGATCTCGTGCTTCTCCTTTGAGAGGAGCTTTCCCAGAGCATAAATGTAACAATTGGATTTATCCTACCGCAAGATAAGCTACATGTTTGTTTTTACTGTCTTGGAGAGTTAATTACTCTCCTACTCCAAGGCACTAGCCTGATCTATGTTGGTGTATCAGAGCCCTAGTAAATAAAAAGTTACTAAGTTAATTTTACTTTAAGTGTTAATTTTTTATGGCTTTTCTTTAGGACAAAGGGTAGCGGAGATGAAACTTATGATGTGTAGACTCGACTAAAATCCACTAAAAAGATGCACCTAGGATGAAACACAAAAAAAATCTTTCCTTTTCAAATGAATTCCCTAGCTAAGAGAGTTGGAGAATGCAAAATTTATAAAGACAACTTTCTTAACAATGAAAATCAAAGAAAAAATCTCTTTATCTTTTCCAAAGCACACAACACAAGACCACTAATTATTTCATGAAAACTTCCTTTCTCTTTTCAAAGACTTCAAACGCTACTAAAACAAACTTTCTTCAAAAGAGATTTTGTATTTTTCCTATTTTAACAAAGCATGTAAAACTACTTAACAAAAATCAATTTTAAGATCTATGAAAATCTAAGAGAAATTTACCTAAAAGCAAATCTAATGAGGTAAAAGCCTACAAAATATAATTCCAGGTTGTTTTACTCAGTTACAATTCAACCAAGGACTAATTCATGCAGAATCATAAACCAGTCAAAAACAAAAATAAAAAACTCTTGTTCTTTTTCTTAAGAATGAAATTCACAGCTTAAGAAACAAGCCTTCTCGAAATTCCACAAAGAGACAACACAACGATAGGTTTCTCAAACAAAGGTGGATTTTACGAATGGTCTAACTCCTAAGAAGACTGAAAAGACCAGGGATATCCAAGGTTTTTACAACTTCTAAACCAGAGTCACTACATGACCAATACAAAAATCAGACCTAGGGCTAGAATTTCTATGAACTTCACTAAAACCCTTGATGCTAATGAAACAAGCCTAGATGAAAACTTCTGACAGGTAACCAGAGGATCTGGGTAGCAATAAATAAGCTATAAACAAGATCTAATAGGTAAAAAAGGAAAAAAATGAAATTTTCTAAACTTTTGACAGGGTACGCAGGCAGCCCGTTTGCACAGGTGCGGCCCCGCTCTGTGCGCAAAGCAGAAGTGCGTACAGGTATGCACTGTGCTTAACTCAGAGGGTGCGTACTTCTCTCAAAACCAAGAAAAATAAAAACTAACTCAATCCTAAGCTATTCTACCCAAATTCACAGTCAATCAGTGAAAAACTAGAAAGAAATCAACGTTTCTCAAATCAAAGTATCAATCAAAAGAGAAATCAATCAAATCCATGGATTCCCCAGTGGAGTCACCATTTTGTCATGCGGAAAGAGTCAATTTTGCGGACAAAACCGACCTCCCTAGAAACTAAGGTGTTTCTAGTGACAAACAAAACCTTCAAGCACTATCTTTCCCTAAATATGCATTTACAATAAAAGCAACCAGGTGTTTAAGGCTTACCTTTAGTCAACCACTGTTTGTAGTAGCCAAGCCCCTTCGATCCAGATGAGCTCCTTCTCCTTGAAGCCTGCATACACTAACAAGCAAATGATTACATAGCACCTGAATAACTCATATAATAAAACATATTCATCATAAAGACCAAGGAGTTTATGAAACAAATTATATATAACAACTTGTTGAGAAAAATGAACTTAATTGTATTAATTGGAAACAAAAGAAACCTTACAACCAGTGCTTTGGTGTTGTGTAGGTCCCTCCCAGGGTCCAGCAAGAGTTCTCCTCTACTTTGATCAGCTCACCCACTTCCAAATGAAGCTAAGAAAGGAATGGGATCTCTCCTCTCAAGCTCTATAAGGGAGTCCTAATTTCAGCAGCATCTACCCTTAGGAATGTTCAGCTTTCAACCTCCCCTCCCTCTAGCCCAATGCCTGTATTTATAATGCTTTGGAGGACGTTAAATAGGTCCACCATTAATGGGATAAGCCCCTCTTTCAAAGGGATAGCTCCCCTCTTCATGGGATAAGTTCCTCTTTCATTGGGATGCTTGAACCATCTGGAGGCGCTCAATCCACGTCAAACCATCTTCTGGAATGCTCTAGAATCGGCCGCAAGTAAGTTTTTTGAAGTAAAACTTTCGCCTTTTGACTTTTACAGGGGTACGCACCCACCCCTTTATAGACAGAGCGTACAAGTACGCAGGTATTATGTACTTGAGGTGCGGGCCCGCAGGTAAGAGTAAGAGAAAGTGCGTAACCAGAGTTATATTGATTTTTAAAGGCTTTCTCTCTTTTTTGGAGTTTGACATGAGGAGCAGAGGTATAAGACTTGTCAAGGAGGATAGTATGGTTATTGATGGAGCCATACTGACTGTAAATAGTCATGGTGACAAATTTTAGTGTAACACTTCTAGTGAACATGTGCAGTCCAAAGAGCTAGAACATGTGGAGGAAGAAAAATATATCATGTCCAAGGAGCTAATAGACAATAATAACGAAGTGGTGGCCCTCAAGTAACAGGTAGCTGAGCTTCAACAAAATATTGACTCTCACATTTGTGCAATTTTTGTACCAGAGAATCCTCAAAATCCTACATAATAGCTCACTAAAACTCTTACTGAGCTTCAACTCTTAGAAGGAGAACTCAAGAAGGTACAGGTGGATTTAAACAATGCGAAATATTCTCTTGTACAAAAGGAGAAGTAGTTGGATACTGCCAAGACCAATGCAGAACTGATCAACAAATATATGCATGCAACAAATCAAGAAATCACTAATCCAAAAAGTAGATTGAAAGATAACAGGTCTCTCCTTCAGGATAAACAACTAATATGGGATGATGTGATAACAAAGATGAAGAATAACTGGGAGTATATCACTTTGATGCTATAATAAAAGATTGTATTCAAGGACTATGAGTTCTTCATCTTGGCTACCAAGGAGGAGGGTGAAAAGAATTCTTATACAACTAAGAGGTTTATCGAATATGTAAATGAAAAACCACTCAGTGAGTTGATGGACATAGAATGTGGTAAATCAGGTGTCTGAAATCATGGAGATCTCCAAAGTGGTCCAGGAAGAATATGCCAGAGCCAAAGAAGAAGAATGTTTAGAGATAGTGTTGAAGGATGTAGTTGCTTTTAATTCAGAGTTCGAGCAAGATTTCCCAATTGTTGGGACCTCGTAGGAGGCTTGATACCATGGGAAAATATAGTCAAATGCTGGTAGAGACGAAGAGTAGAGTCGACTCATTCCATGAGAATACCTCCACCCTAAAGGCAAGACAATGGTAAACTATCCAAGGAAAGACTTCCAACTCCTAGGGCTGGTGAAAACCTTGTTTCGCTCTAGGCCAAACTATACAAGGCTCACAATATTAAGGTCACTAATAAGGTTTTATTTCACTCTCCTCAATTGAGTCCAATACTATGGCAGGGATGTGACCAGTTCATCAAACCTCCACTACTCTAGATCATTGATCCAAAAACTCTTCCTCCTGAAATGACCTGCCATGAATGCAATTTTTTTTGATCATGTCAATCATGAAATTTCATTGTTTCATGTTTTCTGTAAATATTTTATTTCAAGAAATTAACCCCAATTAGATAGGGTTTAGTTAGTACAATTGTGTTACTAGCATGCTCACATCTTTTCTATTGTGATGAATCACTTGAAGATTAAGAAGGAATATTTCGTAAGGGGTTCTCGTCCCGAGGCCCTATAAAAACAATTTATGATACATTATCAAAGGGTTCCGAATTTTTTTTTTCAAATGGGCTCTAGCACTGTGAATCAAGATAATGGAAAATGTATGCTCTTTCCGAAGATTAATATTTTTTTTGGTGATTCTGGCTCTCCTGAAGTTGTAGTATGTATTTTTCTCCTGTATTTACTCCATCTATCTTGTTTTCTTCTTAGATGACATGTAATTGCAACTACTGGATGTATCTTTATGTGATCATGGATTCTTCTAAGTCTAAATGTTGATTTAAGTTGTCCACGACTAGAAATATTTAACATCCTTAATATCTTTTCCTTGTTGAAGTTTGGTGCACTGGATTCTACATTTAGCCCTGTGTATTTGGTTTCATTTCTTCATAGTATTCTAACTCACTTACTATAATGGAAAATGAACTATGGCTTCTGTAAGTTTAACCACCAAAACTATATATTAATTGTTCTATGAGTTTGCTTTACTATCAATTACATTTACCCCATTGAAAGAGGTTCTAAACCAATTACGTTTTTGAAAACGTGTTAAATATTGAGTGATCAATTTCAGGAAATCCTGCAAACACTCATTAAGATGTCCTAGGCACTGGTCTCTCCTCAACCCAGGGGCTGTCTCTAGGAGCTACAACATCTTCTAGCGCCATTGTTGGGGATGAATCAAAACATTTTCCCTGGGTATGACACTTGTACAACCCTTAGTTAGGTGAGTAAGAGGGGGTGTGGGTTGAAGATCTCTCACCTTGGCGACTTCATTATTTAAGACTTTGTTGATCACCCTAGCTTTCAAAAGGCCGCATACTCACTAATGCTATTCAACATAAGACTCCTATTTTCGACCCTGAAAAAATCATATCTAGGAGGGTTTGGAAAGAAAGAACTCCCATTACGCGAGATACTATGGTCTCTTTTCCTGAACTATCCACTTCCAGCTCTCAGAAGGATATGATAAACTACTCTGAGTCCTCTTCAAAAGTCTTGGAATATTTTGAAGAATGCTTCCCACTGTTTAGCTCATTTTCCTCAAGAGTCAAAACTGAAGAGGCTTTTATCAGTTCACCTCCTTTCACATTTCATATCAACCCAAAACCTGAAGAAGTCAAAGATATCCTCATAAATAGTCTAACTCAGAGCATCACTAACTTCCCTTCTCAACTCCAGTTAACTACAATTCATACAGCTCCTTAGCAAGGTCTTGTAGTAAATATTCTACCACCTCCATTGCAAAATATGGTTTTCCTAGGTTTTCTACTCAATAGATATGCTCCACTCAAATTGCCACAACCTCTGAATGGGATGCCACAATATTAACTTAAAGTCCTGCCAAGGTTCACTAGAGAAGAAGACATTTCGGCCCAAAAACATATAAAAACTTTCTGTGCATTTACTGGGAATTTGAATGTTGAACATCAAGATGTTGTCTTCAGACTCCTTGTTCAGTCTTTGGGTGGAGAGGGCTGAACATACTGGCAAGTTTACTGGCATATTCTCAAATGCTTTTTGTGGTATCTTTTGAGGCAACTCTCTTGGATGCAACGGTAACAATGAATGTAGGAGAGAAGCGCTCAAAAATTGTGGTACTCGCGAGAAGGAAAAGGAACTCATGGTAAGAATAACTTAGCTTTTGAAAATCTACTTCCAAAGAAAGATCATGCAACAAACCGGTTCATTGATGATAAATATTGTAAAATTTTGATGAATAAAGGAGGGAGACTAGCTGAGGGAACTATGCATTGCACAGTATCAATAGCCAGTGATGCAACCTGATGCCTGAGACTGCGTAATGCGCAGTTCAGCCTGGGCAGTGATAGGGAGAGACTGCACATTGTGCAGTCTCAGTTGCCAAGGTGGCATGACTGAGCCTTGGGATTGTGTAATGCACAATTGGGAAATCTTGTACTGCGCATTATGCAGTCTCATAGGATAAGCCTCAGCTTGAGCTTTAGGCTTGAACAATGCCCAACTGGGAAAAGGCACTGCATGTCCACCATAAATGTAGATTTGCAAGGTGAAGGTGTGGGAAAAAAGCAAATCTAAGAGATAATGCAAGTTAAACAAGGATCTGAATAAGTATGGATAGATCAATGTGAATCAAGTGCATAAACTCAACAAATGAAAGGAAAATAAAATATGCGAGAAAAGTTGTCAAAACAACAATCAGTGGTGTGCAAAACCAAGAAAATAGTGCAACACTTATGAAAGGCGAACGAAAAACTAAAACAACACTTATTGATCAGATGCTCAAAAAATAGCTCAAAATTCAAAGTTGTTGGATCAATGTGGAACCTAGACGACCGCGTAGTGCTCGTCATCCTGAATCAGGTGCATCTCGTTGCACGTGAAATGGACACTGTATGCTCCCAGAATCATGTTTTGTTCACTTTCCCAAATAAACGAATTTTTGTAAAACAAATTGACAGCCAAGTTAGTAGTCTGTACTATTGAGATGGCATTGTTTGGGAAGGTCCATGTGGTGCTTTAACTGGTTAATGGGCTTGGTGAATCACATTGTGCCAAGTGGCACATTCTTATGGTGCAATTTAGTAGTTTTTTAATGGTTGGTTGGTGGCCAACCACTGGTTGACACGTGGCCCAGCCAGAGGCTGTCACGTGGAAGCCCATGGGCCACCAAAATTATGGGTCAAGTTCGGGCAGAGGCAACGGGGATTGAACCCACGACCTCATAACACAGTCCAAAGCCTTCCACCAATGCGATATCGCAATTAGTTCTTAACCATATGGAACTTGGAAAATACTTAAATTTGAATGCGCGCCATTTCAGGAGGAGCTAGCCCACAGGGGTTGACCCTTGGTTGTGCAGTCTCATACGACCACCAATTGGAGGGGAGAAGGGGCCCGATCGGTAGGTGTGGGTCATTGGCCTTATCCTCGGGAACGTGGCCCCCACGTGCCCAAATTTTTCAGATATAAGGCGTTAGAGGACATTTAAAATGTCCAAAAATTTCTCCCGAAATCGACAAAATTGTCGCTCCGTTAGTGCGTTTTGGGGAAAATTTGTAGGATGGAGTCGGATTTTGGGGAATTTGTGGTGCGACTAGCAAAAGATTGGGAAAGACCGTAAATTCTTCAGTTTTTGACTAAATCAGGAGCAGAAAGAGGCTACACAGGCATTTTTGAGCATTCTTGAGCCATTGGAACAAGTTTCAGAGCTTTCTGAGCATTATAAACTGATGCATTCACATTCTGATGGAAGAAACTGTGCTTCCAGAATCTATTTCCTTGTAATATTGTGTTGATTTGGTGGTCAAAATTATATGTATCAATTGTATGTAAGTTTCTGAGTAATGAATATATCAGATTGAACTCTTTTGGGGTTTCAATGATATGTTATTTGTTCACTATCGTAAGATAACACATACAACAACATCTATATGATGTGTTTGACAAAATTTCTAGCTGAAATATTCACTGAAAAACTCAGAAATTTGTGGTCAATTGGGAAGTTTCCATGTTTGGAATTTTACATATAGTTATAAGCAATCAAGTGCAAACAAGACATTGATGATCGAAACAAGAGCATTCAATGATTGCATAAGGTTTGTATTTAAGGTAGCGAAAGCCAATCACTTGAGTGAAAATGCACCTAAACTCAAAGGAGAAACTCTTCAGGGAACATGCACCTAACCACAAAGCAACTAAGAGGGTCAACGTTGTTAAAACTTCACACAACTTGATCATAACCAAAACAACTTTAGCAAGAAGACATGTCAATCACCAATGAAACACTGTAAGAACCTAAATTCAGGCATAATTTCTTACACAAACAATATAATGCTACATCCTTGGTGGAAAAACAATGATCAACTACTTAGCCAACCTCTTCTGAAGAAGCACAGGATCACATGAAGCAAAGAGTAGGGATCATCTCCATCATTAATCCAAAGATCTCAATAATGCAGTGATACCCATGAGTAAACAACACCAACAATGAGCTATCCATGTAGATCAAGAAAATCACAGAGTTACTTCATCATCAATGTAAACATATGGTGCATGAAATCCATTGAAGAAAATACATCAATATCATAGAAGATACCCTTATTCTCAACAAGGCACCCCTAGCATTCATTCAACAAGGAATACAATGCCACTAAAAGCCTTTGTAAAACCATCAAGAACAAGCAAGTTTAAATTTCGAAAAACGTGCTTCAAAAACAGAGTCACTAATATATATCATATTGAAAATTTTAACAAGACTTCTTGCTCAGAAACAAACATCATTTATATACAAATTTTCACCTTTTTCTATGGGCTGGACTTTTGAGAAAGTTTCGTGGTTAGAATGCAAAATAAGCATTCTCTTTCATGGTTCACCATTGGAACCTTGCATGATTCAAAGCAAGGGTTCCATCACCATTGAGATGTTATCATAAAAACCAACATAAAAACCTCTTGAATATCATATCCTCTACACATCACCATAACAAGTAAATACTCGTGCTATAAAGCATAGAAAACTAGATTGCACAATATTATAAAATACCAGTCAGTAACAACAAATGGCAAATAATTTCAAATGATCAGTCATATTTTACAATCGTAAACAACTTAATTTCCAAATAAAGTTTTGTTCAATAGTCTTGAAGAACTAGAACCACCACAATCCAGCTACACCAATGGTGCAAACCCTTAACGTGGTAGTTTTTTATTTTTTTTAAACATGGTATGCTTGATCATGTTACTTATACAGGTTTCCATCTATTTTACCAGTCTCCAAAGAGCAACTCACTGGTGAGATGATGCAGGTTACACTACAACAAGCCAATAATCTTTTTATCCCCACAACTAATATATAGGTCAGGGTACAAAACCTAGATCTTTGAAATACTTGTGCTCCTGAGCACTACGAGCAGTGATGCATCTACTAGGCTCCAGGAACAACATTTTTTGGGAAGGAACATGGTGGCAGAAAAACAAAGAAACAAGCAGCAAAGTTGTCACCATTAAGAAAAATTGTTACCTGACATCCTTTGATCATATTCCAAAGAACAAAGATAATGTTTGTCCTCACCGAGAGAAGATCAATTCCTGCTGGCTCAAGACCTAGAACCATAGTTTCCAAATCCTGTTGAAAGAAAAACAAGTGAAGAAAGTTTTAAATCATGCATCAATATCATCATGTCTCCCATATGTATTTGAAATGGAAATAAAACTTGAATGTCCAATGAGTTCAATAGAAAAAAAGTAAATGTTATTGAAGGGATGATCTATGCAAGAATAATCATAAAGCTAATTAAGATCAATGATGCTTGGCAAAATTAAGATCCCTGTCGAGTGTTGTGCAAAAGTTATGCAATACAATGGAACCCAAACTTCCCTCTCTTCAAGCCCATAACTTCACCCCAACTTCCCTCACTTCTGAAGATATTGGAGTTTCACCGTGTATAAGGCTCAAAACATGACACATAATCTTAATCATTAATCCTATCAAGAAGCCCTCTTCTAACCTCCTCTAACAGGGGACTGGAAATTAATTTAGGAAATCATCATTTAATGTAATGAAAAAATTCCATTATTTGCATTCAAAAGGGAGAAAATGCAACTCACAGATGCATCAAACAAGGAAAATAATAGTGGGAGCAATAGACTTGTGTGAAGTTTAAATTAACTAGAATCCCAACAAGCCCCTCATAGTCATTGCTTTATTTATGGAACAATTTACTAGTAGAATAGTATTTCATTTGTCACTTGGAACATTGAAAGTCAAGTGGATGGATAAGCTCTTATGGGGCTCCTGGGCTGCACCTTTTTGAAAATCCATAAGGTGGGACCTCTTGGAGAAGTTTTAAGTTAGTAAGACTTTTTTTTGTTTGGCTAGTGTACTAAGGGCCATCTACCATTCTTGAACTATTTTTTAAGATCCTTTAAAGTTTCAAGTAAAAAGGAAAAATAAACGGCTGCTATTTTCTAGCATACTGGAAAACAACCAAAATAAGAGCAATATCTCACTGTCCAAAAACACCAAAAAACTCATTTCCAAAATTCCTACACCTTTGTCTAACTGCAAACACATCTGATGTCAATTGGGTCTAGCTCCACTGGTTAGGTGGAATGATTGTTATCCTCCCTAAAATGGTTCTATTCCCACCAATGACATGTTTATATGGCCTTTGGTCCTAAGGAATTTTCTTAATCCTGGGTGCCATCCTTAGAATGAGGAAAAGTTCCCTGGGTTTTCTCGGGATATATTTTGAAAAAAGCATTTTAGTCAATTGTGTCTAGCCCAGGCAATTGAGGAGGAATGTTATCCCTCCACACCCAGGACCAATTCTCACAAGTGACATGCTGACCTCTTAATGAATGTATTTTTGATTGCCTCGAGCCCCAAATAATTTGGGTTTACCCTGGGTACAATCCTCAGAATGAGAGGAAGTTCCATGATATATATTCCAATTTTTTTTTTGTAAATTGGGGCTAGGCTAGGTGGTTTTGAGGAGTGTTAACCTTCCAACCCAAGAGAAATTCGCACAAGTGACACGTTCAACTATTGATGACCATATTGTTGTCACAATCTTCACTCCTGTGTTGACAAAGCCTCAAACTTGTGCAGAATCAGGTTTTCCCTCACTTCATGGGGTTTCAAGCTCCTACTTTTCATATAAGCATAAATTTCTCTTTTATAGGTTTTCTGGTTTTTTATTTCAATTGCTTGCTGGTTTTGATAATTTTTCCTTGATTTTCTTTTTTTCAGGCCCTTCTTGATTTATTGTTAAGTACAAATTTTGCAACAATGGTGCAAAATATTTTATGATGTATATTAATGAATTTTAGTTGTACCTTGTCAAATACAACACAAAAGATCTTGGAACATTTCTGAATTCTACATTAAGAAAACTATAAGGAAGGCCCATTTTTGCAAACTTTTCTACATAGATCAAGGTGTCTACTGTAGTTGTAATATCGTCGCTTTCCAATTTTTGATAAATGGAAAACATCAATGCCCTATTTTTGTAAATCTACATCAGTCTAAAAAGATCAAAACATTGAAATAAACTCATTTCTAATAGACCTGGCATGTTTCCAATGGAGAAATTAGGGCCAACTTCTCTTCATCTTTAATATGAAAAGTATTTATATGCCTGTCTAAGGTGAATTTTATGGCTTCTTTAGTGCAACAATACAACATATTGATGATTCGGCCTTGTTGTAGATTCCTCACTCTTGTGCATATTTGATCTTGCTCTAGATTAGTCTTTCAAGCTATTTATGACATCACTCTGTACCTGAAGTCTGGAAGGTGAGTATTATGCAAGGCTACTTGCATTACGACTAGAATGGAGCAACATTTCTCAGTTTAAGCCTATTTTCTTCCCAGGATATGTTTCAAACGACACCTATAGCAACATCACATATTATTCCAGCAGTGAGGCCCCATGAACAGTACTCTGTGACAGCTTTGTGAAAGTGAATTTGAAGGTGACATTGGCATGAGAAAAATCACTTATATTCGTTAAAGTTACCAGCAGTATTCCCTAATCTTATATAGCATCTCAGCCCTCCACATGAGCACCAAGTGATCTACTTTCAAATGATGACTATGTAGTGGTTTGAGAATTGGATTATGGCAACACTTTGGAAACTCTTTTCAAGAGATAGAAACAACTACTAACAACACTAAGGAAGCCATATGTATACCTCACTTTGGGACCTTCTTTAAGAATTTTTTGTGATTATACTTTGACCAAAAAAAAAGGTGTCATGCCAGTGTTTTAAGCAATACTAGTTATGGGCTTGGATCTATTGACAATGGCAGAAAAAGTGCCTATTTATGAGTAGTTGCAAGAATACACTTGGAATAGTCTATATTGTGTAAGGATGCTCTCATTTTACGAGACACTCACGTAGCAGCCAAAATTTTTTCCACTTTGATAGGTGTTATTCACATCGCTTTGAAAAATGTACTTGGACTAGACGAGATCTGGTGGCTAGAGAACATAAGTTAATCAAAGAAAAATGTTCTTGGACTAGAGTGTGTGATAGAGAAAGGGATCAAACTGAAGTAGAATCAAAATTGAAGTAGAATCTTCTCTACATGGCGAACTAACTGCCTTTCTTCATTATTGTAACTCACCCATCACCTCCCTCACCCCCTTGATACTCTTCCTTTCTCCAAGATAAATAGAATTAATTGCATGCTAGAAGTATGAAATCTTCTCAAAATACCCTCATGTGGAGTGCACCTCTTCTCACATTGTTGTTTTTATGTTGCATGTGTTAACCATGGTCCAAGTCGATTTTACAATGACAATATCATTCTATGCATGCTCTAAACCAATTGGAAATAAACTGAAACAACCTCTATTAGAGCGCAACCTTTCTAAAGTATCAGCTTCTTTCTAGTTATGATCACAAACTTGTTGGAAATTACCTACACTAATTTCCAATAATAATTACAACCACAGGCTGAAAGTAGCTTCTTCTACAACACATCCCTCCCTCATAATTGTTGTTTTCCTTTAATAACCAAAGAAATATGCTGATAAACATCTTGATTAGAGGGTAGAGCACTAGTCCTCCATGGATGTCACTCATTTCCATTTTTAATAAAGTGAATAGATGCATAAGATAAACAATGAAATCTTGTGGGAAGATAGGTTGCACTCATGCTGACTTTACTTGAGTAGGAGGGCGAACTCCAATATTATGATACATGCAATCTCCTTAACAAAAACCTCCAATATTAGGATATACATGCAATGAAATATATGTGGGAGATTCTTCTTTGAATTAGAATGGCAGCTCGGGCTGAGAACAACATGAGGTAAGTGTGTAAAACTAGCAAGAAACCTATTCTAGATACAATGTTCCACCCTAGCCTAGGAATGACATTTTTAAGGGTTCACATGTTTGCCTAAAAAGCACCTCACCTCACCTCAAGCCTCGCGCTCCACTATCTGAGCAGATCTTCCATGAGGTCAAGTAGTAGGGGGAATTAGCTCTAGGGGAAACTATAATTCCCCCCTACAAAACTCAGCTGAAGTTGTAGAGGTATAAAGTCACATGTAAGCACTATCCATAACAACATATCGCAAGGTTCCATAGGGATTTTGTGTCATCATTTTTGAGTGAGATGTGTGTCCAATAATTTCTTTGAAATTCTTCAATCTAGATTTTATAGTACTTGAACCATTGAATCTGGCTTCATCGAATATCCCTAACCCTAATGCACCTAGTGGATATCACCATCACATGTGGATAACACTGTTTCAAATTCAAGACATAGACTGAACGCATGAACTCATGCACCCAACACACTTAGAAAATTGCACTATTCACAAAATAGACATTCATGCATTCCCTCCCTTGGATGGGTAACTGTGCTTTCCTAATTGAAGACAATATATTCATACATGTGCCTCATCGAGTGATCCTAATAAACTACTGCACCTCCATTAGAGGATCTCTTATGGGCCCTCTACTAAACATCAACTTTCCTCTGTACAAGTTGGAATGTATTTGTTGAAGGATGATGTTGCTTTCGAAGGAGAACAACTACTGAGAAATAGGTAAAATCTGAGACTACCTCCACTCTTGTATCAGATAAAAGTAAAACTATTGTCAAATTAAGCAATAATGTTAAGCAATTTTCCCTTTGTATATTCAGCGAGCCAAAAATGAAAAAGGATAATTGTAATTTTCTTTCACTTGACGAAATAAAGAATATAGAATTGTTTTCAAAGTGTTACAATTATGTGGGTAATATATTATATTATATGTGGGTACATGGAGCAGTTGAAAATTAGTCTACTGCCATAGACTGAAATGGAGTACAATCCTATTACAAGGCCTATGGAACAAGTGCAACATCTAGTTTAATCACAATAATATTCATTGGCTTGTAGCAATCTTCTTCTGGAAAGCAACTAAAAGAGCTTTATTACGCTTTGAATTTCAAATGCTTGTTAAAGGATCAAGTGGTGGTTGCAAAGAACAACTCAAACTGGGTGATCTCAGAACAAAATAATTTAGTATTTCCAAGACAAAATAACATTGCTGATGTATCTCTGAATTCCATGAAAACAGAACAATTTGATGTATTGAAATGATATTAGGAGATTAGTAAAGAGGATCAAATTAAGTGATGTTCTGGCCATACCATTGTATCCATTGACGCTTCGAGCGAAGAGACTCGACAACACTAAGAACATCGAGTGCCCTCCAAGCATTGGTCATCCAAGACAATGTAGTCCTTGTGGTTTGTGGAGAGTCTTCTCTCTCTAACATTGGGCTCTTCAAACCAACTCTGCACAAGGTAATTACAAATGTAAAAAATCAGCAAGACACAAATTTGGTAGTAAATATGACCAAAATAAGAACTAGTGCAAACAATTTTCACAATCCTACTTTTGAAAGCAACATTATAATTGCCTTAGCATTATGATCAGTTGTCACTGTTCTTCCCAGGTCAGCGAACTTAGCTCTACCTTGACAAAGTGTAATTGCATGAAAGGAATGTCGATCTCATGCCAATAGGTCTCCTACGATGAATGTGCAAGAACCTAGTACATAGACCATTTTTCTCTTCGCTTAGCTACCAAGGGCTTATTTCCCTTTCCAAATATCAATAATTCTTTTCCAAGAAAACATAAAATAAGAATAATATTTTACTATATTCTAAAAGGTGAAGATGATGAAATCATGCCACAAAGTGAAAGGAAATCAAATATCTTTCCTCAAACCACCAAATATATAAAGAAAACAACAATAATTATAAAAATAGAACTAGATCTATCGATCTATGCATGAAATGAGTCAAGCAACTAAAAAGATCTGACCAAAACAAACCAAAAATTTCAAACTTGACAAAATCCTCTAACAAGCAAAAAACAAACCGCTAAATTTTCTAAGATATTAGAGCTAGACATCAACACAATTTCATGTACTTGAATAAGCGCATTGTTGCTTAGTGTTAGACCTCTTAAATTAGTTATTTATAATTGAATATTAGGACACTGTCTATGTGAAAAGAAATAGGTCCCAACTTCATCAAATATGACTTCATTTCCAATCAAAGATCAAATCCAAAGGACATTAACTCATTACTCTAGGATGGTACTAAATTTAAATACACAAAGTAACAAAAAATAAAGATATGATAAAAAATAGACCTGCAAGATTGTATTGGTCAAGTGTGACAAGGACACCAATAACTGAGACTAGAGAGATTTATAGAATGTGGTAGTTACTAGTGTGTGTCTATTGTGCGATTAGTGGTATGGTGGAGAGACCTACCAAGAAGGGATGTTGGTCTCGGGAAAGTATAGTAGGGATATCCATAGAGCATTTATGTAAAAGGAATATGAGAAGTGTTGTCTTCAAGTTGGGTTATGTTATGGTAGAATTTTGTTGGTGATAAGTGGTAACAAAACACTTACATCAATAGGTAAAAAGTAAATTCGGGGCATGAGTTGGACTGACTCATGTTATCTCATCCCTTAATGGTCCTAAGGACATGTGGGGACCCGAACAACTTAGTACCTGAAAGACTTGAAAACATGGCTGACAAATGAATGACAAGAAATGGCTAACAAATGACTTGAAAGTCTTGTTAAATTTGTTATTTATCATTTAATAATAGTCAAACACTATCTATGTGAAAAGAAATAGGTCCCAACCTCACCAAATCCAACTTTATTTCCTGTCACAGATAAGAAACAAACAATTTAATGATTAAATATGAAACATCAATCTTAAAATAACACGCATCAAAGTAATGTCGCTGCAATGTTACAATGAAAAATACAAATATAGAACCTATTTTTACCTGAATTTGACATATAGAAATCTTGCATGATCAATGGAAAATGTATACAAAAATAAGAGTCCTATGGTATTTCAATTTCCCAGTTCTCATCTTGGTCCTCATTTTCTAAATTGTGTACATGATCTTCTCTAAATGAACTGTCATTATGAACCTCCAAAATATTATGTTCTATATCAAGTTCATTAGAGAGATTTGTTATATTGTTTTCTCTCCTTCTATCACAATCCGATAACCAAAGAGTTAGCGCTCTTTCATATGGAAAATTGTTAATGCCATACTTTGTTACATATAATCTTAAACATGTATCCACATTGTTGAATTGAGGCTTCTGTGATCCATATTAAATTTACAAAAAGTTTTTCAGCGTAAATCACATGATAATACATTTGTTGACGCATTTCGAACCAATGAGTGTGGTTCATCGTCAGGACAAGTTGAAGAACCAGATCATGGCTACATATTAAATAGGGAGAGCAGACCTTCCAATAGCTAGGTTTGACTGAAAAATGGCTATATTAGACTGGATCGGGCAAACAGCTATAATTGACCCAGAAACAACTATATTTGACTCTCAAGCTTGTTCCTCAATTTTGACTTCAAGAATTATAATGCACTAAACATTCTCTCATCCTCCACTGATCCCAAAATCATGGTTTGACACAAATCCGCTAAGTTGAAATATTTTGATATGTTTTCTTGCAGGTATTGGCTAGCACTTAAAGTAGTCCATAATCTTGTTATAACACCATTTTCATTAGGATTCTCCAAAAAAGGATATTGCTTCCACATTGTTTCAGCAAAGTGTCCACCTTGTGGATACAATTTTGATGAATCTAAAATACCTTCAATTTGTTCTCCATGTATCGAGACTTTCTTGCAAAAATGGTCTACTGAACATTTTAATCTTTTTTGAAAATCAGCTTTTAAATTTCTTGGACATTGACAATTGTTCCAATATTGAGGGTATACCACACACATGGCCTCCAACAATTCATCTCGAGGAAATCGTTCTCTTATCTCTAATGATAGTGATCTTGCAATTTATATCAAATTTTGTCCCACTGAAATCACAATATTATCAAATTGGTTTGTTGATAGGGGGCAATCTTTGGTGATTCGTCCCGTCTTACTGATATAATGAAAGGGAACCATATACCCACGCACTGCGATACATAGTATCCCTTTTCATCAAACGTTAATTTTTTTTAAGTATTTTCTATATTGATGATCGTAGTCCAACTTTTAAACTCTGGACCAATAAAAGAGTCTGACATCATATACAAATTATCCAATGCAAGACATGTTGACTTTCTTGCACTTGTGTATTCCGCAATATACATTGTGCGATTCTGAGACATTTTCATGAGGACATTCATTTCATGTAGCATAGGAAGAATTCCAGCCAATGTCAATAATGTATCTATATTAGTTAGTCGAGAAAGAAGATCTTGAGCTTTGTCTACATTGTAGCGATTTTCATACATCAACCCTACCAAATATTTGAACTCACTAAATAATATTTGAACTGGTCCATTTAATGAGATCCATCTTGTATCAACATCTTTCAGTAGTTTTTTTCCATCCGTAATACCACCTGCAAATTGTTGAAACTCTAAATATCGTTTGGAACTAAGAGAAAAGTATGCATGAGTCTCACATACAAGATCTTCAACTTTTGAAACTGATGGAAACTTGCTTACTATTTTAAATGCGAGATTCATCCTATGAGCCATACAATGAATATTACACATATATTGTGAAGTTGATAGTTGTAGCCTAACACAAAGGCCATTCCTTTGTCCTTGCATTACTGATGCTCCATCTACTCCAACACATACCAACTTTTTTGCAATCATTAATTGATCCATACCACTTTCCTTCAAACCATTAAGAACAAGTTCATAAATATTTTCAGCTATAGAAGTCTCTCTCATCTTTTTAATCCTAAGTAGATAGGAATGCCTAATATGGTCATTAACCATATAAATGCTCATGAAAATCCATGAAGTATTATCTATAGCCGTAACCTCATCCAAAGGCAATGCAAAAAACTTAGCATTTGCAATCTTCTCTTTCAAATCATCTTTTCTACTTGAGCTAGATATCCTACCCATCCCCAACCACTGGTTATAGACCAGTGAGAAGATGAAAAGTTTGGCACTTGAAGAAAAGATAGCAATTTCATGTGATCTGGATAATATGTCATAGGATGAACTTTAGATAATATGTGAAATACAGTGCTCAATTGTATCGTCTTGGATAACAAACTTCTTTCCATCGTCTTTTCAAATAGAGATGTGATGGTTCCTCTGCTTGCCTCAAGTTTCCTCTTATTTATTAAATATTTTTTATATTCTTCTGCATATTCAACATGTCGACATTCCTCAGAATATTTCCATATAACAATAGATTTCTCTTTACCATTTACAATTTTCTTTTCATACGCCTTTCTTGCATGCTTTTGTAACGTATCTAGCTTCATTTTAAATTTCACTACCTTTTGAGTTTTCTAACTACACGCAATACATCTAACTTGTCGGAAAACCTCGTTCTCGTTTGTAGGAGGTATTTCTTCAATAAATGGAAAACTTGAGACCCAATTTTCTTGGAATCGTCTCTCGATGGTCCACTAACCTCTTTTCCTTTTCCACGAATGGATTGTGTCACCTTCCAAGGAAAAATCTTTAACATTTTCATCGCCAATTTCTATTGAAACTACATTTATCTCACCCTGATCACTTGAGGAACCTATTATTTCATCCATCATATGGATATCAAATGCATTTCCACAAGAGTTAACCTCTCTCTTAGTAACAGATTGTTCAAAGGAGCTTGAATCATTAAGAGAATGTGTATTTTTCGATGGAACCTTTTGAAAGTATGATAATACATCCATTTGCCTTGATGGTTTCTTCCCACGATTATCTTTTGACATCTCACTGAATATTCCACAAGTAAAATTTCAAATCGATTTGCAAACCTGCATCAACAGTTTCCAAGCGTTGAGATATGCTTCATATAAATTCACTTGTTCATAGAAAATAGAATTGTACTTTGCAAAAGAATTGTTGAGTCAACATTGAAAGAACATATATCAGAAATTGAATTTTGAGGCAAAATGGAATTTCACAAAAATTATTTAACAATGATAATGGGAAACTATTAACTTTTAAGACATAAAATATAATAATTCATTTGTATAACATTGAAATAGAATCATCCTTGCAGGTCTATCTTAGTCCTTTTGGTTTACTAGTTTGGCTTTGGACAAATTCTATTACAAAAATTAGTGACTCTTTGATTTTGTACTGAAAATAGAATATTAATCCTCATGGATTTGAATGTAGGCATTTTCTAGCATGAAATCCATTGTTAAATGAGTAAATTTCATATGGATTTGTTGTAGAATTCCGTTGTTGTTTTACATTTGTGTAGCCATCTATTATGCTAAGAAGTGGGTGAATCAATGAAATTTGCATGTGTTAAATGGGAATTCTATGTGACAATTTGTAATTCCATCTGCAGTTTGCATCACGAATCCCATCTCTTCAATAACGCCAACACTTTTATTGGTTCTTACTAGATTAACACACTTCTCTCTATCTCGATGATTTGGGGTCTCTCGGGGCCATAGTGAGCAGGGTCTGTCACACAAATTTCGCTCCCTTAATCCAGATATATATCACTTTCACTCCCTAAATCAAATATATATCAGCTTTCGCTTCCTTAATCCAGATATATAAGAGCAGGGATGGACGGATGTGAATGTCAAACGAAAATTTTGTTGCACACATAGTTGTCTTTGTTTTTGGATGTGAAGAATAATTTGATTTATATATAATACCACAAAAACCATTTCAATATATGAGCAGGGATAAGATATTGGTCTCTGCATATATTTCACCGTTATGAGATGGGCATTTGTGTATGTGGATGTTTTTGGATGTGAAGAATAATTTGATTATATCTCACTATAGAAATTTCAACTATGGCTCAATTTTACAAAATGCGTGCAAGAAGGAAGAAGTTATGTCATGTATAATATCCCCTTTGACCTTAAATGCGTGAATAATATCTCCAACCTTCCTGCACGCATTTAAGTTCAGGTATAATATCTCCAACCTTCTTTGACCTTAGCTCTGATACCATGTTGAGAAATCAATGCTTATATGAATTAGGGTTTGATTCCTCTTTCTTGATAATTACTTGTGAATTATGTTGGCTTCTCTTACTTCTTAATTTTTTTTATCTTTCATCAAGAAATTACCAAATTATATGTATATGAGGATCATAAGAATAAGAGACACAATATGGAGGCACTTGACTAGGGAAAATTCACTATAAGGGGAAAACCTAGCCAAAAACTCTTCCTTCAGTAGATTCAAATAAAGATGAGCCACTTCCAGACTTCTTAGACCTAGATAAATACCTCCTCCAATCACCAAGCCAGCCCTTCCTTTCAATAGATTCTCCTTATCAAAGTCTTCAAATGACAACCTCCCAGCAACAACTTCTGTCTAGAATTTCGCACCCCCAACAGTAGAACTTCGATCCTCAAAAATAGAATTTTGGATTTGTAGTAGACACAAATTTTTGGCCCCAACAACTTCCTAGAAACTTTGCACATGTGAGAGATAGATGGACACAAACTCCAATTAGGTCTTCCTAGCAAACTTTGTCCTTCTCTAACTACTTCGCTCTATTTTTGCTTCTCTTCCTTGAAGATCGAACTTGATGAGTGAATGTGACAAATGGATTGAACTGACTCTCATTATATAACCTTTTCACTCGGTTGAATTGCCCTAATGTAGGCTGACTTCATGGGGACAGGGATGACTTGGTGTGGAGGTGACAAATTACCGTTTTGACTAAAAAATAATTCTTTTTACATGATACAAAATCCCATCAAGGGTCTAATAAAAATGTCAATGACTCTAATGACTCAAGAAAAAACTTAGAAGCCTTCAATGGAGGCTTTGACTTAGAAAACTTTGACCCAAGCATGAAACCCATGCTTTAATAAGTCATTTTCTTTAATAATAAATTTTATTTTGACAAGTACAATTTATGAAGACCGAAGCTAGTTACATTCTTCAACACAACAAACCCTTAATCCATTAACCCTAGATTAGAAAAGTAATGTAGTTTTTTAATTGGAAATACAAACCATGGGATGAACCACCATGTGCCATAAAACCATGAAAAGAAAAAACTTTGCCATAACACACTGAAAATCAATTCAAAAAACTACCCAATGTTTTTTAGGGGTGTTTCCCCTGAACCCCTGTTTAGGTAGAGGTACTACCCCCCCTCGCCCCAAATCTCTCGGGCAAGGGAGGCCTATGCCTCACCTATGACCCCTTTGAATGTGGGGGATTCCACCCCCCATAGACCCCCCTTGCTATCTCTAAGAATGAATCGTGAATGGGGATAGTCATACAATATATATATATTAGATACCTAACACTTGGTTTTTCCTTGTGGATAAGTAGAGATAGACTAGGAAGATTCAAAACTTGAGGATTTAACCTGAGGTTACTTTCCTTTTTCATTAGTTGCTTGTTTTAGTGAGGGATATTTAATATCATTAGGTATTTGATATTTAACAAAGGAGTTGACTAAGGTAATGGTAGGGCTAGTGGTTTCTTATGTTTGCTTGACCAATTGGCAATCCTAAAGGTAGGCATTTTTTGACTTTCTCCCCATCCATCATCACAAGGTTTATCTGAGGTTGAGGGATGCTAGCTATGCTAAGGTGAGGCTACAAGGGGGAATACTCAAGTTTCAATTTCAATTGTAACTCATTATTTATAGTAGAATCATGACAGAACATCACATGCCCAATTGATTCCTACAAAATTTGTGTTTGGTATATTATTGTTTGCATGTGCTTTTTCCTCTTTAAGAACAATTTTGACAATGTTCTACATGGACATTATAATGGAAATGAACAATAGAGACAAATAATGTACAAGAACATCAATTCTATTGATGGTAAACCAATTATATAACACTTGAAATATTAATATCAAGTGGGTATGAGTGAAAGGAAGGAAGATATGTATATACACCCCACTTATAAAACCAAAAAAATGCAAATGTTATACATAACCAACTGAATATGGTTATAATATCAAAAAAACCAATGTCCTTAATTAACAGGTAAAAGAGACATGCACTGGAGCTAAACTTGGATATAAGGGAAATAAGGTATGCTACAGGCAGAGGAAAGCAATGAATGGAAAAGCCCTATTTTATTTTTATTTTCCTTTCAATTCCAGTAGTGATAAGGCATACAAATATACAATATGGATGGAAGAGAACGGATGAAAATATTTTGAGCCATCAAAACTTCAATAATGAATAAAAATATACATATTGTGATCTACATCTACAATTAGAAAACATAATTGGCATACCACTTCAACCTAGGTTACAAGTTCTCGAGCTGTCTTTTTGCCTCTACAGTTGGCTGGAAAATTTAAACCATGGGGCTAGTGACAGGGTAATATGGAGTACAGTCAATTTCTCTAGTCACTCAGGAGAAAAATGGATCTGGGGAAGGTAGCCCTATACGATAGGAGCTGTACTGTAAGGAAATAATAGCTAGCACCTATTTTGTTTTGAAATTCTAATGAAAGAAATAACCTCTCCACCATAAACAATAGAGACAAATAACGTACAAGAACATCAATTTTAGTGATGGTAAACCAATTATATAACACTTGAAATCTTAATATCAAGTGGGTATGAGTGAAAGGAAGGAAGATATGTATATACACCCCACTTATAAAACCAAAAAAATACAAATGTTATACATAACCAACTGAATATGGTTATAATATGAAAAAAACCAATATCCTCAATTAACATGTTAAAGAGACATGCACTGGAGCTAAACTTGGATACAAGGAAAATAAGGTATGCTACAGGCAGAGGAAAGTAATGAATGGAAAAGCCCTATTTTATTTCTATTTTCCTTTCAATTCCCTTAGTGATAAGGCATACAAATATATAATATGGATGGAAGAGAACGGATGAAAAGATTTTGAGCCATCAAAACTTCAATAATGAATAAAAATATACATATTGTGATCTACATCTATAATTAGAAAACATAATTGGCATACCACTTCAACCTAGGTTACAAGTTCTTGAGCTGCCTTTTTGCCTCTACGGCTGGCTGGACAATTTAAACCATGGGGCTAGTGACAAGGTAATATGGAGTACAATAAATTGCTCTAGTCACTCAGGAGAAAACTAGATTCGGGGAGGGTAGCCCTGTATGATAGGGAGTTGTATTGGAAGGAAATAATAGCTAGCACCTATTGTGTTTTAAAATTCTAATGAAAGAAATAATCTCTCCACCATAATGCACTTGTCCGATAAAGGGCTCATGTTTCCCACGCTGCGCCCAACTCAGTAGACCACCATCCAACTCAGATTCTCCTAGCGAGCTTCCTAGCTAATAAGTTCTCCAGCGAACAAGCCGGCTCCTCCATTTCTATTTATTCTATTTCCATTTCCACTGTGTTTCAAGGAATGGAGTATTATCAAGCACCTCCCACTGTCCCGGATGGTATTCATGGTTCTACCTTTCCCTCAACAACCAGTTGATTGAATCGTCCCGTTACCCGTATCTTGTTCTTTTTTTAAATCCTTGAACTTCTGAAGTCTACCACGACATTAGACACTCGAAAATCCTGCTAAATTCATGTTACCAATCTTATAGTATCTCGACTCTTTAAATTTCCCTCTAAACTGGTTGTAAAATACTAGTATTCACTGGAATCCACACTGAAAACTAAGCCTGAGAGCAAGGTGACCTCCTAACTCCACTATCAAATCTTAAATGCCTACAAATTAACAGACAATACTCACGCATACACTAATATCGATTTGTGAATTGAATTTCACTTGCAAACAAACAAGAACAAGGTTGCGGCTTACTTGGAATGCCAAACCCCTTTAGATTCTGATTCACAAATCGCCAAGAAATGCAGGATTCCACACAAAATGTATACCTAGCGCTGGTTGCAATGAGTCGCCAAGAAATGGAGTATTCCACACAAAATGTACACCTTGGTCCCTATGAGGCTTATTTCTCTCTGACCTGCTCTCTGTTTAAGTCACTTCACCTACTACTGGTAAAGGTCTGAGGTATTTTTTGGCCTCCTCTAGGGCTTTGGCCCCCACAAACTCTTACGCAGGTCTTGAGACCTTTTGGCTTCCTACGGTGGGAAAATATGAGGTTGTTATTCCACTTTCTACTCAGAATACCTTGATTCAGTCAAAACACTATTCAATCGAAAACTTTAGGCTCTTGCTGAGTGATGTATAACATTCAGAGACTTTGATGACAGAGGCATCATTCTGATTCAAGTTGGATATTTTTTTGTTTCTAGAGTTGTTGGAGCAACAACACTAGGGAGAAGTGTTGCATGCAGAACATTCCAAAGGTTCAGGATCGAGTTCGAGTTGAATGCCTTTCTTGTTGAGAGGGAGTGTTGAAAATAGCAATAAGAAATGATAAAAATAGAAATACTATAAATAGCATTGCTATAGGTAGCATTTCAGGTACCAGTGTTGAAAACAACAACAAGAAATGATAAAATATAAACGCTAAAAATAACATTGCTATAAATAGCATTTCATGATAGATTCCAATTTTAATTAGTCCTTGAATTAAAATTAAAATTTGACCTTAGCAGCTGTTTGTAAAATAATTAATTAATTCATCTTGAGTTAATTAGTTGTAGAAAATCAAACATGAAGTCTATGTGAAGACATGCAACAGTTTCTCCTTTGATTGAGGAAGTTATCCCTTAATTAAAGTAATCAGGATGAGTTGTACTTTGGGTTTTAATTAGTTAGCTCAGTTAACTGAGTTAAGTCTAGTTAGATTAGTTCCAATATTTTGTGGAACTGATTGTGAGTTCAGTTAGTTAATGCATGCATGCATGTAACTACTGCACTTCAAATAACTGAATATTCTCTCATAAAAAACTCATGCATGTTAGTTCAGTCAGAGACCCAGTTGAGATCAGAGGAAGGGACAATGTACTATCAGTTGGAGGAATTTTCGTATATAGGAAACTGATCCATGCAAAAGGAATTATCTCCTTCAGGATTGCGCAGTTACTTTTGAGTTTGGTGAGTTGTGTGAGAGGTGAATTCACACAGGTGGCAGCATTAGACCCCAGGAGAAACTATGCAAGGAAATAGGAGGCTTGGAGGGCAGAGGAGAAGGTTTGTGAGAAGCCTTTGATTGTCTATGAGCATCAATGAGGGATTGTACTGAGAGCTGGATAGCTTGTGAGCTAAAGCTTTGTGTAATCCTGAAATATTTCCACTTGTATGATAATACAAATAGCGGGGTTTTTAGCTGAGGCTTTCCCTAGAGTATTCTTCTGTGTTCATGTGTGATTTCTTTCTCATTCTCTGTTATATGTGTTCTATTTGATCTTTCTCAAAATCGATTAAGCTTCCACAAGTTTGTTTGTGGAAGTAGATCAAGTATTTTGCTTTAGTATATTGCATTATCTGGTGATCTATAGTGGGAAATTCTACAAAAACTACTCAGATGTGCTCAAATCAATAATTAGAGGTCAACATTGGATCTAGAATATCCAAAAACCCCTAAGTGGACTATTCTTGTGCTCAATTTGGTAAAAAAATAAAAAAGATATGGCTCCCAAGCTCTCCCTTGACTTTTACTCTTAAATTTTCTACAAATAGGACCAAAAGTCTAACTGTCCTACAAATCCACCCTATTTTTTGCTAACGTTGCGACATTTTCACCCTCTTCCAGTGCATTTTGTTGGACGATTAAATTAGCCAATAATCATTTAAGACTGAAAATTCGAGTCATATGGCCACATAAGGTCGCAGTTGGGCGTTAATGCCCACCCCCAATGACCTAGCCCTTAAAACTTGAGGGTGTGGTATTATTGGGTGCCACGGGACCATGGGCAGGCTAACCGCCCGCCCTTCCCGCTGGGCCCCTTCACTGTTGCGCCATAGTCATGTGCGTGGTCCATATGACCTAGGGCTGGCCCCCACTCCGTAGCACCCTCCGTAAGAGCCTTTCCATCAAATTTCAACATAGTCTTGTGGAGATCGTATGAACAAGGGCTGGGCTAATGGTTAGTCCCCCCTTTCCAACATGCCTTCTGTGTAACGTCGGTGGTCCCGTGTTGTGGGATATGACCATGGGCTGGGCTAAGGTCTTGAGCCCCCTACTGTTAGCGCCTTCCTTATACTTTGAGGTCTTAAGGTGTGGATACAACTGGGGCTGGGGCTGGCAACCTGACCCCTCTCCCCAAATGAGCGCCGAAATAAACTTCATATAGAAGTTTCAGTTCTATGGCTAAGAAGAACCATTGTAGTGGAGTTGGTGGAGGGATGTAATGTTGAACAAGAGGTCGGGGGTTTGAATCACTTGGACCTTAGTCTAACCATACAAAAAAATTTACATGACCTATGGGGTGCCACGTGGCAGCCCATGACTGGGCCATCTAGCACCATATTACTAGTCCACCACACAAAAACCACCAGCCAAATCAAAATCGACCTCCCTATTGACGAACCAGAGAAGGACAAGTGTAAACACCTGGTTGGCTTGTGCTTACACAATCACCTTACTGACTCAGCTATACAATCACCCAGTCAGCTGCCCAGTCAGTAGACCTGCTCAAATTTTAGCTGTTGGGCCCAACGATCAGCATGCGATAACTTCAGCCTACGGTGTCATATTGAGGTGAAACAAACGTCGTTGGATTTAAAATGACGAGAAATTTGACTTGACACTAATGTCAAGACTTTCTGGGCACTTTCATTTTTGAGCTAAAATTTGATCACCCGATGAGACCTAGAGAGGAATTAGATGAAGTTTTCATTGCACCACCCATTAGAACAATCCCTACCCTTAGGTTCATAGTTTCAGGATTTGGATGTGTCTCTATACTTGTCAAGTGTTCCTCTACCTGACAAAATCAACTTTCATGGACAAGTGGGATAAATGCTATACAATGAACTGAGTAGAAATGTTATGACTATTAGTAAAGATGAGAAGTTGCTGGAGAAGGCTGCAAGGAGGTTGAAACAAGAGAGATATAGCTCTAGAGCTATACCTATGCAGAACAAGAACTTCAAGGAATTTATTGTGATGATGGGAGTGAATCCAAAAGGCAAAGTTGTCTTAGAAACCCTTATCGAGGGTTCACAAGCCAAAATCCAAGAACTGAGGCATAAGCTGAAGATGCCTTCTAGTGAACATGTGCAGTCCAAAGAGCTAGCACATGTGGAGGAAGAAAAATATATCATGTCCAAGGAGCTAATAGACAATAATAACGAAGTGGTGGCCCTCAAGTAACAGGTAGTCGAGCTTCAACAAAATATTGACTCTCACATTTGTGCAATGTTCGTATCAGAGAATCCTCAAAATCCTACATAATAGCTCACTAAAACTCTTACCGAGCTTCAACTCCTAGAAGGAGAACTCAAGAAGGCACAGGTGGATTTAAACAATGCAAAATATTCTCTTGTACAAAAGGAGAAGTAGTTGGATAATGCCAAGACAAATGCAGAACTGATCAACAAATATATGCATGCAACAAATCAAGAAATCACTAATCCAAAAAGTATATTGAAAGATAACAGGTCTCTCCTTCAGGATAAACAACTAATATGGGATGATGTGATAACAAAGATGAAGAATAACTGGGAGTATATCACTTTGATGGTAGAATAAAAGATTGTAATCAAGGACTATGAGTTCTTCATCTTGGCTACCAAGGAGGAGGGTGAAAAGAATGCTTAGACAACTAAGAGGTTCATCCAATATGTCAATGAAAAACCACTCAGTGAGTTGATGGACATAGATGTGGTAAATCGGGTGTCTGAAATCATGGAGATCTCTAAAGTGGTCCAGGAAGAAGATGCCAGAGCCAAAGAAGAAGAATGTTTAGAGATAGTGTTGAAGGATGTAGTTGCTTTTAATTCAGAGTTCGAGCAAGATTTCCCAATTGTTGGGACCTCGTAGGAGGATTGATACCAGGGGAAAAATATAGTCAAATGCTGGTAGAGACGAAGAGTAGAGTCGACTCATTCCATGAGAATACCTCCACCCTAAAGGCAAGATAATGGTAAACTATCTAAGGAAAGACTTCCAACTCCTAGGGCTGGTGAAAACCTTGTTTCGCTCTAGGCCAAACTATACAAGGCTCACAATATTAAGGTCACTAATAAGGTTTTATTTCACTCTCCTCAATTGAGTCCAATACTATGGCAGGGATGTGACCAGTTCATCAAACCTCCACCACTCTAGATCATTGATCCAAAAACTCTTCCTCCTGAAATGACCTGCCATGAATGCAATTTTTTTTTATCATGTCAATCATGAAACTTCATTGTTTCATGTTTTCTGTAAATATTTTATTTCAAGAAATTAACCCCAATTAGTTAGGGTTTAGTTAGTACAATTGTGTTACTAGCATGCTCACATCTTTTCTATTATGATGAATCACTAGAAGATTAAGAAGGAATATTTCGTAAGGGGTTCTCGTCCCGAGGCCCTATAAAAACAATTTATGATACATTATCAAAGGGTTCCTAATTTTGTTTTTCAAATGGGCTCTAGCACTGTGAATCAAGATAATGGAAAATGTATGCTCTTTCCGAAGATTAATATTTTTTTTGGTGATTCTGGCTCTCCTGAAGTTGTTGTATGTATTTTTCTCCTGTATTTACTCCATCTCTCTTGTTTTCTTCTTATATGACGTGTAATTGCAACTACTGGATGTATCTTTATGTGATCATGGATTCTTCTAAGTCTAAATGTTGATTTAAGTTGTCCACGACTAGAAATATTTAACATCCTTAATATCTTTTCCTTGTTGAAGTTTGGTGCACTGGATTCTACATTTATCCCTGTGTATTTGATTTCATTTCTTCATAGTATTCTAACTCACTTACTATAATGGAAAATGAACTATGGCTTCTGTAAGTTTAACCACCAAAACTATATATTAATTCTTCTATGAGTTTGCTTTACTATCAATTACATTTACCCCATTGAAAGAGGTTCTAAACCAATTATGTTTTTGAAAACGTGTTAAATATTGAGTGATCAATTTCAGGAAATCCTGCAAACACTCATTAAGATGTCCTAGGCACTGGTCTCTACTCAACCCAGGCGCTGTCTCTAGGAGCACAACATCTTCTAGCGCCATTGTTGGGGATGAATCAAAACATTTTCCCTGGGTATGACACTTGTACAGCCCATAGTTAGGTGAGTAAGAGGGGGTGTGGGTTGAAGATCTCTCACCTTGGCGACTTCATTGTTTAAGACTTTGTTGATCACCCTAGCTTTCAAAAGGCCGCATACTCACTAATGCTATTCAACATAAGACTCCTATTTTCGACCCTGAAAAAATCATATCTAGGAGGGTTTGGAAAGAAAGAACTCCCATTACGCGAGATACTATGGTCTCTTTTCCTGAACTATCCACTTCCAGCTCTCAGAAGGATATGATAAACTACTCCGAGTCCTCTTCAAAAGTCTTGAAATATTTTGAAGAATGTTTCCCACTGTTTAGCTCATTTTCCTCAAGAGTCAAAACTGAAGAGGCTTCTATCAGTTCACCTCCTTTCACATATCATATCAAGCCAAAACCCGAAGAAGTCAAAGATATCCTCATAAATAGTCTGACTCAGAGCATCACTAACTTCCCTTCTCAACTCCAATTAACTACAATTCATACACCTCCTTAGCAAGGCATTGTAGTAAATATTCTACCACCTCCATTGCAAAATTTGGTTTTCCTAGGTTTTCTACTCAATAGATATGCTCCACTCAAATTGCCACAACCTCTGAATGGGATGCCACAAGATTAACTTAAAGTCCTGCCAAGGTTCACTAGAGAAGAAGACATTTCAGCCCAAAAACATATAAAAACTTTCTGTGCATTTACTGGGAATTTGAATGTTGAACATCAAGATGTTGTCTTCAAACTCCTTGTTTAGTCTTTAGGTGGAGAGGGCTGAACATACTGGCAAGTTTACTGGCGTACTCTCAACTGCTTTTTGTGGTATCTTTTGAGGCAGCTCTCTTGGATGCAACGGTAACAATGAATGTAGGAGAGAAGTGCTCAAAAATTGTGGTACTCGCGAGAAGGAAAAGGAACTCATGGTAAGAATAACTTAGCTTTTACAAATCTACTTCCAAAGAAAGATCATGCAACAAACCGGTTCATTGATGATAAATATTGTAAAATTTTGATGAATAAAGGAGGGAGACTAGCTGAGGGAACTATGCATTGCACAGTATCAACAGCCAGTGATGCAGCCTGATGCCTGAGACTTCGTAATGCGTAGTTCAGCCTGGGCAGTGATAGGGAGAGACTGCACATTGTGCAGTCTCAATTGCCAAGGTGGCATGACTGAGCCTTGGGATTGTGTAATGCACAATTGGGAAATCTTGTATTGCGCATTATGCAGTCTCATAGACTAAGCCTCAGCTTGAGCTTTAGGCTTGCACAATGCCCAACTGGGAAAAGGCACTGCATGTCCACCATAAATGTAGATTTGCATGGTGAAGGTGTGGGAAAAAAGCAAATCTAAGAGATAATGAAAGTTAAACAAGGATCTGACTAAGTATGGATAGATCAATGTGAATCAAGTGCATAAACTCAACAAATGAAAGGAAAATAAAATATGCGAGAAAAGTTGTCAAAACAACAATCGGTGGTGTGCAAAACCAAGAAAATAGTGCAGCACTTATGAAAGGCGAACGAAAAACTAAAACAACACTTATTGATCAGATGCTCAAAAAATAGCTCAAAATTCAAAGTTGTTGGATCAATGTGGAACCTAGAAGACCACGTAGTGCTCGTCATCCTGAATCAGGTGCATCTCGTTGCACGTGAAATGGACACTGTATGCTCCCAGAATCATGTTTTGTTCACTTTCCCAAATAAACGAATTTTTGTAAAACAAATTGACAGCCAAGTTAGTAGTCTGTACTATTGAGATGGCATTGTTTGGGAAGGTCCATGTGGTGCTTTAACTGGTTAATGGGCTTGGCGAATCACATTATGCCAAGTGGCACATTCTTATGGTGCAATTTAGTAGTTTTTTAATGGTTGGTTGGTGGCCAACCACTGGTTGACACGTGGCCCAGCCAGAGGCTACCACGTGGAAGCCCATGGTCCACCAAAATTATGGGTCAAGTTCGGGTAGAGGCAGCGGGGATTGAACCCACGACCTCATAACACAGTCCAAAGCCTTCCACCAATGTGATATCGCAATTAGTTATTAACCATATGGAACTTGTCAAATACTTAAATTTGAATGCACGCCATTTCGGAGGAGGAGCTAGCCCACAGGGGTTGACCCTTGGTTGCGCAGTCTCATATGACCACCAATTGGGGGGGAGAAGGGGCCCGATCGGTAGGTGCGGGTCATTGGCCTTATCCTCAGGAACGTGGCCCCCACGTGCCCAAATTTTTCAGATATAAGGCGTTAGAGGACATTTAAAATGTCAAAAAATTTCTCCCGAAATCGACAAAATTGTCGCTCCGTTAGTGCGTTTTGGGGAAAATTTGTAGGATGGTGTCGGATTTTGGGGAATTTGTGGTGCGATTAGCAGAAGATTGGGAAAGACCATAAATTCTTCAGTTTTTGACTAAATCAGGAGCAGAAAGAGGCTACACATGCATTTTTGGGCATTCTTGAGCCATTGGAACAAGTTTCAGAGCTTTCTGAGCATTATAAACTGATGCATTCACATTTTTTAGCATAATAGAGAGGGCCAAGCCATTGTAAGCTGGACGAAGAAGACATAGCCTAGGAGGGGTGAACTCCTTCATCATGTGATGTTGTGATATTGTTTATGGTGATGTTTATGTCTGTTATATGCTAGTGTTCATTCATTTGTTTATGTTAATTTGCACATAAAAATTACATAAAAGCTTTCAAAATCCCATATTTAAACTTGTAAATAATTTCATAAATCCTAAAGCACATTTAATATATTATGAAAAGGAATTTTAGCACAGAAAACCTAATTTTCCAAATCAGATGAAATTTGGTTTCAGAGCTCTTGGTTTTATTTGTGCAAGAAGGATTTAACTATTTGCAAGTGAATGACATGCTTACAAGGTTGAAACTCAAGAGAGGAGAAGGGAAGCTGGTTGAAAGTCCTAAAGTTGGGTCAAGGCGATGGAGGAAATTTGCCACAATCTCCACTAATAGTTCTTCCTCAATTTGCAGTTGAGACTCCAGTGAGCATGTCTCAAGAAGGAGAACCTACAAACGTGACAGAGGATGAGAAGGTATTCAATAAGGATTTATTTGATATGACAGAGATGGTGAAGGTCCTCTATGAAGAGAGGAATACTAGACTACAGGGTGAAAGCTCCAAACCTCCCAAAGGAGAAGGTTCTTCAGGAGGAGGAGGTAATGGAAATCGAGGTAAAACTCCACCCTCTCCACTATCTTCTTCATCTTCTTCTTCATAGGCATCTTCACCCTCTTCCACTAACACAACCCTTACTCATACTCATTAACATACCTTAAAAGGAACTGGTAAATCACCCTTATTAAAACTTGATGTTAAATTTGAACTGCCCATGTATAATGGTGAAGTGAATGCAGAGAAGCTTGACAATTGGGTTCATCAGTTGGAGGTCTATTTCAGAATTCAAAACCTTCAAGAGGATGACATAAAGATTCAATTAGCTTCCTTGAGGCTGGAGGGTGCAACACTAGTATGGTGGGAATCAAAGACAAAAGAAGAGATAAAAAAACACGGTAAGATCTCAATTTCTTGGTCTGATTTCATTGCTACAATTAAAAGACAGTTCTACCCTCTAGCTTATATGCATAAATACATCATGAATTAGCAAAACTTTATACAACTTAAATGTCAAAATGTGTAATATTACACCCAAGAATTCAGAAAAATGGCTCTAATGTTATGTGTAGATTTGCAATCAAAAAACACGTTGGTGAAGTACATAGGGGGATTACACAATTATCTTAGGCATACTATCCTTATGTTTAATCCCAATAATCTATATGAGGTGTCTGTGCAAGCCACTCATCTTGAGGTAAGAGGGAAAAACACTCCAGAAGAGGGTATTAAAAATCCATTTAAGGGTAAAGGAAAAGAAAAGAGGTTCAAAGGGAAGGGAAAGAAAAATGCATCTATTAAGAAGGAAGGAGAGAAATTAACATGTAATCGTTGTTCAAAAGAGGGTCACGATGAAGCTCATTGTTGGAAGCTTCATCCTGAAATGAAACCAAAGAAATTCAACAATAAGGGAAAACAAAAGACAACTGCAACCACTCAACAAGATTTGGGATCCAATTCGGGTGATGAAACTAAAATTACAGCCATGGGTATGAAGGGAAAATAATCCATTGCTAGCACTAGTACTTCAAATTGATACAATGAAACTCCAAACGAAAAGAAGAGGATATCAATTTTTCACATAAGGGTGATCTCAAAACATAGCAAAATTGATACTCTTTTTGATAGTGGCTCTCAAGCCAATCTCATCTCTAAAAACATTGTCAAAATTTTAAACTTGGAAACCATTCCACATCATAAACCATATCCATTAGGATGGGTGTGTGAAAATTCACAATTGCAAGTAACTAGAAAGTGTAAACTGAAATTTGCCATTACTGCAAATTTCATAGATGAAGTGGAGCTTGATGTTGTGCCATTAGACATATGTGGTATAGTTTTGGGCAACCCATATTTCTATGACAGAAAAGCTATCTTCCATAGACATGAAAAAAATACCATTTGTTCAAAGATGGAGTAGAATATATTGTGAGAGCTCATAGCAAGAAACTAAAACTTTCACTTGTTAATGCGGGGCAGATGAAAAGACTAGTGAATTTAAGCAATAATTTTGTGCTTTTAATGATCAAACCCAAGAATGATGTTGATAATGAAGCTTTTCAAGGTTGTGATTCAAGATTGAAATTTGAATTGGTTAATGTTGTTTTTTTTTTTACAGAAACGGTTATGGGACTTTCATTAACTGTCTGGCAAAATACCATGAGTTCGGTTACAAGAGCTGAGACTGGTTTCTTGGGATCTCTCCAACCAGCTGAGCATGCCACAATCACTTTTGAATCACATTTTTTTACAATTTTTCACATGACCTTTTTCTGCTGACTTCCCTAGTTTATGGATACAAACAAACTGCTTTAGCAAAAGTCGGAAGAACATAGAGATTTTTTAGGGGATTGGGTCCTAGGAGAGTTCATTATCTCTGAGGATAGATTGGGGCCGCCTTATTTGCTTCTACATCTGCTTCCTTGTTATTGGTTCTCAGAATATGGAAAAATGTCAGATTCAGGTGTTTGATCATGCTTTTGATTCTTGAAATTGTCCTTGCCAGTCGCAGATCTGCCAGATTTGCATTGGTCACCATTGCATTGATAATGATTTGGGAATCTCCCAAAACAGTTGCTTCTGTGAGTCCCATATCCCTCAGTGTTTTGATCCCTTGGAACAGTGCCATGACTTCCGCTTGAATGCTTGTGGTGAGGCCTAGACCCCAAGCAAACCTGTGGATGGAAGACTCTTTTGGATTTATAATTATGCCTCCTGCTCCAGCCCTTCCTGGATTTCCCTTGGCTGCTCCATCAAAGAACAGGGAGGGAAGAGTTTGATTGTTCAGCCAAGCTTGAAATTCTTCTCCGTTTTTCCTTATTTTCCAGTCTTTAAGGCATATAGGTGATATTATCGACTTTTGGAATTTTAGATTGAGAGCTGCTCCGAACTCCATGTCATGCTGGCTTAGGTTTGAGTCGTCATCTTTATCACTCAGCCACTCATTTAGCTGTCCTTTAACTGTGTGTGCAACTACCTTATAGTTCTGTTCCTTGTCCCTGAAAATCCTTCTATTCCTCTCCAACCAGGTTTGCCAGCTGATAAATTTGGGTAGGGCAGTCCAAGCAAATTTGACAATCTTGTTTTTTGGGCCTGGTCCTGGATATCTAGCCAACCACCCAGCAAACAAATCCGGAACTGCGTGGGGGAGGTTGGGCATCGATTTCAGCGTTCCAAGAAGCTCCTGCCAGATTAGGACTGTAAATTTGCATTCCAGAGAAATATGAACAACAAATTCAGAATTTTCTTTACATAGAACGCATCTTGAAGGACCAAGAAATCCCCTTTTCTGCAGCCTATCCTCTGTTAGGATTTTTTGATGGCATAACAGCCAGCAGAAAAAATCAATCTTTGGAATAGTGGGAAAATTCCAGATACCTTTCCAAGGCGCCGGATTGGGGGGGCCGTGGGGTCTCTCCGTGATTTTGGCATAGCCCTGAGCCACTGAATATCCTGTCTGATTCGCTCCCCAACCTCTCGAATCTTTCCTTCTCGCGTGAATAGGGGCAGCTCCATGAAGCATCTGAAGCAGCATGGCATAATCTGGCAACCACGCAGCTGGAACGTTGGGCGTTTTCCAGCCTGCCCAACTATCTCCATGCCAAGTCGATATGTCCCATAGCGATTTTAAGTTCGCTTCTTCCATCCACGCCTTCAGTTCTCTCCTTAGACTCGAGTTTGCAATCGGAGGTCTATTCATAATGCTATCCTCCCAAATTCTAATATGTTTGCCATTCCCGGGAATCCAATATGCGTTATCTCTTATAAGAGGCCCAACTTTAAAAATTAGATTGCTGAGAGGGGATCTGAGATGGTCTTTGGGCTGCTCCAGACATCGGAGTCGCTGCCCTCTAAAATATTTCCGCCACAACACCAACTGAACCCATCCAGGCTTTGGCGCTATGATCTTCCAGATCAGTTTAGCTCCCAATGCTAGATTCTGAGTGTTTAGATTTTTAAAGTTTAATCCTCCCTCCTGTAGCAGCCTGGCAACTATATCCCAGTTTACTAATGAGAGTCTCTTTTCATTGTTCTTGCCTCCTTTCCAAAGGAATTTCCTGATTAACTCCTCCATGTTTTTAATGATTCCCATTGGTGCCAATAGAACATAAAATTTAAAGAGAGGCAAGCTGCTTATTACTGATTTAATTAGCACTGATTTCCCTGCCAAGTTGAGCCAATATGACCCCCAGGCCTGCATTTTGGTTTTGAATTTTTCTATCTGTGGAAGCCAATCCTTACTTGTAGCCCTCTTGTGGAAGATAGGCAGCCCGAGGTACTTGAAGGAAGTCCAAGATGCTGATGCTGCAAATCCCAGGCATCTGGAAATGGAACTAGCAGCAACCACTGAAACATTCCAGCAATAGACATGGCACTTACCCCTATTTAGTTCGCTGCCCGATGCTTGGCAGTAGTCTTCCAACACATCTTTGAATTTCCTTGCCGACAGATGAGAAGCAGCCCCAAGAAGCAGAGTATCATCTGCAAAGAGTGCATGATTGATGCATTTGATCCCTCTTGCTATGCCCAATCCAACTATCTCTTGGTCTTGCTGTTTCTTGTTTAAGTGAAAACTGAGGACAGAGGCCTGCAAAACAAAGAGGAGAGGTGACAGGGGGCACCCCTGCCTCAGCCCTCTAGATGCTTTAAAGAATTCGGCAGCCCTGCCATTCACTAGAGGAGCGATCCATGGTTCGGAGTTACAAGCTCTGATCCATTTTATGAAATTTTGACCAAACCCAAGTTTGTGCATTACATCAAACAAAAATCTATGCCTTACGCGGTCAAAAGCATTTGCTAGATCGAGTTTAATAACCATACCTTTTTCTTTCCATCGGAGGCTTGAGTGGATCGCCTCTTGGACCAAGATGAAATTGTCTACCAACTACCTGCCTTGAATAAAGCCACCTTGATTCTCCGGGATGACTTTAGGGAGGATTTTCTTCAATCTGTTTGCTATAACTTTGGTGATCACTTTGTATCCGATGTTGCATAGGGATATTGGGCGGAATCTGTTGAAGGAGTTAGCACCTTTTTCTTTAGGAATGAGGGCCAAGAATGCTGAGTTTGTGCTGCCCCCAATTTTCTGACACTCTTGGGATTTTTGTATCATTTTCATTAAATCCTTCTCGACTATTTGCCAGCAAGTTTGAAGAAACCTGGGCGTGAAACCATTCGGACCCGGGGCTTTGTCGGGTTCCATTGCAAACAGAGCATCTTTGACTTCATTAGCTGAGATTTTACTTTCCAGAATCTAGTTCATTTTTGTAGTTATGAGCTTGGGGACATCGTCTATCAGTTTGGCACTCTGGCTGGTCCCCATATCTTCAGAATACATTTTTTCAAAATGGTTTGATGCAACCTTCTTGATGCTAACGAAATATTTTATGGTGTTGTTCTCATTTTTAATTTATGATATATTGTTTCGGCATTTTCTAGCTTGGGCCTGTTTATGGAAAAAGGAGGAATTGCGATCTCCAGCTTTGAGCCATAGACTCCTTGACTTGAGCCTCCAAAACTCTTCTTCTGCCAGGCACGCCCTATGGAATTTATGTTGCAGCTGATTTTCCTTATCTAACTCCTCTTTGGTGATTTCGACAACTTCCAGGTGGAGGTGATGGAGTTCCACGTCTTTTTTTTTTTTCCTGTCCACTAGAGGATTTGGCCAACATTTTAGCATTTTTTTGATCCTGCGAAGTTTTTCCTCCCATACAAAGAAGGGGGAACCCTTGACCGGCTCTTTCCAGCTCTCTCTAATCTTATGCAAGAAATCGGTCTCTTTGATCCATAGGGAGCTAAACCTGAAAGGTATAGGTCCTAGATCCTTAGTAGGAGTCAGCTCTAGACTGATAGGCTTATGATCTGAGGCACTGGTTTGGAGAATGCGCATTCTAGCCTCCAACCCCAAGAGAAGGAAGGAGCTTTGAACAAGAAAACGCTCAAGTCTTGCCGCTATGTGTCCCGGCCCCACTCTCTTGTTTAACCAAGTGAATGTGCCTGAGACTGGTTTTATATCTAGCAGATCCCAGTCTTGCATGAGGTCTTTAGCCCATTCTCTTTCCAGGTCCCTGACTATGCTACCTCCTCTTTTTTCTGATGCTTGGAGAGTGAGATTTAGATCTCCGGCTATAATGATATTTTCCAAGTTTTCTAGATCTGCTAGACCTTTGATGGAGTCCCAACAGTTCTTTTTTTCACCTGCATTGTTAGGAGCATACACATTGAATAGAAAAATAATCTCCTTTGAATCTAAATGTTGCATTTTAAAAAAAATCCAATGAGTATTGAGGGACTCAGAAATTAGTGAAAACTTATTTGAGTTCCAGAGCGCCCCAAGCCCTCCCGATGCTCCACGGGCAGACACTGCATGCGCTCCATTTTTTTTCCAAAATTTTTTGCTTGCTTGGAGGAAAGCTGAGTCCTCCAATTTAGTCTCCTGGATGAGGAGGATATCTGGGGATTCCAATCTTGTTAAGCTATGCATTGCTTCTTCCTTAGCTGAGGTACCCATCCCCCTACAATTCCAGGAGATTATTTTCATCATTTATTTCTGCCTTGGGGGGCTCCCTTAGAGCCCTGTGTTTGAATCCTTGTCACCTTCAGGGTTTTGGCTAGGAGCTTCTCTAGCGTTGGCTGGCTGCCCTGGAGCTTGTCCTTGTAGGTTTCTAGTTCTCTTTTTTCTTTTGCAGATTTGCGCCCTCGTGTAGATCTTCTGGGAGAGGACTGGGATTCCCCGATTTCCCCTTCTTCCTCTGATTCTTCAGACTCTTGGGTTTCATCCTCTTCTTCTGTAGCCTTCTCTTTGGAAAGCTCTGGGATACTTTTGATGGAGGGGGAGGCTTTTGGGGGAGAGGTCTCCTTTGGAACTTCTGTCTCTTGTGTGTTCATGATTTCAGATCCGAGGATTTCGAATTTATTCCCTTGGCTTTCCCTGGCTGATTTTTGAGCAATGCCCTCTTGAGGGGTTTTGGCACTGCCATTTGAGTTCTTCCTGTGAGAGGTTTTGGATCGCTTTGCCTGGTTCCATCCCTCATCCTTTCCTTTTTCTTCCACCCCTTTAGACGGGCAGTCCCTGGCAAAGTGCCCGTAGACATGGCACTTCCGGCATTTGAATGGCAGCTGCTCATAATCCAATTTCTGTATGTGGGTCCAGGGACCTACCACTATTTTGACGGCTTCCGACAGTCCGACCTCCAGATCTACCTCCACACAGATTCTGGCACAGTCATACTGGTCCTTACTGTTGGCCTTGTCTATGAATTTTCCAAGGGTGTTGCCGATATGCTTCAAAGAATCCTAGTTCCAACAATGGACAGGGAGATTGGGGAGCCTCACCCACACCGGGACCGCTGTGGGCACGTCCACCGCCAGATCGAAGTCTAGAGTCCATTTGTTTAAGTACAACCCTTGGGGGCCCATGAAGTAGGGGCCATTCCTGAAAATTAGATCTTTGTCTTCTTTTGCAGAGAATTCGAACAAAAAATAGCCTCTCCTGAGGAAGTAAGAGGTTACCTAGTTTTGGATCAGAGGTGCCCAATTCTTGGCAATCCAGTTCTCGGTCGTCTTCGGGGAAGGCCAGAGTCCTGTAAATTGTCCTACCAAAGCCCGATCTGCCATAAAGAGAGCTACTTGAATCGGTCCTTCCGGTGGAAGAGCGATCTCCGGAATATCTTCCAGCCTTTTCACAAACTTCGTTGATTCCATGCATTTCTTCTTAGGCAGGGAGGCTAGAAGGGTTTTAAAGGCCTCTGCTGCAGAAGATGAAGGGGGAGTGAGAGATGGCTCCTCCATGGCGGGCCAATAGATCCAGCCAGGGCGGCCGCAGCCTGGAGCCGGGCCCTCGGCTGACCCCCGCAGGCACAAAGTCGATCTCTCCGCGAGCTCCCTCGCAGGCCAGAAAGGATCTCAGCGGACTCCCACGCAGGCTCCCGAGAGGATCTTCAGCGGCTCCCACGCAGGCTCAGAGGGCGTGAGGTGCAGGCGCACACGTAGGCTCGGTTCCCGCGGAGTGCGAACTTCGCAGGAATTGGTTGACGTTGTTAACCAATATGATTGGATGTTTTAGGAACCAAAAGGATTACCTCCCAAGAGAGGAATTCAACATGAGATACAGTTGCAGCAAGATAGTCATCTTCCTAACATTGGCATGTACAGGATGTCAGTGTAGAAATTAAAAAGAAAATTCAAGAGTTGTTGGATAAAGGGATCATTAGGCCAAGTTCTTCGCCATGTGGTTCACCTATTGTTTTGGTGCCAAAGAAGGATGGGACATGGTGCATGTGTGTGGACTTCTGTGCATTGAACAAGATTACAGTAAAGAACCATTACCCACTGCCTAGAATAGATAATTTACTTGATCAATTGAAAGATGGAAATTATTTTACTAAGTTGGACATAAGGAGTGGCTAGCATCAAATTAGAATTGCCGAAGGAGACATTTGGAAGACAACATTCGAAACAAAACAAGGTTTGTTTGAATGTCTAGTTATGCCTTTTGATATATGTAATTCTCCTACTACCTTCATTAATTTGTCTTCAAGCTCTCGACCAATAACAACAATGCAATCTCTTCTTCAAAATGGCGGCTCTGCAAGCGAATAATCAACCTTCAACAATAATTGGCCAACTACATTTTTTTGACCCTTTTAGTGCACAACCCCTTCAAAAATAATTTTGGCTTTAGGCTTTTAGAACAAATAATTCAGCCAACTATTAAATATTTAGTCGTGACAATTTTTTTAATTAATTTGCAGCTGGAAATATTAGGAACAATAATACTCCACACCTTCATGAAACGTAAAGGTTGGTTTTTTAAATAATAATTGGGCCTTTGAAAATCACAAAATGAATATTTGGCCTTTTGTTAAAGTTATGCAAATTTTGCCAAACAAATGAATTTGGGATAAAATATCTGCAAATTAATAAACCCGAAAATTTTTCACAATAATAAGCCAATTAAGGTGGTTATAGATAACCACTGAAATTGTCGAGATTCTAGTTAGGGTGCTTATGAACGTCGAATAGTAGTTTCTCTTAAACTCTCCATTTTCTCTGAAGTTGATCTGGAATAAACTCTCAGGGTGGTAGGATGCACAACTTTGATACCAATGTAATATTCCAGATATAATTTTGTAGAAAATTGCCTTAGAAATTTAAGTTGTCAATTCCATAAACCATTTGAACAAATTGACCCACAAAATTAACCACAGAAACATGAAATAAAATCTGGAACTGAAATATTAACAAGATAATTATGCAGAACAACTCAACCTTATTTTATTAAATAAAAGAGTACATATAATGTTGGAAATGGCTAAGAGGATGGCCTCCCACAAATATCTGCTACAAGTTATACCTAGTCTCCAAAATGAAATACCAACAAATAAAGCATATGCAAATTCTGGATGAATTCACCAAGGGGAGAGATGGGTTCTCGCCTACTCTCACTAAATCATCCAAGGGTTTCCGTCCTAGGGCTACAACTAAAGTAGGGAACTCCTGGTTCTCCAAATCTCTCCATAAGAAAATTAATCAACTCCTATATGTCTTCAAATGAGCTCCCCATCCTCCTTTTAAAGACCCAATAGATAGATCTCCAATATTCTAGAAGTATTTTATTTTATTATTTTATTCTAGAATCTCCCCCTTGATTTTATCTTAAGTGACTTTTTAATTTAATTTTATTTCACTTAAGTCACTTTTAGCCTTTTTCCTCCAATTAATTATCTTCCACTTTTTAATTAAATGACTAATTAAAGCCATTTTTAATCTAGGAAAATGGTAAATCACCCACCATACTTTCTTTGGCCCTTAAAAATGACTCCTCAAAATCCCATCCTCTAGATCTTCTTGCTCTAGTTCCAATGAGCTATTACACCAAGGTGTTCTATTAGATATTCCTTTTGGAATGCCACCTTAAGCGTAATTAATTAAGTTATGGTCGATAATAATGAGAATCACCATAATGCAATGTAATCAAAAGTGAATGCATTGAACTGCTCATGATGGTAGAAAATGCCAGGAGAACACCGTTGGACCCTGTAAAACTTCTCAAAACTCCCCAGGACCCCAAATGACATAATCCTGCTCCCGTGACCAAGCCATCTCATGCCTTGGAAATCTACCCTGACTATACTATAGAGGAAAATAAAAATAAGAACATTACAATATCCTATAAGATAACTCATTATAACATATTTGAATATTTTACTTTATATATAATAAGATTTTACTCTAATATGTGGTAATTACTTGTTATAAAAAATTAATATGAAAAATAAAAAACAAAATTAAAATTAGAGTACTAAAAAATTCACAAAATTAACATAGTAAATACAAGATGTATCTTGGAGAAATTCACGAGGGTGAGAAATTAAGCTAGATATAACTTTTACTCTAACTTATAATCTCTCTCTAGAGCCAAGGGAATTCATCAACATATACCTTAAGTTATACTTGTGAGACACATGCACTGAGATAACATTCTTTGAATTATATATCAATAAGTTATAAAATCTTATTTTAAAAATATTGAAGGGAGGGTAGAAAATTTGCCTCATAGCTACTTAAATTGTTCTCCATTCACAATATTTTATTAAAAAACATGTAAATGAGAAAAATAATTCAACACTAATTCATTTTAGTTAAATTGGAACATTAAATTTTACTTTACTGAATTTCTGTCCCAATTTGAGTTTAATGAATTTCTTATATGTTGTAAGTACATTACACAATGTCAAATGGATCTAGTTCTGATGGTTGGATAATAGATTTTTAATGGATTTTTATCTTATGATCTTATAATAAATATATTGTTGCAAAAACTTTAAACTTTGTTGTTAACTGCAAAAAAAAAAAATGACTTGACCTTATACCTAAAGAATCTAAAATATAAATATAACTCAACCAAAAATCTAAGATATGAATATAATTGGAATGATGGCGAGGAAAGTTATTTCATTCCCAACTTGAATTTAAATCCTACTTTGTAACAGATTTAATATTAAAAATTTAGGGTTTGTATTAAATACAATTTTCCCAAACACACATATTTACTTTTTAATTATTTATTATTATCATATATTTATTTTTAATAAATTTAGTATTTCAAATAAAATATTAATAAAAAACTCATAACTTAATAACTTTCAAACAAACTTTATCACCTACGCTTCTTCTATTAGAATAATGCTATTTTAGTATTTTAATGCTCATTTATGTAAGATAAGATTGTTTGTGATTTTATTAGCAGTTTCTTATTAGTAACTTGTTGTTTCTATTCCTTAGTAGAAACTTGTTGTTTCTGTAAATACTCTTGTATTATTTATTGAGCTTCATTGCTCATTGTAAATCAATTCAATTCATTCATTGATTATGGTATCGGGTATTTTTTTCAAAATAATTTTTCATAGTTTGAAAAATTTAGTGCTTCATTTCGAAATTGCTCTTCTATGGAGAATTTTATTTTTTTTTAATTTTTTTTTAGGGTTCTAAACATGTGTGGCTGTAAATAAGTGTTGCGGGTATCTGGATCTGGGCCATTCCGTGGAAGCTGGTGCCTGCAATCGATCGATCGTGGTTGTGTTGAACGATTCAGCGTGCGTACATTGATTTTTTTTTTGCAGGACTTCTTACTACGTGCCTTCACCCTGCTCATTTAATGACGGAAGCTGCTTGATTTGGTCTTATTTCATATTATTAGCGAAAAACCATGTTACATTTAGCCTAGGTTTTTGTATTCTGTTCCACGGTGAAACTTTGCATTTTCAACGGCACGACAACTTTATTTCGTAAAGCATTTGGTAGGTTTCGGTTAAATCTAGCTCAGGCTCTTACACCTGGGAAGAAGAACTGGCATTTCTCTCTATAGCCGAGTGAATCAGCTCCTGTGGCCGTTTTTGGGTAGATCCGCAGGTGGAAATCAGAACCCAAGTGTGTAGCATGCACTGTGGCTCTGTTCGAGAGCTCGTCGCTAGGGTTAGGGTACAACCTGGTGTTCAGCGAGGCTCTCCTCGTCCTAGCAATCCCCTCTGTCTCTGCCCGAGCTGGAGGCATTTTTTTTCCAGCTTGTGAAGTCTCTCTGCATGGCCTGTGGAAGCAACGTCAGCAATGGAACGGAGCGACGGATAAGATCGAGCGGCGGAGGCGTGTGATATTTTCTGACACGAGATTTCTTGGCGGCTGCGTATGAGATTTCCGCGAATTATTTAAGCACGAAACATTTTTCTGAGTCCGCACATCGCAAGTCAAGGCAATACGTATCATTTGCCAGCAACCGTTGAGCCAACCAAGGAGATCCGAAGATAGCAGAAAGTTATACAATGGTATTACAAGGGTCTGAACAATCCTATAAAAGATCTGAAGTTGACTCAGTAATTTGAAGTTACAGTCATCCAGTAATCCAAAGTTTCAATGGCATCATAAAGGTTCACAAAACCCTGTGGTTTGAAGTTGTAGTCCACTGGTATTGTAGTAGTTCAAATGATACAATGAGCTAAACGCATGCATTTATCCTCTTTATGCTGTGCGTATAAAGCAACTTTCATCTTTCTGAAGCTGAGATCCAAGCATACCCTTTGCACAGGGTATCATCTGTCCATAAATATTATGATTTCTGGTTCTATTTCTATTGCACCAGCACCTGTCAAATTTTTTCCAGATCAGCCGACATCTGCATTGAAATCTGTGCCGGATTCCTTTTTTCTTTTATGTGTCTTGGAAAACGTGCAGATGGCCTTGCTAACCAACTTGATGCTGGAAGGCAGTAAGCGCTTTAATGGCACCAATTATAACATCTAGAAACAGAGAATGTTGACCATTTTTGAATATAGGCATCTTGACCAGCTCGTTTTGGGCAAAGAGCTCAGTCCTGGTATAGTTGGTGCCAATAAAGATAAGTTTGATGATCGAAATCGAGAGGCTGTTATACTTCTCAAACTCTCTGTGACTGATGATGAGTTACCACAGATTCCTTCCGGCAAGATAGCTGCCGAAATCTTACAACATTTGAAGGAATTGCATGAAACATCTGACAAGAGCAGAGCTTTGTTTCTAAAGAATCAGTTATTCTCCATCATGATGGATGAACATATGTCTTTACAGGAACACCTTAACAAGATTAAAGACATTTGAGATTAGCTCGAAGCCATTGGTTGGACCATGGAGGAAGAAGATATGGTAGTCATCACTCTGAAAAGTCTACCAAAACATTATGAGCACTTCATAGAAACACTCAACATTACCTCCACTAATGTTGATTTGAAGTTTCCGGAGTTATGCACCAAAATCATGCAACAGGATTGTTGGAAACAACAGTTTGGCAATGGTGCTTCATCAGCCTCTTTAGAAAATGCTTTTGTTGCCACATATCAGTCCTCTCAGTTCTTTCAACAAAAAGGTTCTTCTCAGCCTTCTAATCCTGCTAAGAAGAAAAATGTGCAGTGTAATTACTGTCACAAGTTCGGCCACATGAAGAAAGATTGCCAACAAAGAATTGCTTCTGAACAAAAGAAGTAGGGCGGGTCTCATCAGCAAGCAAATGTTGTAGAACATTCCGAGCAGAAGGAATCTGCCTTTTACGCCTTTATGGCCAAGAGGTCCTCAGATCATGCCCTGTCTTCTGCCTGGTACATTGACTTTGATGCATCACGTCATTTCTCTCATAGGCGTGACTGGTTTACTGACTTATCATCTTTCAGTGATTATGTGGTATTTGGCAGAGGTGAAGAGTACATAGTGGTTGGCAGAGGTATAGTTCAGATACAGTTTGATGGGCACACACTCATCTTCCTAAATGTGCACTCTGTTCATGGTATGGAAATTAATCTGTTGTTTGTCAGCCAAATTATGAGGAACTCTCCTTAGCTTGATGTAGTGTTCAATGTGCACAGGTGTTCCATTATTGATAGGGAAACTCATCTTACGGTTGCTGTTGGCCTAGAGGATCATGGTTTATACAGGCTTCTTGACATTGGTGATTCTCTAGAAGTGGCTCTAGAAGCTCGTGTTTCTCCCATCAACACTCTATGGCATCAGAGATATGGGCATCTCAACATTCAATATCTCTCTCAGCTATCTTGGGAGGGACTTGTGTCAGGGTTACCTGATATTTAGACTCAACATTTGGGAGTGTGTGGCACCTGTTAAGCTGGCAAGCAACATCAGTCTTCATTCAAGGATGGAGAATCTTGGCGCGCATCTAAGGTACACCAGTGAATTCATGCTGATATTTGTGGTGCTATGAATACATCTTCAGTTACTGGTTTCAAATATTTTTTGCTTATTGTAGATGATTTCAGTAGAAAGATGTGGGTGTACTTTCTTAAACATAAATCTGATGTATTTAGTATCTTTCAGAAGTTTAAGTCCTTAGTTGAAAAAGAGTCTGGCTATCATATCATAACTCTTAGGACAGATAAGGGGGGGGGGATTTTGTTCTTCTGCTTTCTCCAACTTCTTTGATACCCATGGAATCAAACACCAGTTAACTAAACCCTACACTCCTTAGCAGAACAGTGTTGTCGAACGTCGTAACCATACGGTTGTTGAAATGGCTCATTCCATGTTGCAACACAGGAGTGTTCCTAACAAATTTTGGGCTAAAGCAGTGTTTACTGCTGTCTATCTTCTTAACCGATCACCTACTCAGGCTGTTAAGGGGAAGACTCCAGAAGAGGTTTGGTTTGGCCGTAAGCCTAAGATCAGTCACCTCAAAGTGTTTGGCTCAGTTGCATATGTTTGGATTCCAGCTGCTAAGCACTCTAAGTTGGATCCCAAAAGCTAGAAACTCATGATGACATGGTACAATGATCACCACAAGGCCTATAGGTTGATTGATGTAGAAACTGATCATCTTATCTTCAGTCGAGACGTAGTATTTGATGAAGACAGAGGGTTCTTTCAGTCCCCTCCTTTTGAGCAGTGTTTTGAGGATCAGCCTCCCAGTGTTCTTCTTCCATTAGGTCCACCTGATGGGAGGGATGATGCAACATCAGTATTTGATGATGCACTACCTGAGTTCCCTCCAGAAAATAATCCTCCTCTCGTTGCTCTTGTTGTTCCTGAGCCTCCTCCACCTACTCTAGATATTGGTTCTTCTACTCTTCGGCCTAAATGGTAGGCTAAAACTATTGGTGATCTCCGGGATAATGAGCTTCTTGAAGGTAGAACTTCCAGAAATAAGAGCAAACAACAACCTACAGTAAATTTTGCTCTTATGGCTAACTTACACAGTGTTTTTGAGCCTCAAACCTATTTAGAGGCTAAGGGTACACCTAAGTGGGAAAAGGCTATGGAAGCTGAATTCCAGAGCCTTCAGAAGAATCACACTTGGACCCTTTCTAATCTTCCTGCAGGGAAGAAGCCCATTAGCCGCAAATGGGTGTATAAAGTAAAATACAAAGCTGACCGAACCCTGGACAAGTATAAGGCTCGCCTTGTTGCTCACTGGTTCTCATAGAAGGAAGGCATAGACTCTGAGGAGGCCTTTGCTCCTACAGCCAAGATGAGTACCATATGGCCTGTCCTTGCCTTATGATGAGCCTCGAATTGGGTAACTTATTGGGCTCATTTTGCCTAATTATCCTTGATCAATCCACCATTTTTCATAGATTATGCATGTTTTTTGAGTATGTTTATGTTATTTGAACGAATAAGGGTGGTGACTTTACCAAGGAGGCTAATACGTGGTTATTTCAGGTTTTTTGGACAACTTTGGAGCAAAGACAAGCAATTATGAGCCAGATGACAGCCAAGCTTGAGGAAGCAAGGGTGAGGATTCGTAGGGAGGTTGTCTCTTGCATTAAATGGCCCTTCCTCGAAATCTCCACCCTCAACTCGGAGCTCAACAGGCCACCAAAACGAATCCTAAAGGCAGCCAAGCAGCTTTGGGAAGAGTGATTGTTTACTGGCAGTTTGAACAGCCGAGTCCCTTGAATTAAGGAGGGCTGCTAGGCCCCTCATAGTGTATAAATAGGAAGGCCTCAACCTTCGTAGTTTACTTTTGGAACTGTTGAGTTTTGCATTATAGTGCTATCATTATCTCAGCTCGTTTTTGTAGCTACTGTTGTATAACTTTCTTGTGACATGATTATTTTTGGGTAATGAAAGGCAGCTCTATTTGGCATCAACTCTGAGTTCTTTATAGGAGCCTGTAGCTCTTGGGGTTGGGCCCAACCCAAGTGCCAAAGCTTCCTTATGTACTGTTATTTTCTTTTTGTCTTTGCAAAATAATTTCTGTTAAGTAGATTAAAATCTTGCTGATTATCTAGGTCACTGTTGATGATTAGAAATAATTTTGATGTTCAGATTGAGTTGATAGGTTATTAACAGGGACAAGATTCAGAAAAAGGCCATCAAGCACCTCTGATTTCACCTCTCCCTCAGTGGGATCAGGAGCTGGGATCAAGGTGACCTTGCTTCCAACAAAAACACAGTCTTTGCTTCGCCATGCAATCATTAGTGTTCGATTTTTATTTGCAGAAGTTGGTTACATGTTCAGAGTCTTGATTGCTTCACTGCATAGTTGGTATACATGGTTTCATTGCAAATAAACTTCTGTTCATTCTCTTTACTATTAGCTAGATCAGATTAGGTCAACGTAACTAGGTCTCTGATTTTACAAGTCTTCATTGGTTCAGTTGGAAAAACAACTTGCAGAGCACCCGTACCACTTCTCTATCTGCCCATACTCCATCAATCCCATCTGCTCGATCCCCTAATGCAGATTCTTGCCTCACGTTTGCCACATTTGCTCACATAACCCTAATTTTTGTGCAACATTGCTTCACTCCTCTTTGAACAAATCCAGCCATCTTCATCTCTCCTAAGCTTCATCCACCAAGTCTTGGACCTCCTCACACCCCTGTCCTACCCCCATACTCACTCCTTCACATTTCTCCCTCCATCCATCCTCCAAAATCCCATTTCTGAGCATCCTGTAGAAAATTACAGACATCCTGTAGAAATTCCAGAACATCCTATAGAACCCCTGCAGACTTCCTGTAGAAGCTCACGAATGAGGTTTCTTGATAGCCAAACTCTGTGAAACTCTTTGGAAGGGTGGTAGGGATCCCTTAGGCCCTCTCTGAACCTTCCCAACCTCCTCCAAGCATTTCCCCTCGCCAATCCACCTCTACATAGTAAAAAACAGTTAAATCGCATCATGATAATTCTCGCAACTCATTCAAAAATTCAAAAAGATGTTTTTTTTCTTCAGATGTTACTATAGAAGTAGCTTAGACACATGCATTCTACATTCCTCGAAGTCAATGGCATCTCTTTCAGTAGCTTGCATCCTCTTTCTTGCATTAGTAGGGCTAGCTGGTAAAATTAGGGTTTGCTAGGGTTTACGTTTCCTTTCAGCGTCCCAGTTTCTTTCTGCAAGTAGATCAACCTTCTTTGAGTTAGCTTCCATCCATCAGTTAAAAAGCTTCTTCTCAGAGCTCATAGAAGTTGGCTTAAGCTCCTATCGGACTTGTGCCAGCTGACCAAGTGATAGTTGCGGCAAGAGCTAGTACTTGTGCATACAGCACCGTCGCTTCCAAGTTTGTTACGAACTATCGGGTTGATAAAAGTAAAGAAGGGAGTCCCAGGAGTTGCAGCATTATTGCTGCAATACTGGAGCCCACCACCTTAGCAACTCAGTTCAATTGGAAAGTCCATCAAATGGATGTAAAGAGTACTTTTTTGAATGGTGACTTACAGGAAGAAGTCTACATGATGCGACCTCTAGGATTCAAGGTTTCCGGTCAAGAACAAAAAGTTTGTAGATTAGTCAAAGCACTCTATGGTCTAAAACAAGCCCCTCGGGCTTGGTACATGAAAATTGATAAGTACCTAACAGATCATGGCTTTCAACGGAGTCCATCTGATGCAAACCTATATATCAAACATACTGGTGATGATATTCTGTTTCTGGTTGTCTATGTGGATGATCTTATCATTACTGGCAGTTCAGCACATTTGATCCATGGGATCAAACAGGATTTGTGCAGCACTCTTGATATGACAGATTTGGGACTCCTTCATTACTGTTTGGGGTTGAAGTCTGGCAAACTGAGAAAAACATCTTTCTCTCTCAGTGCAAGTATGCCAGAAATCTTGTGGACAGGTTCAGAATGCAGGATTGCAAACCTGCCACGACTCCTATGGAACTAGGGCTCAAACTTTTAGCTTAGTCATCCTCACCTCTTGTGGATGAAACTTTATTCAGGCAATTAGTGGGCAGCCTCATCTATCTCACTGCCACTAAACCTAATATCAGTTTTGCAGTGAGCTACATTTCACACTGCATGTCAACTCCTAAGGCTGATCATTGGATAACAAAAAAGTGTGTGCTGCATTATGTAAGTGGTACTCCTGATTATGGACTTCTATACACTCCGAGTTCAGGACCTACACTCAGTGATTACATAGACTGACTTGGCTGGTTCGGTTGATGACCGTAAATCTACAGCTGGGTATGTGTTTAGTCTGGGATCTGGCGCTGTCACCTGGACTAGTAAGAAGCAGTAGGCAGTGGTTCTCTCCTCGACAGAAGCAGAGTATCGGGGAGCAGTTAAGGAATCTTGTGAGGCAGTTTGGCTTCGACGTATGCTTGCAGATATGCATGTTTCCTAGAAAGGTCCTACTCCCTTGTTGTGTGATAATCAAGGGGTGATCAAACTCGTCAAGAATCCAGTCTTCCATGAACGAACAAAGCATGTGGAAACCCATTGTCACTACACTCGACAGCTTGTTGAAGATGGATCGATTCAATTGCTATATGTTCCCACCACGGAGCAGCCAGCAAACATCTTCACCAAGCCCCTTGGTCCTGACAAGTTTGTAAAATTCAGAGGGTCTATAGGTGTTGTAAATAGATTGAGCATTAAGAGGGGGGGAGGGTATTAGAATGATGCTATTTTAGTATTTTAATGCTCATTTATGTAAGATAAGATTGTCTGTGATTGGCGCTGGCCGGAACCAGGTCCTGACTGAAAAAGGGTTAGGGTTTACCTTGGGAGCGTCGACCGGAGGGCGAATGTACGACGCGCAGGGTTTCAGAAGACAACGAAAGGAGAACGGGCAGCTGGAGGTTTTTTACTGCACAGGGTGGACAGCTGGGAACAAAGGGTAAAAAATACTTTTGACTCCTGTGCTGGCAGAAAAAACCGTTTCCGCGAACAACCCTGAGAATTGCACAGTAACCATGGTAAACTCCAATGAGCTTGTGGATCTGGACCCGGTTATGGAGGATATCCTGTCGGTATGGGGTAAAGACCCGACAGCAAAGAATATTGAACGGTATTTTGGAGATGCAGGGAATTTTAGATCCGGAACCCTTTCGCCGGAAACGCTCAGGATCAACCAATCCTTCCATCAATTGACTCAGGGTTATGATGAGAACGCTCTGCTTCATCAAGATCTCCATGTTTTTCAGCAGCCGGCCAAACCAGGTGAGGATTCATTGCATGCAGTTTTTCGCCACCCGAGCCAAGGAAATAAAGGGAAATCGCTCGCTGTGGAGCCAGTGCTATCTGGGGGTTTAGAGGATATAGTTAATTTCATTACTAGCTCCGAGCAGTCGGGTGAAAAGAAGGCAGGAAGAGTTTCAGCGTTAACAAGGGTTTCCATTGGGAAAGAACAGGGCGCTTCAAAGGGAAATGGAGGTCGGCCGGAAGATGCGACTGAGTTTTCTTCAGATCTACAAAAGGCAACACATGCAGAAGACCCGGGTCTTCAGGTAACTCATCTATCTCCTGCCAATTTCTTTCGGGAGGCTTTGGATATTCCAATATCAGATAGGCCCGAGTCTGGGCACACACAAACAAACCCTAGTTTGGAAGGGTCCGATTTAAACAGGGAGGCAAGGGAGGAAGACTCCGGCGGAAAGAAAAAAGGGGAGAAGCGGAAAAAACAAAGACCTATTTGCGATTAGGAATTGGAAGGGAACCTGGTTTTGGGTATGGAAGTGAGCATTGAGGAAGCTTTGGAGGTGGCAGACTGCACTGTGGTGGGTAGGGCGAGAGGGAAGAAATTTTCCTCTAGCTTCATCCAAGAATGGGGAGAAAAGAATTGGCTGTCAGGTCAAGAAAGGGCATTCGAAGCCTCAACCTTAGAGAAAGGATGGTTTATGCTTCGGTTTGAGAACAAAGAGGCGGCTGACTGGGTGATTGCAAGGAACTGGGTTATTGGGAATATCCATGTTCTCATGAAAAAATGGACACCTCTGTTCGATGCCGGCCGTGGAAAAACGGATGTCTTCCCGGTCTGGGTTAGGGCTCCGGGTTTGCCATCGTTCTTATGGACCGAATCTGTTTTCAAAGCCATAGGGGACAAATTGGGTAATTATCTGGGAGCTGACATGTCCTTTCTGAAAACCCGGAATAAAGCCATGGCACGGATTTTAGTCAGTTTGAACCCTGGCAAAGGACTTGCAAAGAAGATTAATCTGCAATATAAGGAACTGGTGTTCGAACAGATCTTGGATTATGAATACCTGCCTTTCAGGTGCCACAGATGCCACGAATATGGGCATCTGGCCAAGGAATGCCCCCTAGGAAGGCGAAGGCGGCGATTCCAAAGGGAAACAGCTCAGTGGGAGACTGCTTACAGTCCAATCCATCATTCTCAGGGACAGGAGCTCCCAGCAGAACAGATAAATGTAGATATGGAGACCGCGGCCCACATGGAAGTGCAGCTGCCGGAAACAGCTCAACAGGCTCCCCTACCCACTATTGCGGATTGGAACTGGAGACTGCCCCAACAAAAGTGGAGCTTCATGAGGGGACGGCACTGCCTACCGATGGAGAAATGGGTATGTGCTTTGAATCAACCAATCCTCCTCTTCAAATTTCTGAATCTATGGATGTTTGTTTGGGCCAATCTCCTCCATGTATGCATGTCTTTTCTAATAATAATGATAGAATAATAAAACACGATGAAATCATTGATGGATCCGGAATTGAAGACCTCTCGGCTGCTTTTCCCTCCCTAGACCTGAACAGTGAAGGTGTTTCTCTTGAACCTGGCCCCTCGGCCATTCTTCCATCATGCCCCTACAACCTTAGATCCCTCGACAATAAGCCTGTTACTTCCGATTCTGTAGGAGGTATTGGTCCGCTTCCCTTCCAAAGCCAAAAAAGGAAAAAAAGAGGTCGAAAATCCAACCTTTCCATGGCTCAGATAAAAGCTAAGTTTGATGTAGCTGATGGAAAACAACAGTCTATCACTGGGGCTCTTAGAGCAGTGCAGGCCCCGGAAGAGGTTATAAAATGATCTTGACCTCTTGGAACTGTAGGGGTTTAGCCAGTAAACCCAAAAAACTGGCCATACGGGAGATGTTTCTAAATTCAAAAACAGACATCCTTTTTCTACAGGAGACCCTTGGAAATGGAGTTGAAGTGGAGACAGCGTTAAATGCTCTGTTGCCTGGCTGGAGATTCTCAGCAATTGATTCCGAAGGTCACTCTGGAGGATTGGCAATAGGCTATAGGGAAGGAAGAATTAAGGTTTGGAATCAGTGGGGGACGAAACAGGCGATGGGAATGGAAGTTCAGTCCACGGATTTTGCCTTCCCCCTAACCATCTGCAATGTATATGGCCCCTGCCAGGATAGGGTGTCTTTCTGGAATGATCTGATGTCAAAATCTTTCTTGAAGGATAAAAGCTTGGTGCTGGGAGGGGATTTAAACTTCTCTATAGGTAGAGCGGAGGCATGGGGTCCTTCGGCCAGGGAAGACCCCCTGTCAGAATTTTTCTTAAATATGTTCACTGTCAACAATCTAATCGATATAAATTTGCTCAAATTAAAGCCGACTTGGAGGAACAGGAGAACAGGGGATGCTAGAGTGGCAAAAAGGCTGGATCGTTTTCTCATAAATGATGAGTTAGCGGCCAGGATTCCCATGTTTCGACAATGGATTGAAGAAGGAGGGCTCTCAGATCACTTCCCAGTTTTCTTAGAATTCTCCATTCCTCCTCCAAAGCCTCCTGCACCTTTTAAATTTAATTCTTCCTGGTTACAAGATGATTCTTTTATCAATCTATTCAAGCAAACATGGAAGCACCCTGAAGCCAACGTCCAAGAGGACAAAGGCTTCTTGTTTATGGAAAATCTCAAAAGACTGAAGAAAGCTACCATAAGCTGGGCAAAGGCTAGGAAGGAAGCCCAGAATGAGGACTTTAATAAGATATGTGAGGAGCTTAAAAAGCTGGAAAGCATAGAGGAGGACGGATATGTGTCTCAGGCTTCAAAGGATAAAATTCTTCACCTTGAGAAACTCAAGATCCAAATTCTTCTGGCTAAAGAAGAGGAATGGAGACTAAAGAGTAGAGCAATATGGCTAAAAGCTGGAGATGAAAACACCAGTTTTTTCCACAACTATGCTAAAGCGAGGAAGTCGGAAAATACTATCTGGGCCCTAAAAAACGAAGAAGGAAGGGAGGTGCAGGCTTTCAAATCCCTGTCTGAGTTAGGACAAAGACACTTCCAAAAGCTATTTGCAGATCCAGGAGAGACCATAATTGCTGAGGTAATAAAGACTGCTCAATGCTTTTCAAGATTCCTAGAGGAGGATGAAGCGGAGGACCTATATTGCCAGGTAACAAAGGAGGAAGTAGAATCAACAATAAAATCCATGGCAAAAGAGAAAAGTCCTGGGCCAGATGGATGGTCCATCGAACTGTTCCTCCACTTCTTTGACCTAATAGGAGCTGAAATCACAGAAGTGGTGGAGGAATCCAGGAAAAAAGGTGAGGTCTATAGCCCTTTTAATGCTACTTTTATAGCTCTCATTCCAAAGAAGGAAGTTCCTGAATGTTTTGAGGATTTCAGGCCAATTTTGCTATGTAACAGTATCTATAAAATCATAGCAAAGGTGATAGCGAACAGAATCAAACCAATTTTGTCGCGGCACATTTCAATGGAGCAATTTGGCTTCTTATCGGGAAGACAAATTCATGAAGCCATAGGAGTTGCTCAGGAGGTCATGCATAATGTCAGACAGAAGAATAAGAAGGGTGCTGTCATTAAAATTGATTTATCCAAAGCATATGACAGAATAAACTGGTTATATATCAGGCTGCTTCTAACTCATCTTGGTTTTAAAACTGATTTCATCAGCTGGATCATGGGCTGTATCTCGAACGTTAGTTATGCAATTCTCATCAATGGAGCAGCTTCTTCTTTCTTCAAAGGTCAAAGGGGCCTGAGGCAGGGATGCCCCTTGTCCCCTCTCCTTTTCCTGTTAGTTGCAGAGGGCCTCAGCCAGCTGATCCACAAGGCCAGAAGGGAGGGGAAGGTAAAAGGTATTGAAGTAGCTACTAATTTATTTATCTCACATCTCCTTTTTGTTGATGATATCTTGATCTTCACAAATACTGAGCAAATTGAAATAAAGGAATTAAAAATCATTTTAGAGCTATTTCTGAAAGCAATAGGCATGCAGATAAACTCCACGAAATCCCAGCTGATAATGACAGGTATAGCAGCTCAGGAGAGGGCAAGGCTTCAATCTTTCTTCCCTTTCCAGCCTAGTACTTTGGATCTTCCTTTCAAGTACTTAGGTTTCTGGCTAAAACCAAATGCTTACAAGAAGGAGGATTGGAACTGGCTGATCGCAAAGATAGAATCCAGAATTTCCCATTGGAGTTTCAAATGGCTCTCTAGAGCGGGGAGATTGACCCTTATAAAATCAGTGCTTTTGGCCATTCCAGTATACTGGGCAGCACTAACTTGGGTTCCCAAGGGCATCATGGAAAAGATCAGAAGACTATGTAGCAGATTCTTATGGGATGGCTCAAAGGAAAACTCGGTGCTACCATGGGTGGCTTGGGATAAAGTGGCAAGGTCTAAGGAATGGGGAGGCTGGGGGATTAAAAGTCTTCCCGACTTTAGTCTCTCTCTGGCAGCAAAATCGGGATGGAGACTTATAAAGATGGAAAACCTATGGACCAGAGTGGTAAAAAGAAAATATATAGACCCTGTCCCATTGGAAGATTGGATAAGAAACCCGGTCAAGAACAAGCAGAATGTCTCAGTGATATGGAAGGCAACGGTGGAATCATTCAAGGTAATTGAACAAGGATTGGCATGGAAGATCGGGAATGGTAGGAATCTGAAGATTGGGAAAGATCCTTGGATAGGATGCAATGAAAACTATGCCTTATCACCTGGATTAATCAGGCATTTAGAAGGAAAAAACATTTTTACCCTAGACCAGGTGGAAAAGGCAGGTCAATCAAGCATGTGGAGTCAGGCATGGAAAGATGGAGGGGACCTTGAGCTGGATCAGAGGTGGTGGAATGAATGGCATTCTTTTACTCAAGAACTTCTTCGCTCCAATGTAAGGATTAAAGACAGTCCGGACAGTCTGATTTGGGCCCACGGAGAAACCAGAGATTATTCTCCAAAAGACGGATACAAGTTCATTCTATCCAGGAAAGGATGGGGAGAACCAGAGTGGTGGTCGAAACATATTTGGAAGCTAAAATGTCCAGCAAAGGCCAGACTCTTTTTCTGGTGCCTTCTAAGAAGGAAAATCCCAACCTGGGACATTCTTCAGTCTAGATACATGCATGGTCCTGGGAGGTGCACTCTTTGCAAAGATGAAGTGGAATCAATCAACCATCTTTTTCTAAATTGCATTGAAACAAAGAAAATCTGGGGGGAGGTAGAGAAATTGATGAATAAAAAGTTTCATTGGGGCAATGGGAACCTGGATGAGGCATGGTCTAAATGGTGGCATCAATATCCGGAAGGGAACATGAGAAATCTTCCGCCCATCATCTGCTGGGGCGTCTGGCTTGCTAGAAACAGAAGTATTTTTCAAGATAAGGGAACTCCGCCAAATGTCACTGCCATTCAAGCGGTTTCCATCTACACTTCTATCCCAGAACCAGAGGAGAAAAAATCCCAAAATGTAAATAAGACAGTGCAAATCAAAGAAGGCATTCCCTGGGCTTTCTTTGACGGAGCCTCACAAAACAACCAAGCAGGAGCAGGCATTATCATCCATCTAAATGCAAACCACTCCCTCAAAGCCTCAGTTGGATTGGGGTCAGGATCAAACAATTTTGCCGAACTGTCAGCTCTGAGACTCCTCCTATGTTGGCTAATTCAAAGAAACACCTTCACTATTCAGATCTTTGGAGACTCTCTCAATGTTATAAATTGGGTCAACGGAAAAAGCACTTGCAAAAACCAATTTTTGAAACCCATGCTGGAAGAACTGCTGGTATTAAAAACATCTTTTAACAACTTCTCTCTATGCCATATCTACAGGGACAACAACGAATCCGCGGACAAGCTTTCTAAGGAAGGTTTGCAGCAAACTTTGGGAGGTTGGAAAATAGTGGAAGACTGCCAAGGACAGGTTCTAACATCAGGAGTGCCGCCATATGCATAATCTACAGCTGCTGTTTTTACATATCTTTTTTCTTTTTTTCATGCACAGGCATATACCACAGACTTCTAAATCTTTTTTTGTATATGCAACTGGACTTTATGGTTTTTTTACTTTTATATGGGTTGTTTTCCTCTCTGTTGAGGAGACCCAAATGATATGATGTATTTTGTTTTAAATTGCCTCTCTTGGGGAGGACATCTTTTGATCATGGCTGTAAGTCAAAACTCAGCTGAGGGATCTTCTACTTACAGCAGAATTTTGCTCTGAAAACAGTGGAACAAAATGACAGTAAGGAGGATTTTGATTGATTGCATGGTCAATCAATCAACAGTATTGGAAATGCTCAGCATATGCAATGTAACTTTTTATTTTCTTAATAAAAAGTTCGCTTTTTCTTCGGAAAAAAAAAAAAAAAAAAAGATTGTCTGTGAACTTATTAGCAATTTCTTATTAGAAACTTGTTGTTTCTATAAATACTCTTGTATTATTTATTGAGCTTCATTGCTCATTGTATATCAATTCAATTCATTCATTGATTATCTTCACTAGAGACAATTTTATCGATATTATTTGGTAGTCTCTTCAATAAATCACTGAATTTGTTAAAATCAACTTTGAATAAAAGTCAAAGCACTAGTTTGTCCTCAAAAGCATAAAATTGAAAATCATTTCATAATCAAAGGCAGCATATCTATATTTAAATTAAAATTGAAAATCATTTCAAGATCAAATGCCATCTTTAATTAAACTATCAAATATGAATAACCATGAGTAATAAAAAGATATTTATCATATATTACCATGACACATGCACCTCCATACGCTATGCTTAATCATTGAGTTGAAATGGTAAACAAGTAATGAATATGAGTTGACTTGTTATTTAAATATATTTTAAAATTTGTTAATTAAAAATTATTAATTTTGTTAAAAAATTATCCTCATACAATTAGTTTATATAAATTAATATATTTTTATAATAAAATATTATTAAAATATATAATATACATACCTAATCAACTATTCACGTTGCTACCATCTCCAAATTTCTAGAAACTGATTTCTCGAATTGCATAACTTTTACTTTACATTGGAACTGATTTCTCAAATTGCACAACTTTTACTTTACATTGAAACTGTTATGCATGGCACTTTCTACAATGTACTCTTATTTTAATACACATTAATGGAGATAAATTATTAGACAAAGACAAAGAAATGTAAGTCAATAAATATCTTAAACTCAAACCAAAATAAAAGTTTGCCACAGAGATAGGCGTATTATGCTCTTATCTGCCATCAAGGTAGGCGTATTATGCTCTTTTCTACCATCAAGATAGGCATCTAATGCTCGTTTGTGCACTATGTTATCACACTTATATATTATATCTATTACACGTTTGTTTTATATAGAATATTGAAGTGAAATGTAATATATTAGTTTGTTTAGCATTAATGTAATTATAAAAATTTAATAGTTAATAAATGTAGATGGATATCAATTCATAATAAGTATTAAAATATTTTATAAAGCATTTTATATTATTAAAACTTTAAAAAATATGAAAATTAATCAAATTATAATACTATGCATAAATATCATGGCTTATCAATACTACATGCTTAAAAAACTATAATCCATTTCATATAATGCTTTTTTGTGTGCCTAGAGGACAATATGGTTAGTTTCGTACTCGCGTGACATAGGGTCGATTCCGACTGCCACCACTATAACCTCCAAGTGCCTACGTATGCCCCTTCTGCAAACACGGGTAAGTGAAGGGGATTTGAACCTCTAATCTCATGGTACATAACACTTCATTTTCATGACCCGATTGGGTGAAATTGCAAAATATCGGGACTTTGGTGGATGGGGCTTAAAAGATATCAATATTTTCAGATGGGCTCTCCTGAGAAAGAGATTTTGACGAGCCATATCTAGAAGCAATATTTGGTAGGCAATTGTAAAGGAAAAGTATATGAAAATTTTGTCTTTTTTGGAATGGTTCAAGGCTAGACAATATTCTAAAAGAAATTGTTCATATATTTGGAATGGTTTTATGAAGAACAAACAATGGCTATTTGGAAATCTCCATTGGGAGGGAGGATCTGGTACAAAGGTTAATGTGGGGATTGATCCCATTCAAGGGATGCAAGGTGCTCACACTTTGTCTGTCTTGCTCACCAAACTATTACATGACAAGGGCATATTCTTCTTATATCAGATCCGAGAAGATTTTGATTCGATGCATCTTTACCCCATATGGAAAGGTGTTGCTGACATGGGTCTTTCTAGTGAAAATGTTGTTATATGGGAGCGATACATTTTGGACTTATAGATGGTTGGGATAACTCTTAGAGATGTTGATGATAATATTAGTTGGAATGGTGTTCTTATATAGGGACAATTAGTTGTTTTGGAGATATACAGTCATATTACACATTCTCTTCAGGCGCAAGAGGAATTATTTTGGTTCAGGTATGTTTGGTCTTGGTATATGCCTTTAAAAATAAAAAATTGCAGACAGTTTGTCTGGAAAAACAAGATCCTCACCTAGGAAAACCTTTGCAAAAGAGGTTTCAAAGGTCTCGGTAGATGTTATTTATGTATGGGTGATGTTGAAATTTTTCTCCATTTATTCATCCAATGACCCTTTTCCATAGCCATGTGGATTTGAGTTTTTGCAGTGTCTAAACATAAAATCGAGATGGTGCTTCACATCTATGGAAGAGTGTTTCAAATGGTGGATGCTTCATTGCAGAGACCAACAAACTCTTTTTTTTATTATTATTTGGTGTATATGGCAAGGTAGAAATTCTTTGATTTTTTAGAATTATCCATTTGACATTATCTGTATAAGTAATAAGATCTGTGCTTTCTACAGAGAATATGGATGGAATATTTGTACGGAAAAGTTGCATAGAACCTTGGTTGGTGTTCAAAATGCTCAATGCCCGACAGGTTTTTTTATGGGGCCACCCAACAAGGGATTTGCGGTTGTGGTGTTCTTTTAAAGGTTTCTTAGGGAATACAATATCATTTCTTTTAAGGTTGTGGGGAAGGGACAAATACAAGGGCTGAGGTGGTTGCGCTGTGGGGGTTATTATATTGCGCAAAGAGGCTTAATATAGAATCTATACATATTTTTGGTGATTCATGGGTCGTTATTGAATGGATCAATGGCAGGTCATCCCTTGCCCCTCCTTTTATGTTCAACTGGATGGGAAGGATCTTTGAATTAAAGGCATATTTTCATAGAATATCCTTTGCACATGTGTTTCGAGAAAATAACTCTTACACTGACACTCTTTCTAAAAAGGGTCTCACAACACTACTTGAATGAATTCACTACAATATTCTTAGCCATGGAGAGTTGTTGAACACTAGGATGTTTCCTTTCATATGATACTTTATGTTATTTCTGGTTCATAAGTTATTGGTTGCATAATAGGGTAATGATCATTTTATCTACCTAAATTTAGATCTTTTGTCTGCAATGTTTTTTGACTTAGATATTATTTGAATGATTTATATGCGCTATGGTTTATGTGTAGAGTAGATGTTTGCTCTTTTTTCAATTAATGACTATGTAACTATAGGTCTAAACCTCTATGCTGAAGTATGTTTTATTATATTTTTGATTTGGACATGATGTAGATACATCATGCATATCGAACACATGTAATTGAATTCCTATTTTCAATAGAAAACTTGTCTGATTTTTTCTTCCCTTAAAAAAAACAACATTATCACGGTACTTGACAATTGAGCTACCCCTGGGGGCTACTTCATATGACACTTGTTCATATGACATTTTTTAGTTAATCAATTTAATTAAAAGGACAAAACTAATATGGAGATAAATCTCAATCTTTGATTTGTATACACTATTAGAAATATTCCATGGATGTTAAATACCTGCCATCCACTACTAAAAATATTCCATGGAGATTAAATCGTTGCCATTCACGACTAAAAATGTTCCATAAAAATTAAATCAATGTCATCTATCTAATAATTATTGATAATTAAATTAAAATTTTAGAAGTCCTATTCCAAAATAAAAAAACCATTAAAATAATTTATTTATTTTAGATTTTCAAAATAAAATAACAATTTTTTTTTTAAATTTAACTTAAAAAAATTTAAATCATTCAAAACATCTAAATATTAGAGTGTATTTAAACTATAAAATCTTGAATCGATAATCTTTACACAAAAATATCTTCAAATACCTTAAAAAAACATTATATTATTAATTAGTTACATTTTATAAATAAAATACGAATATTTAAAATTTATAAAATTATTATTATTATGATTAGTATTATAAAATAAAATTTTAAAATATTCGAGAGTGTTAGAATTTATTTTTACAACTACAATAATCACTTTAATAATAAAAAAATATATAATTTCAACATAATAGCAAATTCAAACTCATGAAAGATTATGATCATCCCTCATAAAAGGTTAAGATTATGATCATCCCTCATAAAAGATTATAGTCATCCCCAAAGAAGAAAATATCTTCCATTAAAAAGCTAGATAAACCCAATAACATTAATGGACTAAGTAAAACAAATGCTATAGTCAACAATGGATGAGAGTCAAAATAGCACTGTGGGAGGCCATTAGCTTCTAACAATATATATATGAATTTGCAAGATCAATCAGCTTCAAGTTTCAACAACAAAAAGCACATTATAATGATAAAAATTAAACAAAGTTGAAAATATGTAAGGAGGTTTATGAAATTGCATTTGATAACAACTGAAGGGGTTCTCAATTGCAGAATCGATTCACAAGTTCTGGGGAAGTGTTGTAACCAATTTGAGAATGAATCCTTGTATTCTGTGAGCGAAAAGTCAAAAAGAATTTTTCTCTGAATGGAAAGTGAACAGCAATAATTTTGAGGATGAATCCCAATCCCATCCCCTAAATTCTATGAGTAAAATGTGAATTAAAATTTTGGAGATGAATCTCCAATTCCGTCCCCAATTCTATGAGTGGAAGTGAAATAAAAACTTGGTGGTGAAAATTCTTAAATTGAGTTTGAAAATGAATTTACTTAATATTTATCAATTTGATAATATAGCTCAGAGTCCATGAAAATGTACAAGGACTAATGTCACTCAATAGTTTAAAAGAGTTTGTTTGTATAATTATAAATTATATATATATATATATTTAATGTAGATGAAAATTTCTGGTAAATTGTGTGTTGTTATTGATTAGAGTTTGTATGTATAATTATAAATTATAATTTTTTTAATGTAGATGAAAATTTCTTGTAATTGTGTGTTGTTATTGATTTTTTGAGTGAACATTTCACCCATCTTCAGGGACATTAACCTTCTTTGATAATGTGAAGCGTGCTAGACCGTGTTATATATTTTAACTCCACCCTCTTTTTAACTTGGTCTAGCACTCTTCACATCATCAATGAAGCTTGATGTCTCTAAAGATGAGTTAAGTGTTTATCCTTGGGCAAATCAATGAGAACACAATTTACCAAAAGTTTTCATCTACATCAAGTTATTGACTCGGGAAATATTCATACTCAAATTAAAAAAATAAAATAAAAAAATAAACATAATAGAGATTTGTCATGAAATAGTTTTTATAAACAATGATCAAATTAGATGTTAAGGTGTAAGAAACTTTGGGAATCCTTTTTTATAGTGGGAAAACATATCATAACTTAGTTTTCAATATAGTAGTGAGAGTAGTTGTTACTGACTGCGATCCGGAATACAAGCTAACTCATCACCATTATTCAAGGAAAACTACACCACCTAGAATTACCAACTGGTGACCCATAAGGGGGCGGGCTTCCACCTGGAATACAAGCTAACTCATCACCATTATTCAAGGAAAACTACACCACCTAGAAGTACCAACTGGTGACCCATAAGGGGGCAGGCTTCCACTCTTACTCGATACCTTTAAGTCTTGGGTTGTTAACCTATTTCATTACATCAAAGAAAAACAAACTCTTAACCAAACAAAAACAATTTTAAAACATTAAAAACCTTGAAAACCATACATATAGCATATAATACAATTTTTTTTTTTGAAAATTTATATAATCTAGAATTGCACTAGCGTCAACTTTTTGATTATATAATTCAATTGGTATTCATCACTGCCCTACCATGCTCTAAAAGTAAATAAAACTTGCATTGACATAAAACAAGGCTACATAGTTAGTTTTCTCTGCTGCTTAGTTTAATAAAATATTTTAATGTCATGATGTGTTGTATGTACTCCAAACAATAATAAAATTATAAAATGAGTTATATGAATATTTGTTTAACTTTTTTTATTAATTTTTTAAATATAATTAAACATTTTTTTGGTAGATAAAGATTATATATATATATATATATATATATATATATATATAATTGACTTTGAAGATAATGATAGCACATTAATAATTATTTATTCAATGTTGAATGATGACAATTTTTTTTTATATAATGCCCATATTATAGTACACATGTCATGTCATTAGAGTATAGATTGATATAATGCGAGTTGTACAAATTGTACACATGTTATTTTTACATTTTTTTTCAAATTATTTTTTGTAAATTAAAAAATAAAACCCATAAAAATTGTCTATTCAATACTTTACACCAATGAAAAATGAAATATTTGAATTTAATTACAAACCACTTGTGTTTATGGTACATAGTAATTAATATATAATGTTATTTTTCAAATTATTTATATTTATTGTACATAGTAATTAGTGATATAGTACATAGTAATTAATAATAGAGTACACAAAAGTCAATTCTTGCCATCATTACACAATAAGAGGGGAGAATAGAGTACACAAAAGTCAATTCTTGCCATCATTACACAATAAGAGGGAATACATTTCAACCGATCACATTTGAGATAAATGGAAATAAATTTTATTTAAAAATAATAAATTTTATTTCATAATGTTAAACTTTAGATAGATTTTAAATTTTTTAGTCAAAGAAAAACTAATAACAAGTCAATGAAAAACCAAATAGCAAGCAGGTATAATAATGACTAAAATTATTATGAAATAAATTATTATAACAACACAATTTCATCAGTGAATACGTTATAATAATCAATTCGCTGATATCAAATGTATCAATAATCAATTCGTTGATGTCAAATATATCAACTTTACTGAATTTTGAAATTTTCACATTAATCGTTGAATTTCTCTTAAAAACCATATTGGAGACTTGTCACTTGACCACTTAACCTCCCTCATTGTTCTAAGTATTCCTTTTTTTTTTTTTACCTCAAACTGTGACAATATTATCTCTAGCTATATTTGCTTCAAAAGTTACCACTCAATTACAATTCCAAACCCAAACTCTCAACAAAATCACAAGCTTACAGTAACATTATGATATCCATCCAACAATTCTCATCTCATATCCTCTTTTTTTTTTACAGTGAAATTGGTTCAGGTAACTTAATTTTACATGCAAAATTACACTTTCTTAGTTACTAATTTTTTTACTATTCACCTTCTTAATTATTAATTTTTTTACTATTCACCATTACATGTGTCATCTTTTTACATATGTGCACAATTAAATTCCCACTCAAAAATTACACTTTCTTAATTACTCAATTTTTTACTATTTACATTACATGTGTCATCTTTTTACATATGTGCACAATTAAATTCCAACTCAAAAAATTAAAATATTACTCATTTTCCAATTTTTACTCTGGGGACTTTTTTATTCCTCGTCGTCCCATAGATCTTCTTTAGGTTCCTAATTTTTGTGCCACTTAGGTAATTACAAGTTTAATTACCTACTAGCTTTCATTATTCAAAGACTTAATTTTCTTTTCTTCTCTCTGATTTCAAATTTTAGTTAGAATTATAATTCCTAAAATTTCTCCGTGATTAAGTGTTTTTTATTTTTGTTTTATTTTTTATTTTTTGTTTAGTAATTAATTTATTTTTATTTTCTTGAAAAAGAAAAATATTGATTTTTATTAATAAATAATGTAAATTACATATGATAAAGTCTCAAATAACAAGTTTGTTGAGATTTGCAGATTTTAGTTTAAAAATTCAGGTAAAAAAACATTGCAATCGATTCAACTATCTATATCTATATATATTTGTAGTAACAAATTGTTAAAAACATCTTATTTAAAAACAAAAAGAGATTATTCTGGTCATCTTTCATCTAACCCATCCCTGCCTATGAATGGTGGATGGTAATATGTATAATGTTGACCATCTTTGTGTTCTGATATCGGCATGATTTTCAATCATGGTGTGTACCTTCAATTTTGTTGTGCACTTTCTTTGGATAGCTCATCAGCGCCTATGTTTTTTTACCTGTAAATGTGATGACAAGTGATTAGATCAATCAACAAAACTTCTAAAATAAGTGATCTTAAGTGTGTGCATATGACACTGAGTATTAATTTAAATTACTTACATTCACAATTATTCTCAATTTTTCTACTGAACATTATTTATATATGGTTTTATTATTTATTTCAAGAAACTATTTTTAATAAATAACATGATATTTTTGTTATTAGTTCATAATTTATTTAATGACAATTTTTTTATTCAACATTTAAATTAAAATTACTAAGACATCAATCTAAATTTATTTTTCTATATAGGTTACATAACTACTAGTTGTTCTTAGGGATTTTTTTTTTTTTTTTTTCCATTACATTTTTACCGGATGATACAAAAGGTTGCAAGCATAGCAATTCTTTCAATAATTATCTTGTGTAATTCCAAGAGTGTCATGAGTGTTTCCCCTTCAATTATTGTGACTTATTGAGGGGAAAATGATGCAACAACACACAACGTGTCATGAGTGTTTCCCCTTCAATTATTGTGACTTATTGAGGGGAAAATGATGCAACAACACACAACGATTAACTCACAATATTGCTCACAATATTGCTCTTGTTGAGACACTGATCACTGTTGAAGAATAAGCTTTTCACCTTATGGTGGACCCTTGGTTCTCATGAATGGTCGAATTTGTGCTCTATTCTCACTAGATAGCGCAGCTTCAAGGTAAAAGTATTCCAACTTCTCAACTTGAACACAGTTAGAAAGCTAGTGAGTAAGAACATGGACATTGTTCCACATATCCCTAACTAATTTGTAAACCTTCATCCAACCTCAAGGTATAAGTATTTCAACTTGAACACAATTAGAAAGCTACTAGGTAGGAACATGGACATTATTCCACATATCCCTAACTATTATGTAAACCTTCATCCAACCTCGTCACCCATGTGTGGATCAATCGAGAAGCATAATCCTTGTGCCGACATACACTAATTCATTTCATCAATACCTAATGATGTTGAAAAATAAAAATTACATATTCCCAAAATATTTAATATTTTAGATTCAACCAAAATATAATATTATTTTCCCAATTTTACTTCAACAATAACTACAAATCGATATATCCAAGCATCATTGAAATTATCATATCATTATGATCATTCATTTCATCTAATTAATACATAAAATATTATCTAATAACACAATTAAGACAAGCTCCATAGTAGCGAGTACTTGTCGCCTAGTTTAAATATAGCTAAATTAAAATAAAAAAACTATGAAAATTTGGCAAAATGGAAGCCTATATAAGTGCATGCAAAAACCCAAAACCAAAACTAGAAGAAAAAGAGGTAAAACTAGAAAACAAGAAATTACAAAGAAAAAAAGAGCTATAATTAACTACACACAATGAAAATCTACAATGATGTCTTATATTTTTTTAAGACTAGAAATAACTATTTATGAATATTATTTTATAACTTTAAAAAACACCCTTCACAAATCATGGTCAATTAAAAATTAATGTCATTCTAGTTTACCTTTGATTTACATTATAGAATCAAAATCAATAGTTATCTAATTTGTACCATATATGTTGAATCAAGTATTATGAAGTATATGACTCAACTATATAGCATGTCGTAGATTTTTTTTTTGTAAGCTTAGTAGGACCTTTTCATTCATTCATAAAAATCATATTACACCCATAATAGACATTCTGTGGCCTCAACCTACCCATCGGGAAACCAGGTTTTTTGTCCATCAAAATGCGTTATATGCCATCCAAAATATGAAGTTCTTAAGTCTTTCAAACTTAGCCTTATAGGCCTGAATGTCTAAAACCCAGTTCACTCTTAACCTACTAACATCAGTACTACTTAGTGACATATACAACATCAAAATTTAACAACAACCAAAAAAAGAAGCATCTAGAGCTAGTCCTCTGAGGACTCCACTGGAGTTGGGTCCTTTGCACTGGAACCCAGAGTCTATGACTGAGGTGGGCACCTGATGTGTCATTCAATACGACCCAACCGAACATTTTGCTGCTGAATTTGCAATTGGACAAGTTGGAATTCCTTTTAGATTTCCTGAAATCATGGATCAATTTTAATGAAACCTGTTGTGTTCATAATTTCTTTTGCCACTATATTCTCCATCATCCAGTATAGATGAATTGTTTTTTAATACTATGTAAGCATTTCGCGGGTATTGTCGAGATCCGAAGCCAAAAACCTCCATTCTTCCTCTTGTATCTCCTGCTCGGCGCGTTGGTTGAGGCCTTCCTCCCAACCTGCAATTATTTGTCTCACCTAGGCACGGGTTCCTGTGACATAATCTTGAGCCGCAACACTGATATCTTGAGACTGCGATTTCCAGCCTGTCCACCTTGGTTGTTGTGAGGAGGAAGCTCCTCTTCCATCCCTAGGTGTCGCATTTCGACGACGCCTACAGCCTCCTGTATCATTTTTTTTCACTGCAGTTGGTCAAGCCATATTCGCCAACTCCCACTAAACAACAGAACAATATTTGAGCCAAAAAGCCAGTCGACCAGAAGCCCATGGCTGGCAGACTGGGTGGGCTTTCAACCTACTAACACCCGGTGCATTAAAAAATAATAGAAAGAGGGGACATATAAAATTAGATTTATTTTTGATAAAAATACAACAAAATTAGGCATCCCCTTGCCATTGGTACTCTTCTCCGTCTGCTAGCACCTCGTGCTCTAGCACCACATTGAAACAATACAAACCATGGTGGGTCAATTTCGTTCCGAGGAAGGGATTTCCAGCCCGCTCCTCAAGCCATTTCCCACATCAAAATTCAGAGTAACAATGAACCAAAACCATCATCCTACAGGTCCTAATTGTAAACCAATTCGACCAAAAGTAAAAACAATCATGCCAATTTTTTTCACTCACTGCTTTATTTGTCTTCAATTTCCTCAAGTACATAAAATAAGTGATGTTTGATGAAAAGTTTTGAGCCACATAAGCTATCAAATCTTAATCGTCCCCTCTCCATTGCGTAGTGCTCAAAAAGAGCTTTCAACAGTATATAGAAGTCCAAAAATGGACTCCTAGAGTAGAAGTTAAGGCATTTTGAAGTTTACCTTGGAAAAGCCCAGCAAACTAAGAAAATGACTAAGTTTGGAGGTAAATCGCAATCGGGACCTGGGAGGCTTATCGCAATGGAAAATTGGTCTTTCCAGCATGCAAGGAATACATGCAGAATTAAAAACAGTGATCCACCGATCGCCGATATCGCATATCAGCAGTCGGCGGGTCCTTGGGGCACAAAACTTGATTATCGGCGGTTCTCGGCACCAAAGGCCGATATCGCAGTCCCGCAGTCCCAGGATATCGACGATTGGCAGGGTTCCAAAACTTAAAAGACCTGTAAACCGTCGATCTTGTGATATAGTGGTGCATCGCTGGGGAGGCCGAGAAATGATTTATAAAGGAATTTCACGAAAAAACAAAGGCCGGGCCACCCCCTTCTCTCTCCTCCACATGGCAGTACGTTGGTACGACGATCGGTGGGTTTGGGTTCTTGGCTATCGACGATCAACATGGGTCACAACTCCAAACCATGGTAAACTGCCGATATTGTAATTTAGTGCAAAGTAGCTGGGGAGGCCGAAAAATCATTTACAAAGGAAATGTCTACGAAAAGAGGGTCGGGCAGGCATTTTTCTCCCTCCTTTAGGGGCCTGCGTGGTGGCATATAATTGGTCCTTAGAGTTGACGTGGCAGTATGGAGGACACATGGTAGTACAGATACTGATGTGGTGGATGGGCATGTGTCACTCAGTTTCAGCGTTTTCAAGGGTTTTATGGGGTCATTTCTAGGTGACACATGTCACCACTCACAGGGTGACATGTGGAAGTGATGACATCACACCGATATCATCGATCGAAAATTGCACGAAATGAAATTTCTTTCCTCGCTGATACTCCTCCCCGACTGCGATTGCGATAAGGAAGAAGCCCCCATATGTGATAATTTTTTGAGGTGTATAATATAAGGATTTCACATCTAAGAGATTGGTTGATGCAGTGTAAGGGGCTATCGAAGGCGTTTCAAATTATAAAGGAAAAGGCCCCCTAGACAGTAGTTGAGAGCCTTAGTGCCCGAAGGGCTAAGCGCTTGGTTCAAGCCCCTGATCACATGAAAGAAGAAGCGGAAAGGGGATGTATTCATGAGGGTTGAAGGGAAGTCGAAAACTCACTTGTTTTCCCATATTATTGCAGTAATAAAATCTCGTGCCCGCACTCGATCGACTGTTTGCTACACCGCCATCCATATCCCTAGGCAGATCAGGGTGCCTATTGCTTTTAGAAGGACATTTAAGGCTGAAATGAGGGATGGAGCATTCAACACAGGTATGGGCGCGTTCAAGGAAGGATCAGCCTGCAATACGCCTCCAAAGTCATCGCCAAAGCATTTAAAGGAGAATAGACAGTGAACCGCTTTAGCAGCAGAGAAGTGCATCACGACAGGGATGTGGCTCAAATAGAGACCTCCACAAGAATAACAGAGGGACACCTCCTCCTTCCTCTTTCAAATCTCTGTCTCTGTCCATTAATTTCTGCATATTTTGAAAAGAGGAATGAAATCCTTATTGTAATCATAGTATGGGCAACAACGCTTCACCCTGACTGAGACAACTAGCTGATATGACTGTTGAGACTTGGCCCAACAGGTATTTTCTACTGTGTCATGATTGTAAAACCTTATCCCTCTTCTTATAAATAAGCAAATGTAAGACTGTAATAGGGGTTGAGGGTTTCTTGTTGGTTAGTTGGGTAGGCTGGCTAGTTCCAGAACTTCTCACCCTTTGGGTCTGAGTTATGAGTCTACCACTTAGTTCTACTTGATGTATTCATGGAGGGGACAAAACTGATGTTGGGATTAATGTATGGACTGGTTTTCTGGACCCTTTGGATTAATGAAACTCCCTTTTGATTCCAAACATGATGGATGGGAAACAATGTTTTTCTTGGTAATTTCAATCCACTTGTGTATTTCTTTCCTTGAAATAGTGTTAATGGAGCTGTTGGTTTCTTGCTGGTTCATGGATTTATCTTAGCTGCTCAATAGTAAACAACACCTATGCATATCACAGATCTACCTCAGTTACTCATTAGCATGCAGTACCTGTAACCATTATAGATTTACTTGTGTTTGTGATTAGCTTATAGTACCTATGGTGGCTCAGATTTACTTTAGCTGTTAAGAAGAGAATGATACCCATATTAATATGTAGCTTGAAACCTTAATCAATAATCAACTATTTCTGCCATTTCACCTTCCTTTCTCTTCCATATCTTTGCTGGAATATAGTTTTGAAGATTTTGTTTATTACAACCCTCTGCACATAATTCCCTCCTTCTCCTCCTCCTCTCCACCACTACTCCAACTTCAGTTTAAAAGTTGTTTCATTGTTGTGTGTTGGCCACCAGGTGAAGAGATTTCTCTTTGAAGGTTGTCCCGATATACCCCCTCATTTGAATCCCTGCATTGGCTTGAGTCTACCTTACTGAAGGCCTACTAAACCAAGTCTTCCTTATACCTTTTTACGTGACAATTGGAGTTCTGAAAAACCCCTCACATCTAACCTTACAAGCAATCCTCTAATTAATATTTCCTAGGCACTGGTCTACAATAAACCCAGAGGTTGTCTCTAGGGAGCTTTCTTCATCTCCTGCTGCACTTGTGTTACAGGTGCAAGAAATAGTGACAACATCTTTATGGCGCTGCTGCTACAAGTTATACCTAGTCTCCAAAATGAAATATCAACAAATAAAGCACCTGTGAATTATGGGTGAATTCACCAAGGGGAGAGATGGGTTCTCGCCCACTCTCACTAAATCACCCAAGGGTTTCCGTCCTAGGGCTACAACTGAAGTTGGGAACTCCTGGTTCTCCAAACCTCTCCATAAGAAAATTAATCAAGTCCAATATGTCTTCAAATGAGCTCCCCATCCTCCTTTTAAAAACCCAATAGATAGATCTCCAATCTTCTAGAAGTATTTTATTTTATTATTTTATTCTAAAAGCTCCCCCTTGATTTTATCTTAAGTGACTTTTTAATTTTATTTAATTTCACTTAAGTCACTTTTAGCCTTTTCCCTCCAATTAATTATCTTCCCCTTTTTAATTAAATGACTAATTAAAGCCATTTTTAATCTAGGAAAATGGTAAATCACCCACCATACTTTCTTTGGCCCCTAAAAATGACTCCTCAAAATTCCATCCTCTAGATCTTCTCGCTCTAGTTCCAATGAGCTATTACACCAAGGTGTTCCATTAGATATTCCTTTTGGAATGCCACCTTAAGCGTAATTAATTAAGTTATGCTCGATAATAATGAGAATCACCATAATGCAATGTAACCAAAAGTGAATGCACTGAACTGCCCCTGATGGTAGAAAATGTCAGGAGGACCCTGGAAAACTTCTCAAAACTCCCCCGGGACCCCTAATGACATAATCCGGCTCCCGTGACCAAGCCATCTCATGCTTTGGAAATCCACCCTGACTATACTATAGAGGAAAATAAAAATAAGAACATTACAATATCCCATAAAATAACTCATTATAACATATTTGAATGTTTTACTCTATATATAATAAGATTTTACTTTATAATTACTTGTTATAAAAAATTAATATTAAAAATATGAAAAATAAAAAACAAAAACAAAGTTATAGTAATAAAAAATTCACAAAATTAACATAGTAAATACAAGATGTATCTTACTCTAATATGTGATAATCACTGGTTATAAAAAATTAATATTAAAAATATGAAAAATAAAAAACAAAAACAAAAGTATAGTAATAAAAAATTCTCAAAATTAACGTAGTAAATACAAGATGTATCTTGGAGAAATTCACAAAATTAACATAGTAAATACAAGATGTATCTTACTCTAATATGTGATAATCACTGGTTATAAAAAATTAATATTAAAAATATGAAAAATAAAAAACAAAAACAAAATTATAGTAATAAAAAATTCACAAAATTAACGTAGTAAATACAAGATGTATCTTGGAAAAATTCATGAGGTGAGAAATCAAGCTAGATATAACTTTTACTCTAACTTGTAACCAAGTGCATTCATCAACATATACCTTAAGTTATACTTGTCAGACACATCCACTGAGATTACATTCTTTGAATGGTATATCAATAAGTTATAAAATCTTATTTTTAAAATATTGAAGGGAGGGTAGAAAATTTACCTCATAACTACTTAAATTGTTCTCCATTCATAATATTTTATTAAAAAACATGTAAATGAAAAAAATAATTCAACACTAATTCATTTTAGTTAAATTGGGACATTAAATTTTTACTTTAATGAATTTCTGTCCCAATTTGAGTTTAATGAATTTCTTGTATGTTGTAAGTATATTACACAATGTCAATTGGATCTAGTTCTAATGGTTGGATAATAGATTTTTAATGGATTTTTATCTTTTCTATGAAAATTTAATTCTTCTAGTAAATAAGATGTTGATTTTATAATGAGTATATTGTTGCAAAAACTTTAAATTTTATTGTTGATTGTAAGAAAAGTTGATTTCACTTTCTGTCTAAAAAAATCTAAAATATAACTATAACTCAACCAAAAATCTAAAATATGAATATAATTAGAATGATGGGAAGAAAGTTATTTCATTCCCAACTTGAATTTAAATTTTACTTTGTAACAAATTTAATATAAAAAATTTAAAATTTGTATTAAATACAATTTTCTCAAACACTCATATTCACTTTTTAATTATTTATTATTATCATATATTTATTTTTAATAAATTTAATATTTCAAATAAAATATTAATACAAAACTCATAACTTGAATAACTTCCAAACAAACTTTGAATAACTTCCAAACAAACTTTATCACCTACGCAACTTGAATAACTTCCAAACAAACTTTATCACCTACGCATTGAATTTGCTAAAATCAACTTTGAATAAAAATCATAGCTCTAGTTTGCCCTCAAAACATAAAATTGAAAATCATTTCATAATCATATGCAATCTTTTTTTTTTAAGTTAAAGTTGAAAATCATTTCAAAATCAGATGCCATCTTTAGTTAAACTATTAAATATGAATAACCATGAGCAATAAAAGTGTATTTATCATATAATACCATGGCACATGCACCTGCCTACACTATGCTTAATCATTGAATTGAAATTGTAAATTGAGTAACAAGTAATGAATATAAGTTGACTTGTTATTTAGATTTATTTATATATATATATATATATATTAAATTTATTATTTGGTTATAAAATTATCTTAATTTATATAAATTAATATATTTTTATAATAAAATATTATAAAAATATATAATATATATACTAATCAACTATTGACGTTGCTACCATCTCCAAGTTTCTAGAAGCTGATTTCTCAAATTGCATAACTTTTTACTTTACATTGAAACTGTTATGCATGGCACTTTCTACAATGTACTCTTATTTTAATACAAAGCCAAAGAAATGTAAGTCAATAAATATCTTAATCTCAAACCAAAATAAAAGTTTGCCACAGAGATAGGCGTATTATGCTCTTATCTGCCATCAAGGCAGGCGTATTATGCTCTTTTCTACTATCAAGATAGGCATCTAATGCTCGTTTGTGCACTATGTTATCACACTTACATATTATATCTATCACACGTTTGTTTTATATAGAATATTGAAGTGAAATGTAATATATATCAGTTTGTTTCGCATTAATGTAATTATAAAAATTTAATAATTAATAAATGTGAGTGGATATCAATTCATAATAAGTATCAAAATATTTTATAAAGCATTTTATATTATTAAAATTTTAAAAAATATAAAAATTAATTAAAGTATAATATTATGCGCAAATATTATGGTTTATTAATATCACATACTTAAAAAACTATAATCCACTTTATATAATGTTTTTTTGTGTGCCTAAAGGAATGGACAATATGGTTAGTTTCCGGAATATAAGCTAACTCATCACCATTATTCAAGGAAAACTACACCACCTAGAATTACCAATGGTGACCCATAAGGGGGCGCGCTTCCACTCTCTTGGGTTGTTAACCTATTTCATTACATCCAAGAAAAACAAACTCTTAACCAAACAAAAACAATTTTTAAACATTAAAAACCTTGAAAACCATACATATAACATATAATACAAAATTTATATAATCTAGAATTGCATTAGCCTCGACTTTTTCATTATATAATTCAATTGGTATTCATTACTGCCCTACCATGCCCTAAAAGTAAATAAAACTTGCATTGACATAAAACAAGGCCACATATTTAGTTTTCTTTGCTGCTTAGTTTAATAAAATATTTTAATGTCATGATGTGTTGTATGTACTCCAAAGAATAGTAAAATTGTAAAATGAGTTATATGAATATTTGTTTAACTTTTTTTTTATTATTAATTTTTTAAATATAATTAAACATTTTTTTGGTATATATATATATATATATATATATATATATATATATATATAAAATTGACTTTGAAGATAATGATAACAAATTAATAATTATTTATTTAATATTAAATGATGGAAATTTATTTATATAATTCCCATATTATAGTACACATATTGACTTTGAAGATAATGATAACAAGCTAATAATTATTTATTTAATATTGAATGATGGCAATTTTTTTTATATAATTCCCATATTATAGTACACATGTCATGTCATTAGAGTATAGATTGATATAATGAGAGTTGTACAAATTGTACACATGTGATTTTTACATTTTTTTTTCAAATTTATAATTTTTAAATTAATTTTTGTAAATCAAAAAATAATACCCATAAAAATTGTTTATCCAATACTTTACACCATTGAGAAAATAAAAATTTTGAATTTAATTACAAACCATTTGTGTTTATGGTACATAGTAATTAATATATAATGTTAGTTTTCAAATTATTTATATTTATTGGACATATTAATTAGTGATATAGTACATAGTAATTAATAATAGAGTACACAAAAGTCAATTCTTGCCATCATTACACAATAAGAGGGAAGACATTTCAACCAATCATATTTGAGATAAATAGAAATAAATTTTATTTAAAAATAATAAATTTAATTTCATAATGTTAAACTTTAGATAGATTTTAAATTTTTTAGTCAAAGAAAAACTAATAGCAAGTCGATGAAAAACTGAATAGCCACATGTATAATAATAATTGAAATTATTATGAAATTGATTATTATAACATCACAATTTCATGAGTAAATTGTTAAGCTCCATTAATTTTTGCATAAATGCTGCCCACAATTAAGGAATTTAAACTGCAGTCTTTCCTTAACTTATGGAAACCAACTGCAGTAGTTTCCTTAAGTTAAGGAAATCAACTGCAGTTAATAAATTTATTGTTGGGAGCTACTGAAGTGGTCCATTACTCCCATTTGGAGTTCTCTGCCTTGATCTGTGGGACATCTGACACATAGCTATTAGAAGCTTGATGGAAGCTTAGCTATAAATTCATTTGTTTGGTCCCCAAGCTCATATCTCAATCCCCTTCAGTTCTACACCATCTAGCTGAGATAACAGAGCTTGGAAGTGCCTTCAGAATTCTTGTGTTCTTTTTCTTTTGCTTGGATTGAAGCTGGAGTGCAGAAGAAGTAGCAGGCAAGTGGACTATGGCCTTCATCAAAACATCACCAATGGTTGGAGGTAACTCGTATTCCTGGGTATTAAGTTTCAGTGATTCTTTTCAGTTCTTTCCGCATGCAGAATCGCTGTTTAAGTTTATTAGTTTTCCAACAAGTTGGTATAAGAGCCCTTTTACCTCTGCCTTGCTGTGTGTTGGCCAAAAAACAAATTCTTATTTTTGGGCATGGCCTATTAAGCATAACAGTCAATTTCAGTATATGCGCATAGGGTTTCTAAACCGTAGCCGAAGTCAAAACTGCGTACGAAGGGAAACCCACCATAAACGGTAGTCGTGAATCAATCCATGGGCAATTTTGAAAACGACAATTTTGAGTTCTTTTTAAAAAAAAAATCTTTAACGTTATTTGAAAGTTGATTTATAAGGTTTTAAAAGACTATTCGAAACCTTTGAAGATTGTGGAGCTTTGAAATTTTTTTTTTTGATTTATGTTACCTGCTGCTGTATTCGGGGGCTTGCGTTTAGCAGCAGTTTTATAGATATTCGCCATGAAGTTTAAAGGTATTTCCCTATTTGCTGTGAAATATCCTGCTATTCGCGGAGCTAAGACTTATTTGGTCCCGCACTTAGCTTCCGGATTAACTGTACTCAGATTCCGCTTGCCAGAACTTTAGTCGACGCCGCGTTCTGAGAGCTACCGTTAAGTTAACCTATTCATCACAGGACGCACATGGACCTTGTCTTCCTGCACGGTAGGAAGGGAATAGATTATATTCTGGTCTGGTAGTCGAGATTTAGAGACAGTGATGAATGGAAGTGAAATTTTCTTGTAGATCCAAGAAATACAGAAGAATGCCTTTTCTGTAAGCCTTTTATGTGATCTTGAATGGCTGTGAAGATTAATTTTAAATATCTTACGTCATCCTTTGAGATTTAAAAATATGAGCTTGGGGACTGTGTTGGCGGATTTTTATTGAGAAACTTCGAGGAATCACTTCATGGATCTCTACACAGGTCGCTCTGCCTTTTATATATTTTAACAAGCATTTGCTGGCAAGTTTATAGAAATCAAAATATGGAGGAGTAAATCAACCTAGAATAAGATGTTAAATCCATGATTAATGATTCTGGAATCTTGTGAGGAAAGACATCCATGATAAGATATATGGGTAATCACGTACATAAGGATATAACGCATTCGATTTGCGTTGACCATCAAATTAATTGAACGTTGACAAAAAATTAAACGTATATATTAACGTTATAAAGAAAATAAAATATTTTGGTATTATTTTAATTTTATTTTTGAAGTTTTTTATTGGTTAATTTTGGGACCTTATTATGCAAATGCAATCGATGTGATCTTTTGCATTATTTGAAACATGTTATTTTGTTTGTGACACTATTATTGTTTAATTTTAAAATTATGGGCCAGTCAAATACTATAGTTTATGCACTCTTTCACATAATAAATAGTAACATTCAGAATTAGAATGCAAAAATCCTTGATTAGGAAATCTTGGACAAATTTGACTGTTTTGGTTTTCTGTAAAGATTTTGTTGGATAGAAAAACATGCTCAGGTCAAATGTTGGCATTATGATCTATTGTTATTCGTGAAAGGAGGGCCTATAATTACATCAATTATAAATTTATAAATTGTTATTAATTGGATTTGCTTGCAAATAAATATTTCAATATTTGAATATTTGAAATAGTTTAGTCCTTGAATATTTCAAATTTGCAGTTTTATTTCCAAATTGTTTAGAGCCCATTTTGTAATTAATTTAAGAATTAGTCTTAAATAAATTATGGGACAGTTAGACTAAGGAATGTAAATTTGATTTTGCTGGAAAAATATTACAGTTATATGGAGTTTATTAAAATGTCATCTTGACTTAATCTTTTCAGTAAACATTATTTTTCTCTCTGGTTAAGTTTTGTTTATGCAACAAAATAATGTTTAGTGATCCATATGATTTTAATTAATTAGAGAATAGCCACAACATATTTAATTAAATAAAATTATATATTGATTGGCAAGATCACATAAAGATTATTTAGACATTAAATTGTAATTAATTACACTGAATATAATAAATTTTATCCCACAGGAATTTTATTATATTTATGTGATTAATTAGAATAAAATTTCATAACCTACTCACAGGAGTTATGAATTAATAAGTTTTATCATAAAGTTTTATTGAATCTATTTGAATTGAAAATTTAGCCCACAGGCAATTTTCATGTCATTTGATTCAATTCTTTTTAGCATGTTTTACATTGGTAAAACGTGAAAGTTCATAAAGTTTTATTGAATTTGTTTGAATTAAAAATTTAGCCCACGGGCAATTTTTATGTCATTTGATTCAATTTTTTTTTTTAGCATGGTTTACATTGGTAAAACATGAAAGTTTATTAAGCTTCAATTTTAACATAAGCATGTGATTCTTTATTTTGATGCAGCAGTACAACTTGGAAATTTCTCTGAAATTCGTTGTGACATTCCCGAACTTAAGGAAATAATCTCATTTGTTTGTTATGAAGCTAATATGGTTAACGTTAATATTAACACATGGTGGATTGATTCTGGATCAACAATTCACATTTCGAATTCCTTACAAGGTTTGCAAAACCTAAGGAAGCCAGTGGGGAGTGAGCAAAGCATCTTATCAGGAAACAAGATGGGCTCACATGTGGAAGCTATAGGAACATGTTATTTAACTTTAAGTAGTGGGTTTGTTTTGGAATTAGAAAAGACCTTTTATGTTCCAAGTTTTTCTAGAAACTTGATTTCAGTTTCAAGGCTTGTACCTTTCGGATATTCCTTAAACTTTTCAAAAAAATCTTTCAGTCTATTCTATAAATCTGATTATGTTGAGAATGATATTTTGTCTAACGGTCTTTACTGCATTAATTTACAAAACAATGTCACTTATGATTCAATGCATGTTCACACTGGCACTAAAAGATGTGTTATCAATGAAGATTCCTCTACATTATGGCACCAGAGACTAGGTCATATCTCCATAGATAGAATTAAAAGATTGGTAAATGAAGGAATACTTAGTACTCTAGATTTTACTGATTTTGTGACTTGTGTGGACTGCATAAAGGGAAAGCAGACCAACAAGTCAAAGAAAGGTGCCAATAGGAGTTCAGACATATTAGAAATCATACATACTGATATATGTAGTCCAGACATGGACTCACATGGTCAGAGATACTTCATCTCCTTTATAGATGATTACTCACGATATATGTATCTCTACATGCTTCATAAAAAGAGCGAAGCATTAAATGCCTTTAAGATCTTTAAGGCTGAAGTAGAGAAACAATGCGGCAAGCAAATTAAGATCGTGAGATCAGATAGAGGTGGAGAATATTATGGTAGATACACAGAAGATGGACAAGCACCTGGGTCATTTGCTAAGTTTCTTCAAGAGCATGGGATTGTTGCCCAATACACCATGCTTGGTTCACCCGATGAGAATGGTGTAGCAGAAAGAAGAAATCGAACATTATTGGACATGGTATGGAGTATGCTTAGCAGCTCCAATCTTCCTAAATCCTTGTGGACTGAAGCACTTAAGACGGCAGTGTATATATTGAACCGAGTTCCAACCAAGGCGGTTCCTAAAACGCCATTTGAATTACTGAAAGGTTGGAAACCGAGTTTGCGACATATGCGCGTTTGGGGATGCCCGTCTGAAGTGAGAATTTATAATCCACAAGAGAAGAAACTGGACCCAAGGACCATTAGTGGGTATTTCATTGGATATGCTGAAAGGTCTAAAGGTTACAGATTTTATTGTCCATCTCACAACACTAGGATTGTGGAATCAAGAAATGCAAAGTTTCTTGAAAATGACTTGATCAGTGGGAGCGATCAAACCAGAAACATAGTTTCTGAGAAGGATCATTCAGAATCTCAACCTTCCACTTCAAGTGATAGATTGGTTACTGTTCATAGCACCCCTCAAGTACAAACTGGTGTTGAACAACCAATTGTTGAAGTTCCACAAGCTGCTGACGATATTCCAGTAGATCAAGGAGTTCAAGAGTTGCAAGGAACTTTTGAACAACAAGTTGAACCACATACTTCTCAGGAAGATGATGGTACAACATTAAGAAGATCTACTAGACCTAAGAGATCAAGAATTCCTAATGATTATATTGTGTATCTACAAGAATCTGACTACAACATTGGAGCCGAAAATGATCCCGAATCATTTTCACAAGCCATGAGTTGCAAAGAATCAGAACTGTGGTACAATGCCATGAAGGAAGAGATGAATTCCATAAAGAGTAACGAAGTTTGGGATCTTGTTGAGTTGCCTAATGGTGCAAAAGCCATTGGATGCAAATGGGTCTTTAAGACAAAGAAAGACTCATTGGGCAACATTGAGAGATACAAGGCAAGACTTGTTGCTAAGGGATTCACTCAGAAAGAAGGAATCGACTACACTGAGACTTTTTCTCCTGTATCTAAGAAAGATTCCTTGCGCGTTATTATGGAATTAGTAGCCCATTTTGACTTGGAGTTGCATCAAATGGATGTGAAAACGACTTTTCTTAATGGAGATCTAGAGGAGGAGGTTTACATGAAACAACCTGAAGGATTCCCCTCTAGTGATGGTGAGCAATTGGTTTGCAAGCTCAAAAAGTCATTATATGGTTTAAAACAAGCATCCCGCCATTGGTATTTGAAATTCCATAATGTAATTTCTTCTTTTGGTTTTGTAGAAAACATTATGGATCAATGTATATACCTGAAGGTTAGTGGGAGTAAAATTTGTTTTCTTGTTTTATATGTGGATGACCTTTTGCTAGCAACCAATGATAAGGGTTTGCTACATGAGGTGAAACAATTCCTCTCTAAAAATTTTGATATGAAGGATATGGGTGAGGCATCTTATGTCATTGGCATTAAGATCCATAGAGACAGATTTCGAGGCATCTTGGGTCTGTCACAGGAAACCTATATTAATAAAATTTTAGAGAGATTTCGGATGAAGGATTGTTCACCAAGTGTAGCTCCCATTGTGAAGGGTGATAGGTTCAATTTGAACCAATGCCCGAAGAACGACTTTGAAAGGGGACAAATGAAGAACATTCCATATGCTTCTGCTGTCGGAAGCCTAATGTATGCTCAAGTCTGCACAAGACCTGACATTGCATTTGTTGTGGGAATGTTGGGACGATATCAGAGTGATCCAGGTTTAGACCACTTGAGAGCTGCAAAGAAAGTAATGAGGTACCTTCAAGGAACCAAAGACTACATGCTTATGTATAGACGGACGGACAACTTGGAATTGATTGGCTACTCAGATTCTGACTTTGCTGGATGTGTTGATTCACGCAAATCAACATCAGGTTACATTTTTATGATGGCCGGTGGAGCTGTATCATGGAGGAGTGCCAAGCAGACCTTGATTACCACTTCTACTATGGAAGCCGAGTTCGTCTCCTGTTTTGAGGCTACTTTACATGGTGTATGGCTTAGGAGTTTCATTTCTGGGCTTAGAATTATGGATTCAATCTCTAAGCCATTGAGAATATATTGTGATAATTCAGCTGCTGTTTTATGGCTAAAAACAATTAAAGTGGGAGTCGAAATAAACACATCGACATTAAGTATTTAGCTATAAGGGAACGTGTTAAAGAAAAGAAAGTGGTCATTGAGCACGTCAGCGCTGAGTTGATGATCGCTGATCCTTTGACTAAGGGCATGCCACCGTTTAAATTCAAGGATCATGTATTGAATATGAGACTTGGTTCCCTTGTGTAGTTTCTCATTGTATGGACAATGTTATTTTAATGAAATTCTTAAGTTTTGTGATGTTTTTTCTCATATTTATGTGCACTTTAAGTTGATTTGAGAAAATTCATTTAAGTAGGACCAAGAATAAACATAAGGTTTATTCATTAAGAAATTGTTGCCACATAAATTATAATAAGAATAAATGCATAGTAATACATGGAAGATAATAGTCGTCATTAGAGGACTTATCGCCATGATTCATGTATCTATTACTTAATACAGATTATCAATGGTTTTTAAGTTGAGACATTAAGTTTGGAAGTATGGACCAAGTGGGAGAATGTTAAGCTCCATTAATTTTTGCATAAATGCTGCCCACAAATAAGGAATTTAAACTGCAGTCTTTCCTTAACTTATGGAAACCAACTGCAGTAGTTTCCTTAAGTTAAGGAAATCAACTGCAGTTAATAAATTTATTGTTGGGAGCTATTGAAGTGGTCCATTACTCCCATCTGGAGTTCTCTGCCTTGATCTGTGGGACATCTCACACATAGCTATCAGAAGCTTGATGGAAGCTTAGCTATAAATTCATCTGTTTGGTTCCCAAGCTCATATCTCAATCCCCTTCAGTTCTACACCATCTAGCTGAGATAGCAGAGCTTGGAAGTGCCTTCAGAATTCTTGTGTTCTTTTTCTTTTGCTTGGATTGAAGCTGGAGTGCAGAAGAAGTAGCAGGCAAGTGGACTGTGGCCTTCATCAAAACATCACCAATGGCTGGAGGTAACTCGTATTCCTGGGTATTAAGTTTCAGTGATTCTTTTCAGTTCTTTCCGCATGCAGAATCGCTGTTTAAGTTTATTAGTTTTCCAACATAAATACATTAGAATAATTAATTAGTTGATGTCAAATGGATCAATGTAATATACCTATTGTAATTAACCCCATGTAAAGTAATTTTAAATTACCAATCAGTTAATCAAACCTGCGTAAAAGTAATTTTAAATTACATATCAGTTACAACTGATTCTTGGTATTGGTTAAATGGATCAGCGAGCACCCTAACAGGGAGGAGGCAGAGGACAGGCAGAGGACAGGCAGAGGAAAAGAGAAAGAAAGACAGGGAAGTAAACACCCTGGATGGACTAAGTCTGGTTAGGACCAGATAGTCAAGCACAGAGTGCTGGCTTACTGAGGATAGTGATCCGGTAAGCAGAAGCTTGGGGGGAGATTCAGGTCTTGAGAGACTGATCTCATGGTTGGGAGGATAACAAGCTTTACACAGAGATTTAGACAGGAGACTGAACCAGACTCACCGTGTCCGTGAAGACCAGGTAAGTAACTGACCCTTATGTCTCCAAGATTATCTGTGTAAATGGTAAAGGTAGCTGTTACTGTCAGTTATTCTGTAGTTACAGTTAGTAGGCAGAATGTAAGCAATACTATCTGAACAGAAACAAGAAGTATACATTACAGTTATCTGCAAAACAAGAAGCATACGTATTTCTGTATGAAAGAAATTATGTATATAGAGTACTATAGAACCTGGAGACAGAGCATGAAGAACCTCACGGTAATAAAAACCGTATGCGCATGGCTAAACATCAATACATACATCAAAATATATTTACAGTACCGAATGGATGTGAGAATCTTCGGTCAAATGCAACAGCACAAATACATACATAACGAAAGGAAATGCTCAGAACAGAAAACGAAAACTTAGCTAGCTGAAACAAGTTTCCGCAGGTAAGGGTTATGCGATGGAATCGCAACCTCTCAAGAAGTACGGAGAACTGTGAAGGTCTTTCCGGAACGAAGAATCGGGATTAAGGGAATGGACCCTAACCCGTATAAAAACCCTCGTATCCATAAGAAAAGGAACTGCGTCTTATTATAAGCAAGAAACGTAGCATATGGCTACAGGAATAAAGAACTGTATATTGTCATACATACAAGCGAGGAACAATAGAAAATGGCTATATAACCCGAGGGCCGTATGTTGCAACTCCTATGATAAAAACGACAGTAGATAGCAGTGTAGTAAGATGTCGAAAGCACTCCATATTAGAACAATAAACAGAACATAGTGAGTATCAGTCTTCACTGTTCACATGATAACAGTAACAGAAGCAAGCCGAGCGGCTGTAGGCTGAGACGAGAAGCTGTAGCAAAGAAATGAATACAGGCTTATGCCTCAGAAGAAAATGACCAGGACAAGGAACTCTTTTATAAACAAGTAACAGCATAAGTTCGGTCACGAAAAGTATATATATACATTGCAGTAGACAGAAATAACAAGGGCCGTGGCCATTGCCGTAGCTTGAAAGGCAAAACCCCGGCAAGGTCTTAAGTTAACAAGTCATATAAAACCATATCAAACCCTAACTCAACGGTATGGTAATGACCATGACCGGATAACATAAAGAACTGTAATTCTGTCTCCATCTACAAGTATAACACCGGAGGAAACTTCAAACCATAAGTGAACCGCATATAAAACAAGGTCTCGAAGGTTCTCATAGGAGTACCTCGACAGGCCCAGGTGCAAGCCAACAGCCTCGGAGGTCTGCAAGCAGAGCATGAGATAGCTCAGAGTTATGACCTCGAGCCATTTTAAGAACTGAAACAGGGGATTGGGAAGTAACCAACCTGTAAAACGCCGAGCTGGAGCTTGATGGACTCCTTACCTCGTTCCTGCGTCCGAATTGAGCAACCCTCCTCGGTGGTCACCTGCAACAGAAAGCGAAGAGTAAATAAAAAGAGTATTACAGCGTAAGGAGAACAAATCAAAACCCTGAGCCGAATAGGGGGTTACCTGGAGAATTCCGGAGCTAGTCTCATGCAGCATCCAAAGTGCAAACAAGCTTAACTGTGAGCTGGTAATGCCAAAATGGAGTTGCAGCAATGAACCAAGTCGGCGGAGTGAGTACACGAACAAAAAATGAGCTTTGCCCTGAATTCACGGGGTTTATGTAATGAGCCAAAACCCTTAGAGCCTTTTCCACCGTTAGATCTCAAAACCAAATCTGGAGCGTCCAAATCAAGCGGGAAGAGTGGGCGGGAAGGCCGAGGATTCCAAGGCCGAGGTAACACATGGCCTCGTGTACCCGCTGAACCACGTGTCCCGTTGTAAACTCCTGTGAGCGGTGTGGTAGGTAGGCCAGCTAGCCAAGCCTGCACTTGGCTCATCGGATGTTGTGACAACAACGGCTTCATGTACTGGAGTGGTTATGGTTACCACCGTAAGTTAGCGACGCGGACATGGCATTTAAAACAAATTATATATCAAGGCTAAACCAAACTTTAAGAGCCTTATGTACTTGCAGAACCTTAATGCGGTCAGGGTAATTTTATAACTATACACGTTGGCGTTCAACGTGCATGTGGTAGGTGGTATGAGATTATCCATAATACAAGTATCGATTGATAAACCTGGAATGGTGATCACCCTTATTGATAAACCTGGAATGGTGATCACCCTTAAGTGTGTGTGTAGTAATTCTCTACCACAGTTAAATTTTTTTTTTTTGGGTGTATTTTTACATGAAGGAATGTGACAATGTGGTATCAAAGCTAAAGGTTGCAATACTGGCGCCTTTGGGAATTGGTAAGTGGAAAGGATATTGGAGTACGCCATCAGTGGGCATTAACTCAGGTATGAGTTAAATCATTCGCATATTCATTTATGTTGGCATGACAGATGTGATTCATGATATAACTTCTTTGAGAAGTAGGTGATAAGTTGTTGCATAACTACGTTCATAACGTTGGATTCCTGATGAGGATAAAAGACAATGAAACTTTTGTCGCACTTAAGAACGATATTGAACACTCATTGACGAAAGTGACAATCAACTACCAAGTTTGATTTGCAAATATGGCAATAATAATGATGTATTTAATGAACAAATTGAAGTTACAATGAACAAAACTTAGGGGAACATCCTTGAATAGGATGAAAAATTGTTAAAAGGACATTAGAAGAACCCCTTTAGATATTGAAAACATGCAATGAGTCAAGCAGCGAGACTTAATTGTCATACCTAAATGTCGCATGCATGAAATGTGCGTATGAAGATTTTATTTTTGTTACTCTCTCGGTGCTATAGTCCAGTTGTGCACGAGAAGAGTTCTTAATTTTATTCACCATGAGAATGCATGATGAATAGTATATGCTTATGTCCTAATAGTTTTCATGATGATTACCCTCTAATTGACTGAAATCCATTAGCAGGGTATGTGCTGAAGTTAATCATTACTTGTTGGGAGAAAAAAAAAAAAAAAAAAAACCATTGGAGTCTCGATTAAATGATGGTTGAATTTATCTCCACTATGGGAATGATGGATTTCTGCATTCCAGTGTGAAGTTAAGGGTAGAGGCATGTTCAGTGGGTAACATTTCTAGGACCCATTCATGGTATAATTACATGTGATAATTATTCATAAATAAACTACCTGTGTTAATACAGTTGTCAGTAAACTCTAATTACCTTCCCCAACCACAGATGCTTCGAAAGGAAAAGGAAGCAAGGAGAAGGAAGAAGATCGTGCTGTAGGGACAGACGGAGATGGGAAAAGAAATCGCTAAGCCTGGTGATGACCAGATAGAGCAAGCTTGGGTATCAGAATCTTGCAGAAAACTCTAAGTCTGGAAATGACTAGATAGTGCTTGATGTGCATGAGAGTATTTCCTTGACCATGCTTAAGGAGTTGGAAAATGATAACTATAGTGTATTGATGTTAATGATTTTCGTAATGCTTCCTAGAAGTCATTGTTCTGAAATAGACACATAGTACTGTTATGATAGTTGTTGCGTCTAGCATCAAGTGGTAACTCTGGTGCGTGTGTGACTTAGGAGATTATGCTTCTAATGGCATAAAGTAGAGCCATTGCTTTCGGTAAGGGTGGTTTAACTTGTTAGTTATGCATGTTGATCCAGGGATAAGATAAGTGATAAGTGTCTTGTCCACTTTCTTGAAGAACACATATGAATGTCTTATATGATTTCTTAGTAGAGAAAGTATTTGAATGCATGCAATAAAAGAATGGTTCTTTTATAGATTTTCTTGGTAAAGAAAATGGGATAAGGCATGCAGTTAAAGATTGACTGTTTATATGTTTTCTTATGATAATACATGCAGTAAAAGAATTGGTTATTTTATATGCTTCTTGGTAAAAAGAATTGGTAGTTCCTCCTAGTCGGACTACATGTGAGTCTTGTGAGAGAAATGTTTGTCTCTCGTTGTTTTCTTGGAATAAAATCCTTGCTAAATATAGCCAAAGTATCTTCTTGAGAGAAGAGGATGAGGCATATAAATGTCCCGAGGACATAGCATGGAAGGTGGTCAAGTTTTCTTAAATTAAAATATGTATCTTTATTTGATAAAAGCTTCTTGGGAAATATATATATATATATATATATATATATATATATATATATATGCTAAATGCATTATGATTCTAGTTAGTCTCTAAGTTCTAGTGAAATGATTATGCATTACATGCATGATAAAAGATAACTAAGGATGTGCTTCTAGGCACATAGATATTTATCCCTAACTTCTTGAGGAAAGAGTATATTACCTATATACATAAATATAGTCTCATCCTAAGAGTATGCATACTTCATGTATGAAGATAAAGGATTTTAAGAGAGTTCTTGAAAATGGAAATAAAGGTTCTGTCCTTTAAGAACACATTAGAATAGTGTTCATACAAGAACCAAAAGGTCTTAATTGTTTCGTGAAAGGAACTATGTACATTAAAGTAAAATAATTGTGTTAGGAGAACACATGTCGCATATTGGTAGCTATTTTGACTTTGGAATTATGAGTCTGTGTGTACTTAGAGGAAGTGGTCATGTTAGTTTCCTTGAAAATAATACTCTCTTGGAGAGATTGTCTTGTTGGAAGAGCTGTGTTGATTGCTTGATTTGATGCATAAAGGATAAGTAAACCTTGTTTTTGTATCTTGGTTTTTATGCCGAAAGATAGACATCTTTAATAATTTCTTGGAAGGGAATCTTGAGAAATCCTCACATCGAAAGATAGAGAAATGAGGATTAAAATGACTTCCTTAAGAAAGAGGTATGTGATTTGTCGTATGAAATGATGGTGGTCTTCTAGTGAAGGGAGTAAGTGTTGCATACATTAAAGAAGGGCTTATATGATAAGCAATGGTATGTACAAAGATTAGTCATCGTGACATGAGAGTTATGTTCTCGTATGTTAGAGAAATTATGTTTAATTACACTAACAATGCATGACCAAAGTTAGCATAGTAAACGTGAGATAATACTCCATTAATGATGATTTGAATTGGGACAACAGACTATGGCAAAATTGGAAATGTTTAGATTATTAACTCAACTGTTGTTGACATTTATACATTAATGAGTATTTGCATATGCTTTTATACATGACAATATTGTATGCATGAACATTCTTGGAAATGGAATACGTGTTAACTGATGCATATTTATAACTAACGTTGCTGATGGGATTAAGTAGTGGTAGCTTAATGGCAACAAGAAAACTCATCACGTAAATTGCTGCAATGTGAAATGCAATTATAAATGAGAAAGAATGATGTTATATGATATGCATGAATTATGTTATTTGGAAAATTTGCATGCATACAACGTGTATGATGGATATGTTTCCCATCAATCGTGATGTTGTGGACCCATGTTGGGGTTAAGTGTAAATGCATGGTATACATGCATGGTTGTTGTGCTAATGATAATGTTCATATGGATCATTATGTAAATTACTTTGAGGAAGAGTATTAAAAGAGAAATATTCATGCTATGTCTGGTTGGGATCAGATGGCATAAGAGGAAAGAATTTCCTGTGTACGCTACGTCTGGTTAGGATCAGATAGCGTTTACTGGCGAGACCAGTGTAATTGCGGTCGAGTAGGACCTGCAAGTGCTTGGGTTGATGGCAATTACCTGCCCGGAGGGGTTGATGGTACTTGTCTGCCCGGAGTTGGGTTGATGGCAACTACCTGCCCGGAAGGGTTGATGGTACTTGTCTGCCCAGATCTCCTCTCCTTAGAATTCTTGAGCTGGTTGGCCAGTGGGATTCTATGTTAGACCTGGTAAGGTCTTTATCAAAGAAACTGTCTGGATGTGAAAAGGACTCGATTTGGTTGTGAGAACCAGTTTCCATGGATTGGGAATTCTTTAGTCCATTGTGGTCTCATGGCTAAAGGAATTAACTAATCAGCTATATGACATGTTAAAAACGAATTTTACATATAGTTGTGTAAAATATGTTATGCACATTTAACAAGAAATGAGCTTAGTGCTCAATAAAGAATAAATGGAATCTTATTTCCTTTATTGTGTTATTAACGTTGTGAACATCTTAGTGGGAGCTAAGACAATTCTTGCTTAATACAGTGATTGACTGTTTTGATGATTAGAGGGCTAGGTGCTCTTTTGGTACTTCTCGAAGTATTTTACGAATGTCTTTAGTAAGAATTCGTTCAGTGTGCACGTGAGCAGTGATTTATCATTTGATGATTAGTGTTAATGCTCTTTAAGTACTTGTAAAAGTACTGTGATTTAGAAAGCATCTAACATTGCACAATTGATTGCTAGTCAAAAGTGTCTCATTTGACTCAAAATATAGTGACTAATGTGGTTGAATTTGTTAGTCATATATTGCAGGAACCACTTATCAGGGAAGGTTGAAGAATTGTCCAACCTCTATTAACAGGCTTACATGAAAGTATTCATGATTTTCAAGCATAAGATGGTAAGTTATGGTAAGTTGACACAAAGAATTGTTTATTATGAATGAATAAGGGCCAGGTGGTGGCGATTAGAAGTTGCATATTTTTGCAATTATGAATGATTATGACTATTGATGCTTATAACTAATGATATTTCTTATTACTATATCATTACTATTTTGATTGTCGTCTTTTCTTGGAATGAAATCGTTGATTTCAAAGAGAAAGGATCACATTCTGTGTGGATTAGATAGTAATGCCACAAGTAAAATATCAAGTTCCGACGAAAGATGAACACCGAGGACGGTGTTCCTGTTAAGGGGGGGAGTATGTAATATACCTATTGTAATTAACCCCATGTAAAGTAATTTTAAATTACCAATCAGTTAATCAAACCTGCGTAAAAGTAATTTTAAATTACATATCAGTTACAACTGATTCTTGGTATTGGTTAAATGGATCAGCGAGCACCCTAACAGGGAGGAGGCAGAGGGGCAGAGGACAGGCAGAGGACAAGAGAAAGAAAGACAGGGAAACAAAACCCTGGATGGACTAAGTCTGGTTAGGACCAGATAGTCAAGCACAGAGTGCTGGCTTACTGAGGATAGTGATCCGGTAAGCAGAAGCTTGGGGGGAGATTCAGGTCTTGAGAGACTGATCTCATGGTTGGGAGGATAACAAGCTTTACATAGAGATTTAGACAGGAGACTGAACCAGACTCACCGTGTCCGTGAAGACCAGGTAAGTAACTGACCCTTATGTCTCCAAGATTATCTGTGTAAATGGTAAAGGTAGCTGTTACTGTCAGTTATTCTGTAGTTACAGTTAGTAGGCAGAATGTAAGCAATACTATCTGAACAGAAACAAGAAGTATACATTACAGTTATCTGCAAAACAAGAAGCATACGTATTTCTGTATGAAAGAAATTATGTATATAGAGTACTATAGAACCTGGAGACAGAGCATGAAGAACCTCACGGTAATAAAAACCGTATGCGCATGGCTAAACATCAATACATACATCAAAATATATTTACAGTACCGAATGGATGTGAGAATCTTCGGTCAAATGCAACAGCACAAATACATACATAACGAAAGGAAATGCTCAGAACAGAAAACGAAAACTTAGCTAGCTGAAACAAGTTTCCGCAGGTAAGGGTTATGCGATGGAATCGCAACCTCTCAAGAAGTACGGAGAACTGTGAAGGTCTTTCCGGAACGAAGAATCGGGATTAAGGGAATGGACCCTAACCCGTATAAAAACCCTCGTATCCATAAGAAAAGGAACTGCGTCTTATTATAAGCAAGAAACATAGCATATGGCTACAGGAATGAAGAACTGTATACTATTATGTTCATAAACGAGGAACAATAGCAAATGGCTATATAACCCGAGGGCCGTATGTTGCAACTCCTATGATAAAAACGACAGTAGATAGCAGTGTAGTAAGATGTCGAAAGCACTCCATATTAGAACAATAAACAGAACATAGTGAGTATCAGTCTTCACTGTTCACATGATAACAGTAACAGAAGCAAGCCGAGCGGCTGTAGGCTGAGACGAGAAGCTGTAGCAAAGAAATGAATACAGGCTTATGCCTCAGAAGAAAATGACCAGGACAAGGAACTCTTTTATAAACAAGTAACAGCATAAGTTCGGTCACGAAAAGTATATATATACATTGCAGTAGACAGAAATAACAAGGGCCGTGGCCATTGCCGTAGCTTGAAAGGCAAAACCCCGGCAAGGTCTTAAGTTAACAAGTCATATAAAACCATATCAAACCCTAACTCAACGGTATGGTAATGACCATGACCGGATAACATAAAGAACTGTAATTCTGTCTCCATCTACAAGTATAACACCGGAGGAAACTTCAAACCATAAGTGAACCGCATATAAAACAAGGTCTCGAAGGTTCTCATAGGAGTACCTCGACAGGCCCAGGTGCAAGCCAACAGCCTCGGAGGTCTGCAAGCAGAGCATGAGATAGCTCAGAGTTATGACCTCGAGCCATTTTAAGAACTGAAACAGGGGATTGGGAAGTAACCAACCTGTAAAACGCCGAGCTGGAGCTTGATGGACTCCTTACCTCGTTCCTGCGTCCGAATTGAGCAACCCTCCTCGGTGGTCACCTGCAACAGAAAGCGAAGAGTAAATAAAAAGAGTATTACAGCGTAAGGAGAACAAATCAAAACCCTGAGCCGAATAGGGGGTTACCTGGAGAATTCCGGAGCTAGTCTCATGCAGCATCCAAAGTGCAAACAAGCTTAACTGTGAGCTGGTAATGCCAAAATGGAGTTGCAGCAATGAACCAAGTCGGCGGAGTGAATACACGAATGAAAAAATGAGCTTTGCCCTGAATTCACGGGGTTTATGTAATGAGCCAAAACCCTTAGAGCCTTTTCCACCGTTAGATCTCAAAACCAAATCTGGAGCGTCCAAATCAAGCGGGAAGAGTGGGCGGGAAGGCCGAGGATTCCAAGGCCGAGGTAACACATGGCCTCGTGTACCCGCTGAACCACGTGTCCCGTTGTAAACTCCTGTGAGCGGTGTGGTAGGTAGGCCAGCTAGCCAAGCCTGCACTTGGCTCATCGGATGTTGTGACAACAACGGCTCCATGTACTGGAGTGGTTATGGTTACCACCGTAAGTTAGCGACGTGGACATGGCATTTAAAACAAATTATATATCAATGCTAAACCAAACTTTAAGAGCCTTATGTATTTGCAGAACCTTAATGCGGTCAGGGTAATTTTATAACTATATACGTTGGCGTTCAACGTGCATGTGGTAGGTGGTATGAGATTATCCATAATACAAGTATCGATTGATAAACCTGGAATGGTGATCACTCTTAAGTGTGTGTGTAGTAATTCTCTACCACAGTTAAATTTTTTTTTGGGTGTATTTTTACATGAAGGAATGTGACAATCAACTTCATTGAATTTTGAATTTTTCACATTAATTGTTGAATTTCTCTTAAAAACCTTTGAATATTGGAACCTTGTCACTTGACCACTTGACCTCCCTCCTTGTTCTAAGTATTCTATCTTTTTTTACCTCAAACTATGACAATATTATATGAAAGAAAACAATATCTCTAGCTATATAAAAAACAACTCTTTGCTTGAAAAGTTACCACTCAATTACAATTCTAAACCCAAACTCAACAAAATCACAAGCTTACACTAACATTATGATATCCATCTAACAATTCTCATCTCATATCCTTTTTTTTTACAGTGAAATTGGTTCACAATATTATAGGAAAGAAAACAATATCTCTAGCTATATAAAAAACAACTCTTTGCTTGAAAAGTTACCACTCAATTACAATTCCAAACCCAAACTCTCAAAAAAATCACAAGCTTACACTGACATTATGATATCCATCCAACAATTCTCATCTCATATCCTTTTTTACCTGAAATTGGTTCAGGTAACTTTTTACATGCAAAATTACACTTTCTTAATTACTAATTTTTTTTTTTTACATATGTACACAATTTAAATAAAATGTTTTCACTTACTCATTTCCCAATTTTTACTCCTCGTCGTCCCATAGATCTTTACGTTTCTTATTTTTGTGCCACTTAGGTAATTACAAGTCTAATTACCTACTAGCTTTTCCTTTTCTTTTCTCTAATTTCAAATTTTAGTTAGAATTATAATTCCTAAAATTTCTAGGTGATTAAGATTTTGTTTTTTGTTTTTAATTTAACTTTTGTTTGTTTGATTTAAATTATCTTTTGGTTTGGAAAAAAAAATCTTAATTTTTATTAATAAATAATGTAAATTACATATTGTATTGTCTCGAATAATAAGTTTGGTTTGCTGAGATTTGCAGACTTTAGTTCAAAAATTCAGGGAAAATTTTTTATAACTACATAGTATTCTTAATCTATATATGCAATCGATTCAACTATCTATATACATGTGTAGTAACAAAATTGTTAAAAGCATATGATTTAAAAGCAAAAAGAGATTATTCTGGTCATCTCTCATCTAACCCATCAACTATCTATATACATTTGTAGTAACAAAATTGTTAAAAGCATCTCTTTTGGATAGCTCATCAGCACCTATGTTTCTTTTCCTGTAAATGTGATGACAAGTGATTAGATCAAATTTCCTTTTAATCAACAAAATTTCTAAAATAAGAGATCTTAAGTGTGTGCATGTGACACTGAATATTAATTTAAATTGCTTACATTCACAATTATTCACAATTTTTCTACTCAACATTATCTATATATGGTTTTATTTATTTATTTCAAGAAAATATTTTTAATAAATAACATGATATTTTTGCTATTAGTTCATAATTTATTTAATGACAATTTTTTTATTCAACATTAAATTAAAATTACGAAGACATCAATCTAAATTTATTTTTCTATATAGGTTACATAACTACTAGTTGTTATTGGGAAATTTATTTATTTTTTTAAATTAATTTCATTACATTTACAAGTATAGCAATTCTTTCAATAATTATCTTGCGTAATTCCAATAATGTCATGAGTGTTTTCCCTTCAATTATTGTGACTCATTGAGGGGAAAATGATGCAACAACAGACAATGATTAACTCACAATATTGCTCTTGTTGAGAGACTAATTACTGCTGAAGAATAAGCTTTTCACCTTATGGTCTGCCCCTTGGTTCTCATGAGTGGTCGAATTTGTGCTCTATCCTCACTAGATCGTGCAACTTCAAGGTAAAAGTATTCCAACTTTTCAACTTGAACATGGTTAGAAAGCTAGTAGGTAGGAACATGGACATTAATTTCATTACATTTACAAGCATAGCAATTCTTTCAATAATTATCTTGTGTAATTCCAATAGTGTCATGAGTGTTTTCCCTTCAATTATTGTGACTTATTGAGGGGAAAATGATGCAACAACAAACAACGATTAACTCACAATATTGCTCTTGTTGAGAGACTAATTACTGCTGAAGAATAAGCTTTTCACCTTATGGTCTGCCCCTTGGTTCTCATGAGTGGTCGAATTTGTGCTCTATCCTCACTAGATCGTGCAGCTTCAAGGTAAAAGTATTCCAATTTTTCAACTTGAACACAGTTATAAAGCTAGTAGGTAGGAACATGGACATTGTTCCACATATCCCTAACTATTTTGTAAACCTTCATCCAACCTCGTGACCCATGTGTGGATCAATCGAGAAGCATAATCCTTGTGCCTGCATACACTAATTCATTTCATCAATACCTAATAATATTGAAAAATAAAAATTACACATTTCCAAAATATATAATATTTTAGATTCAACCAAAATATAGTATTATTTTCCCAATTTCACTTCAACAATAACTACAAATCAATATATTCAAGCATCATTTAAATTATTATATCATTATGATCATTCATTTCATCTAATTAATACATAAAATATCATCTAATAACACAATTAAGACAAGCTCCATAGTAGCGAGTACTTGTCGCCTAGTTTAAATATAGTTAAATTAAAATAAAAAAAATAAGAAAATTTGGCAAAATGGAAGCCTATATAAGTGCATGCAAAAACCCAAAACCAAAAGTAGAAGAAAAAGCACTAAAATTGGGAAAAAAATTAGAAAGAAAAAAAGAGCTATAATTAACTACACACGGTGAAAATCTACAATGATGTCTTATATTTTTCTAAGATTAGAAATAACTATTTAGGAATATTATTTTATAACTTTAAAAAACACCCTTCACAAATCATGGCCAATTAAAAAAAATGTGTCATTCTAGTTTACCTTTGATTTACATTATAGAATCAAAATCAATAGTTATCTACTTTGTACCATATATGTTGAATCAAGTATTATGAAGTATATGACTCAATTATATAGCATGTCGTATACTTTTTTTTGTAAGCTTAGTAGGACCTTTCATTCATTCATAAAAAGCATATTACAACCATAATAGACATTCCGTGGCCTCAACTTGCCCATCGGGAAACCAAGTTTTTTGTCCATCGAAATGAGTTATATGCCATCCAAAATATGAAGTTCTTAAGTCTTTCAAACTTAGCCTTATAGCCTTGAATGTCTAAAACCTAGTTCACTCTTAAACCACTAACATCAATACTACTTAACGACATATACAACATCAAAATTTAACAACAACCACAAAAAAAGAAGCATCTAGAGCTAGTCCTCTAAGGACTCCACTGGAGCTGGGTCCTTTGCACTGGAACCCAAAATCTATGACTGAGGCGGACACCTGATGTGTCGTTCAATACAACCCAACCGAACATTTTTCTGCTGAATTTGAAATTCGATAAGTTCAAATTCCTTTTGGATTTCCTGAAATTCTGGATCAGTTTTAATGAAACCTATTGTGTTCATATTTGCTTTGGCCACTATATTCTTCATCATCTAGTAGAGATGAATTGTTTTTTAATACTATATAAGCTTGCTGCAGGTATTGTCGAGATCCGGAACCAACAACCTCCATTCTTCCTCTTGTATCTCCTACTCCACGCGTTGGTTTAGGTCTGCCTCCCAACCTGCAATCATCTGTCTCATCTAGGCAAGGGTGCCTGTGACATAAGATTGAGCCGCAACATTGATATGTTGAGGCTGCGATTTCCGGCTTGTCCACCTTGGAAGTTGTGAGGAGGAAGCTCCTCTTCCATCCCTAGGTGTCACATTTTGACGACGTCTGCACCCTCCTGTATCATTTTCTTTTTTCACTGTGATTGGTCGAGCCATATTTGCCAACTCCCACTAAACAATAGAACAATATTTGAGCCAAAACGCCAATCAAACAGAAGCCCACGGCTCGCAGATTGGGCGAGATTTCAACCTACTAACACCTGGTGCATTAAGAAATAATAGAAATAGGCGACATATAAAATTAGGTTTATTTATGATAAAAATATAGCAGAACTGGGCATCCCCCTGCCATTGGTACTCTTCTCCATCTGCTAGCACCTCGTGCTCTAGCACCACATTGAAACAATACAAACCATGGTGGGTCAATCTCCTTCCGAGGAAGGGATTTCCAGCCCGCTCCTTAGGCCATTTCCCACATCAAAATTCAGAGTAATAGTGAACCAAAACCAACATCCTATAGGTCCTAATTGTAAACCAATTCAACCAAATATAGAAACAATCATGCCAACCATGACAGATACCCTTCCCGCAAAGACAGAAGGTCCATACTATGCCATACATTCCCATGCGAAGCAATAAAATACCATACAGGACCGAAACTGGTTTAGAAACAACGTATTCAACCATATTCCCATCTAACAAACAGACCATATAGAATCTCACATTCATCTATTCACATGAGGGAACTAAAATCTTACGAACTACTCTCACATTTTCGGTATGTTTTTGGAAAACGTAAAAGGGAAGAGACAAGACATACCCTATAACCATCGCCATGAATTCTACACTGAGACCCTTCTGCAACTGAGGCCTGTCGTCCAAACTTGCTGCAGGAAAGGAGCTCAGTTAGTGATCCTCAGCTCCTAGAACTGCAATACACCACAACCAAATTTCATGCAAAGAACTGGTGATATCCTCCACCACATGGATGTTTAATTATCGGCATGCCTTTCCACCCAACTTTCTCTCTCCCACGCCTCCTTGCATCACCTCATATCTGTCATTCACGCCGCGCACTTGCCACATCCTCCCTCTTACATTAATAACCATCAGATCATTCATAGCTTGGGTCCCAAGTGGGACAATTGTCTTGCACACACCCCGATTAGGGGTAGCATGCCTTAGATTTTGAAGGAGGAGCCACTTGTCAATTTTCTAATTTATTAGAACTGCTTATAAATTCAATTCAATATTTTAAATGAAATAAGCAAAGGCAAGATCAAGTCCATTATTCATTGTTGTTTATTTGGTTTATGATTACATTATTCAAATTTTACAACTTAGTCACACCCTGACTATATAAAAACAATTTAATTCTCTTATAACCTACAAAATTTAAATTAATATAAATTATTTGAAAAACATATATATATATATATATTTATTTATTTTATGTAAAAGATTATTGCATGGAATAATCTTTCCTTCAGAAAACTTAAGATATGAGTAAAGTGAAAAGCTCCCCTTCATGTACATGGGGACAAGTAATCAAGACTGGTCAGAAGTCCTCCTCGATTTTGCACCCCTCGCAAGGTATTTTCTTATTAAATTTTCTTGGTTGGCTATGAATTTTATTATGATGCAGCAGCCCCCTGTTGACCCGCGCCCTTGGCAAAAATCGGTTAGGAAATATCTGATATACCTTTTGCTTTCGTAATGGAGGAAGACCAAGTTCATGCAGTAGGTTTTCGAGTCGGATTTAAGTTATCTGCAATTATCCATAATTCTTTGAGATGTAATATAAGAGGGAGAGGGTTTCAATTGCAGAAGATATCCCGTTCAAATTATTAGTCTGCTGGAGTTGCTTACTTATTTTAGTGGGATTCGGTGCTATTAGAAGGGTATGAATTGTCATAACAATCCTCAGCTATTTCTGGGTGAAAAAATCACCGATTAGATCACTGATTTATGGCACTGTTTAACTTTATGCGTGGATTCCAAACTAAGATAATTATGAGAAAAATTTCAACTATGAAAAATGTATAATATTAAAATTGGATGGTACAATAAATTAATGACATAGTACATTGCTGTAATTCCTGTCATCATTGCAGAATAAGAAGTGAAACATTTCAACCAATAATATTTAAGATAAATAAATTTAAATTTTATTTAAAAATAATAAATTTCATTTTATAGTGTTAAATTTTGGAAAAACTTCAATTTTTTTAGTCAAAAGGAAATTAATAGCAGGTCAACTAAAAACTGAATTGGATATATCTTGCCAGCGACAAGTATAATAAGTCATCATAACTGTAGTCTAAACAGATTGTTTTTGCCCTGAAAATCATAGAAATTTCTGCAAGATTTTGATAAAATCTAGCAGGGATTTTTGTAAATTTAGGTTATAGTTGTCAAACTTCAAGATTTTGGGTACCCCAGAAGTTTTTGATGGTGTTGAATTCATTTCCACCATCCAAAACATGATTCAAATGGAGCTACTGCAATATTTTTGAATTGTTTTTACCTGGATTCCGCTCACTTTTGACCGTCCAATTCGTCCACCTCGATATCCTTCTTCTAAAATAAATCATCAAATAACATTTAATCTATTCATCCATATCATAAAAAGTTAATTATCGCCATCAAACAACATAAATTTAACTCATCAATAAATTATTACCCTCAAACAATCTATTCATCCCTATCATAAAATATTAATTATCACCATCCAACCATCCAACAACATAAATTTAGCTCATCAATAAATTATTACCCTCAAACAATAAATTCATATGGATTAACATGTATGATAATGATCAACTAAAGTTGGACCACTAAAGATTTAACCTCCTTCTGTAGAGTAATTATATTTTTTTTTTTCCAAGCACCGCATTTACATCATTCACACTTTTCTATTTCTTATTTACTTTACATGACTTGCTTTATTTTTTTATGAAAAATAATATATCAATATTACTTTGTTAATGTGTACATTTATGTAGTTTATGTAATTATTCACCATTTTCAAGCACCGCATTTACATTATTCACAATTTTCCATTTCTGGTTTACTTTGTTAATGTGTACATATATGCCCTATAGTATAGGGAAGGTAGAAGATAACAATTATAAAAAATTATAATATTGGAAAATTAAAAAAGTATGTTTTAAGTGTGTTTTTTAGAATTTTTAAAGGATTTTTAATGAGAATTTGGTGAAAAATTTGTGACCAAATTTTGATTTGTATTGTTTAAATTGGTTTTTTGATTTCATATATGGATTCATCACCCTCAAAAACTCTTGGGGCACTTCGATTGTGATTGTGAAGAGTTCACGCGCCAAACTTGTGATTTCAATGAATCCCTACCTAATTCTAGACAATTAGATCAGAAAATAAACCGAAAACTTTTCAAAAAACCACACTTAAAGATAAATCAGTTAAAAAATATATTAAAAGGTAAAGTTAGTTGGAGTTGAATTTGATATTAGATATTTTTAAATATTTAAAATTTAAATTTAAATAAATAAAAGTATATTATACATATAGAGTAATTGAGTTAAATTGAAATGATGGGGAGAAAGATTGTTATGCTTATTAAAGTTTAATTTGTAATTATTATATTGTTAAAATAATTTTAATAAAAAAATGGAATTATAATAATAATAATAATTTATTTTTAAAGTAATAGACAAGATAAACATTAAATTGGTGTATGAGACTATTTTCTTGTGACACAAGGGACACACCTCTGTATAGTGATTTGACTCTCAACTTAAAGTATTGTAAACCAAATAAACTAATTTTAAAGTAAATTTAATAATAATATAAATCACATAAAGATATTAATGTTTTTAATATTCTATATTTATTTACAATATATTTTTTTGTAGAGTGAAAATTGTATTGCCTTCAAAACTTGAGATGACAAGATAAGTTGAAACATTTAAGTCAGTCTCTCACTAGGAAGGTCTGACCAAACCCAAAAATTTACTTTCCATAGGGAGGAGAGGGCTAACTAAGTACTAGGAGAGACAAAATTAAAAAAAACAAAACTGAGAAACTAGCATAAACGACTTTGTAGAAAAATGTCTACAACATAAGAAACATAAAACATAGACGTGGTAAATAACTAGGTAGAGTGATCTGAATATGAGATTGTGACCTGAATAGGCTCTTTAGTGTCCTCAGATGTTTTCCGTGTCAAGGGGGGAATTCTGAGATGTTGTTTGATTCACTCCATCCTTCAATATAAGTTCCTCAAATGCTAATGTAAGTGCTCAGGGGAGTGAAGAATATCTACTCGATGCTCGTGTTAATCCAAGAGAATGTGGCCCAAAAAAAACTTCATTTTCCAATCGAGATCAACAATTTACAAATGTTTGTTGAAGTGACCTCTTGTATGTCCTGTGTATAGTATCTGATTTTCCCATTCAGTGAGAACCTCTGTGTCTGAGAGGGGATTTCTCTGTGATGATGCTTCCCCCTCATTATGTGTAATTTCTCACTGAATATGTCCTAGCGTGAGTTCATGATAGTGCTATGCAAAGTCCTCTAGTCGATGCTACATGTGAGTATTTCCCTTATGATTCCACTCCTCATAATAGGAAACACCCCTTCAAACTTGCACCCTCTAAAGAGGCATGGTGGAGAGGTCAAAGAAACAAAATATCTAAAGCATAGGCCAAGATAGTCTAAGGAAGTCAGGTGAACAAGATAAGTGCATGTCATTTGAGTGTCAGGCAAAATGATGCCACTGCCACAAAACCATCTCAAGAGAAACCCTTAGAATATTGATACGAGAGGAGGGGGAGGAGAATAAGAAAGCCTCAAGATAATGACCACCAGGGTACACCAGAACGAAATATCATAGAGAGCACACATGGAAAACATTGCATGTAGAAAAATAAGCTAGACAAAGGGAATGAAAGATGACATGATTGAGGAGATGGGAGACCCAAAGAAGATAAGTAAACGGAGGAAAAGAAGGAAAGTAGGATACAACATGAACAAAGGGGGGAAGGATTAAAAAAAAAGGCACGGAGAAGGAAAGTGATAGAAGAAAAGTTTTAAACTCGAGACTAAGTGCAAACTAGGTGTTAACCAACCTGTAGGAGAGTAGATACAAAGAAACATAACAAATTATGAATTGAAAAACAACATTATCAAATCCAAGTCGTTATAGAAAAGAAGTGTTGGAAATAGCTTCCTTTGTAAGTGGAAATTCCATCTTTGAAGGCAATTTTCATGTAGTTAAAACCATGATCTAGGTGGCTCCAGAAAGGCTAAAAAATAAAAGTATTTGGATTTCATCGAAACTGGGACCAAAACATAGAGCTCGTTCCCCTGAATCCAATGATGCAAACAACACCTCAAACTGACTGCCTATGTGAAAGTTATGGCCTGCTGAATCTTTTGAGAAATAACTAAAAAATTTGCAGGAAGGACCCACAGGGATGACACGTGACACTAATGTCAGTAGTACGTGATCCATATGGTTGCTGACATCATCAAGGTGATGTGGCAGTATGGTCGACAAGAAACCAATGGAGAGGAAACACGTGGTAGGTGACACCAGCATGACGTGAACATGACGTCAACACTGCTCCTGTGGTATCCCCTACATTGGAGAGACAGGTAGGTCTATTAAACAGAGAATCGGTGAGCATGCAGCTGACATTAGACACAATTGCTCTCGCACATCAACCCTTGCCAAGCATTCTGTGAAATTGAAACACCATGTCTGCATTGAATAATCCAAAGTCATCGCTAGGGTTGACCATTTCCACCATAGGAAACTCAGAGAAGCAATTGAAATAGAGAGGCATGCAAAAAACCTCAATAGGGATGATGGTTGGAAATTAAGTAAAAGTTGGATTCCAGCTCTCCCCTCTTAACCCTTCTTCCCTTCCCTCTCCTCTCCTCGTTCCTTTCTCGCCTTTAGGCTTTATCCCCCTTGATCTGTTTTTTTTTTGGTAATGCGATTAGTTTTCTTCCTTCCATATATAGTTTCTATTTTTATAAATATCAAAATAATTAATTTAATTGAATTTATAATAATAATAATTCCATATTCCATTTATAGTCTTTTTTTTAATAGAGATATTAAAATAATGGATTATTATTATTATACTTTATTAATATATTGAATTATAATACAAAATATTATAATGATTATTTTAAATTAATAATCTTAATATGAATTCCACCATTACAAATTACGGATTCCAATTATAGTCTTTTCACCCTTTGAGATATTATAATAATGGATTAAGATTATTATATTTTATTATTATAGAAATTAATATATTGTTTTAAAATATTATAATAATATTTCTAAACTAATAATTTTAATTATTATGAATCTCTATAATTATAATAAGAATAATAATACCATCAACACATTCTTGTAAGATCTAATACATGAATTAATTAAATTGATAATAACTTAAATTATTTCATAAATTAGTTATAGATGATTTAACTTATGATTTCTTCATAACAACTAGTTTCTAATATTATGGGTCAAACCCTAACTAACAATATTATTACAATATTTAATATAATATTATAAGTATTATTCCATTTATAATATCGAGATTTAATATTTATTTATCGCACAACAACTAAATTTAATATTATCAATTTATAATATCGAAACATGATATTTATTTATTACATAACAACTAAATTATTAAACAATTTAACAAATTACCCAACGACTAATTTCCAACGGCTAACTCTGAGCAGTGATGCATCCTTGCTATTTATTCCCTCAGATCTACTGATTTCTCACCTTGTCGTGAGGATGAACCACATTAGATGGTTCTAAACGTCGACCAAATCCTAATGATGTGATTTATCCGAAAGATTGATATCAACATTATGGATCACAAAAGTCTTAGATCTAACGTCAACAACCTAGTTAGTAGTACGATCCAATCAAGTTGTGCTACATGGCACCCAATTAGCAGCCAAACGGTTTTCTTAACAAGGTGACATTTTTACCTTTATGGAAGACGAGAGCGACCAAATTGTCACCTGATTAATTTTTATCTAATGTTCTCCAAATAAATCGGTGGGACTTTTAACTGTTGGGGTTAATTATCATAATAATAACAAAATATAAAACTGACCGGTTGGCGAGCTGTTAAACCCCATCGGCCGACACGATGGTATTATATATAATATATATTAAAAACATTAGCAGGAGTCAAACCCGCTCAATGGGACCATCGACCAAACTATCGACAACATTGGAATGAAAGGGAACCAAAATAATAAATCGACGAATGACCGACTCCAAAAAATAAATGGCGACAAGCCACCAGCCATGATTTGAACCACTGCCTGGGGATAGGCTAACGGCCCAGTGGGTGGCCCAGTACCATTGGGCCAAGCGGTTGGCTTTGCTAGGTCTGCCACAAAATTTTATATGAACCCTTAGTTTGACCAGGATGAGGAACAAATGCCAATAGTGAGGCAACACAGAAGTCTGAGTGGGCACATAGAATGAGGCAATGGAACCATGAATTAAGGAATCTTGGAAAAATCTATTAGATTCCTTGGCGCTGATTTTTACATAGTCATAATGATCCATATATGCTACAATGTGTGAGGATCATTGTGTGCCACTTTATGTGAGAGATTGTTCCTTTGTCATGCTAGAGGAGAGCTTCTATGAGTGAGGATTCTTATGTTGAGATTGCAACAAGATGATGGAGCTTAGTGAAAAGAGTCGCCTTCACTAAGTGGGCCCGCAGGCTATTTTTGGCGCAAGTCTATTTTTAGACTATGTCTATTTTTAGACATATGGATCATGTCTATGTTTATGAATGATTGATCAAGTTGGGAAAAATAGATGGACTTCTATTTTTGATGAAAGTGTGAGTGATCACAGTGTGAGTGATCAAGTCTATTTTTAGACTGGCTGTCAAAAATAGAAAAGTCAAATATTATTATCTCACAATAATATTTGGACTATAAACTTAATCTTATTCTCTTGGAGCACTTCAGTTTGAGCTACGGAAGTGGCACATGCAGCTGTGAGAAGGAAATTCGTTTTTCTTATGAGTCAGTTGAGTTGTTGCATGCATGACTTCAGTTAGAACTCAAGTGAGTTGAGTTTAGTGGACTGGAGGTACAGTTGATGGAGTTGTGTTCAGTTTAACTTAGTTAAACTGGTTGTATTTAGTCTAACTGCAGATAGACTAATGATGAGTTGTTAAACTAATTATTAACTCATAATACAACTAAAGAATACATCAGTTAACTCAGTTGCATGTCAGTGCATGTTCAGTTCAACAGGGACAGGTGGTAGAGAATCAGATTGCTATCAGTTGTGACTATAGTTGTGCACCAGATCTTGCACAATCAAGGGATTGAGTATGCCAATGAGTTTGCTCACGTATTTGGCCCGCATTTTAGCCTTTGCTCACGTCCACAAAGAGTGAGTGACTATTTTGCAGGTGAAAATCGAGTTTGGGAAGCTATTCTCATCAGTTCTTGAGCAGGTATTGAGCAGTGGAGGCAGGCAAGCAGTGGAAGAGATTTGGAGATCAGATCTGAGTTGTATTGTGTGTAACAGAGGTGGAGATACTTGTGAGAAGTATTATGCTGTGTAATGTTACATGACTCAATCATTAATATACAGATAGTGTGGGGTTTTTAGCGAGATGCTTTCCCCGTGATACATACTGTGTTAATATGTGAATGCTCTTGATGTTTTATTGTTATTGATGCTGCTATATTCTTGATCAACGTAGAGGAGCTTATGTATTGTGTATGTTTTCCGCATTAGTACATGATCAGGATAATCTCCATTGAATATGTGTTAAATTATTCAAAATTTCTACATGGTATCAGAGCTAGATGATTTGTAGAAAAAATTTCTACATGGTATCGGAGCAGCTTGATTTGTAGAAGAGATTTTTACAGGATATCAAGCGAGGGTTGATCGGAAGCAGTTGAGTTTGGAGCTGGTGGAAAATCGAATTTGCAGCAGTGTTGTTGAAATGCCTTTCAACGGATTGCAAATGTTATTCCAAAGCAAGAGCGACCTGGCGCTCAAGGATAAACTCAGTAACAATAAAGGTGAGAATGGATCTTCATCAAAGGTATCTGATGAAGAGAATTGCGCTTTGGCTGCCAAAGCAAAGAAGGGGAAGAACAGGAAAGCTTCTCATTCCGGTGCGAAAGGCAAGAAGCAGGATATGTCCAAGGTAAAGTGTTTTCACTGTCACCAGCATGGACACTATGCCACAAATTGTCCGCAGAAGAAGAAGAACAAGCAAGCTGCTGGATCTGCAGGGGGAGAGGCTTTAGCTTCTCAGTTTGAGCTTGATTTTTCATTGATCGCATGCTTGGTTTCAAGTGTGATGGGATCAGTGTGGTTCCTGGACAGTGGTGCGTCTTTTCACATGACGGGAGATAGAGATTTGTTCTCTGATCTGGAGGACAAAGATCTTGGAGTGCACATCGAGATGGGCGATGATGGTAGATACAGTGCGACCGGTATTGGTACCATTTCCTTTGAGAGGGAGTCTGGTAAACCCTTTGTATTGAAGGAAGTCATGCAAGTTCCAGGATTGAAGAAGAATCTCATCTCAGTGGCGATGTTAGAAGACAAGGGGTATGATGTTGTTTTCAGCGAGGGAAAGGCCTTCCTGCGCAGCAAGACAACTGGTGAGACCCGGAAGATAGGGGTTCGAGTGAGGAACCTTTATCAGTTGCATGTAGATGGATGCACAGCAATGGCAGGCAAGGCAGAAGGATTGGTGAGCCGGGATGATGGCGAGTTGTGGCACAGGAGATTGGGTCACCTTCACCATGGAGCCTTGAAGATACTGCAGCAGATCACTACAGGGCTTCCTAAAGGCACACTTGCGCAGTCAGATCAGTGCAAGGGGTGTACTTTGGGGAAGTTTGTGAAAGCCACCTTTCACGAGAAGGATAGTCGCGCCACGACGATCCTTGAGAGAATTCACACAGACGTGTGTGGACCTTTCTCAGTTGCTTCGACAGCAAAACACAGGTATTATGTGATTTTTGTTGATGATTTCTCTCGTAAGTGCTGGATCTTCTTCATGCAGAAGAAGAGCGAGACATATTCAAAGTTCTGTGAATTCAAAGCACTGGTCGAGAAGGAGTCGGGGAAGAAGGTGAAGGCTCTTAGGAGCGATAATGGTGGTGAATACATCTCGGACGAGTTCAAGGATTTCTGCAAGGCAGAAGGGATTCGTAGAGAGCTCATAGCTCCCCATAACCCACAGCAGAACGGGGTAGCTGAGCGGAAGAACATAACGATTGTGGGTGCTGCACGGGCAATGTTGCATGATCAGGGCCTACCCCTTCACTTGTGGGCGGAAGCATGCAATACAACAGTTTATGTGCAGAACCGTTGTCCTCATAGGATACTTGGCATGAGTACACCCGAGGAGGCTTATTCTGGTAAGAAGCCTGATCTTTCTCATTTGAGGATTTTTGGTGCTAACGTTTACATGCATGTGACAAAGGATGCCAGAAAGAAGTTGGAGCCGACTGCAGAGGTTGGGATATTTGTGGGGTACACTGATACGCCCCACAACTATCGTGTGTATTTTCCAGACAGTGGTAAAACTGTTGTGCGACTGGATATAAAATTTCAGGAGGAGAAAGCCATGAAGTGTTCGCTTGAGAGGGAGCTACACTTGCATGCAGATGAGGAGCTATTAGTTCCTAAGGATGAGCTTCAGGACGTGGATCAGCCACAGGACGAGGTTCATGGAGTGGAAGAGACCACTCATGCAGCGCCAACCATCAGAGGGCGAAAGCGCTTGACAGAAGCTGAGCGACTGGCTCAAGATGCAGAGAAAGTTGTAGGACCACCTACAGCCCAACGCAGGCAGAGACAGTCACCTGATCGGTACACTGGATACATGGCTCTTATGAGCAAGTGTGTTGTGACTGAGCCATCCTCTTTCGAGGAAGCTGTGGAGGATCCCGCATGGGTAGACGCCATGGTGGAAGAGTATGATTCTATTGTCAGAAACAGTGCATGGGAGATTGTTCCTAGACCGGAAGGGAAATCAGTGGTGGGTTCGAGATGGATCTACAAAGTTAAGCAGGCAGCTGATGTGAGTGTGGAGAAGTACAAGGCAAGATTTGTTGCCCGAGGCTTTTCACAGATTGAGGGGATCGATTATGAGGAGACCTTTGCACCTGTCGCAAGGTATTCTTCCATACGGACGATTCTTGCTCTCTCAGCGCAGATGGGATGGCACATTCATCAGATGGATGTGAAGACTGCGTTCCTCAACGGAGTCATTGAGGAGGAGGTGTACATTGAGCAACCCGAAGGCTTTGAAGTCTTCAGCAGCGAGTCGCATGTGTGCAGGCTCAAGAGAGCGTTGTATGGGTTGAAGCAAGCACCACGTGCTTGGTACACACGGATAGACAGCTATTTCACAGGACTTGGATTCTCCAAGAGCGAGGCGGATCCGAAACTATACCAGATTGTGGTGGAGGGTAAGTTGCTTATCATTGTATTGTATGTTGATGATTTGATTCTAACGGGTGATGAGCTGTTGATACTGTCATGCAAGAAGGATCTTGCTACAGAGTTTGAGATGAAGGATTTGGGCCTCCTTCACTATTTCCTAGGATTGGAAATATGGCAGCGCAGTGGTGGACTGTTTGTTTCTCAGGGCAAGTATGCTCGGGAGATACTGGAGAAGTTCAACATGCATGGCTGCAAGCCTGTTGATACTCCTCTTCCTGGAGGTTGGAGGAAGGAGGATGCCACTTCGGGAGAAGAAGTGGATGCCACTGTTTATCGACAGTTGGTGGGGTCGCTGATGTATTTGGTCAATACACGACCTGATATATGCTATGCAGTTAACCAGCTTTCACAAGCTATGGTTAAGCCTATCAAGCTCTTCTGGAAGGCGGGCAAGCATGTATTGAGCCACTTGAGAGGCACATCGGGATATGGATCTTGGTACAGACAGGAGGATGAGGTGAAGCTATGTGGCTTCACGGATGCAGATTGGGCAGGGAGCCCAACGGACAGAAAGAGCACATCAGGAGGGGTCTTCAGTATCAGATCGACAGTAGTTTCTTGGTACAGCAGGAAACAGAGATCTGTGTGGATGAGGATGATCTTGGTCGGGTTTTTCGGGTCCAAGCACATCAGGTACCATCTTATCAGAGATTGTGTGCAGCGGAGGATCATGTTACTTTCGTACATTCCAACGGAGGATCAGGATGCTGATATTCTGACGAAGGCTCTCACCAGGAGCAAATTCGAGTACCACCGAGGCAGGATAGGGGTTGCTGATAATCCATATCTTGTCGAGAGGGAGTGTTGAGATTGCAACAAGATGATGGAGCTTAGTGAAAAGAGTCGCCTTCACTAAGTGGGCCCGCAGGCTATTTTTGGCGCAAGTCTATTTTTAGACTATGTCTATTTTTAGACATATGGATCATGTTTATGTTTATGGATGATTGATCAAGTTGGGAAAAATAGATGGACTTCTATTTTTGATGAAAGTGTGAGTGATCACAGTGTGAGTGATCAAGTCTATTTTTAGACTGGCTGTCAAAAATAGAAAAGTCAAATATTATTATCTCACAATAATATTTGGACTATAAACTTAATCTTATTCTCTTGGAGCACTTCAGTTTGAGCTACGGAAGTGGCACATGCAGCTGTCAGAAGGAAATTCGTTTTTCTTATGAGTCAGTTGAGTTGTTGCATGCATGACTTCAGTTAGAACTCAAGTGAGTTGAGTTTAGTGGACTGGAGGTACAGTTGATGGAGTTGTGTTCAGTTTAACTTAGTTAAACTGGTTGTAGTTAGTCTAACTGCAGATAGACTAATGATGAGTTGTTAAACTAATTATTAACTCATAATACAACTAAAGAATACATCCGTTAACTCAGTTGCATGTCAGTGCATGTTCAGTTCAACAGGGACAGGTGGTAGAGAATCAGATTGCTATCAGTTGTGACTATAGTTGTGCACCAGATCTTGCACAATCAAGGGATTGAGTATGCCAATGAGTTTGCTCACGTATTTGGCCCGCATTTTAGCCTTTGCTCACGTCCACAAAGAGTGAGTGACTATTTTGCAGGTGAAAATCGAGTTTGGGAAGCTATTCTCATCAGTTCTTGAGCAGGTATTGAGCAGTGGAGGCAGGCAAGCAGTGGAAGAGATTTGGAGATCAGATCTGAGCTGTATTGTGTGTAACAGAGGTGGAGATACTTGTGAGAAGTATTATGCTGTGTAATGTTACATGACTCAATCATTAATATACAGATAGTGTGGGGTTTTTAGCGAGATGCTTTCCCCGTGATACATACTGTGTTAATGTGTGAATGCTCTTGATGTTTTATTGTTATTGATGCTGCTATATTCTTGATCAACGTAGAGGAGCTTATGTATTGTGTATGTTTTCCGCATTAGTACATGATTAGGATAATCTCCATTGAATATGTGTTAAATTATTCAAAATTTCTACATGGTATCAGAGCTAGATGATTTGTAGAAAAAATTTCTACATCTTATAGGAGAACATCTCGTGGAGAGACATGCCACTCTAGTTAAGGGGGTTTATCCTTGTATTGACAAAGATTGCATCATGTACTCAGCATCTTGCATTAACTAATGAAGCAACCTTCCCACTCTTGACTAAGGGCTCAGAGACATAGTCCACACTGGACGAACTCCATTATAATATCATGTGTTTATGGTTGTTAATGATTATTGCTTCTTGTTTCATGATTGATGGTTTGCTGAAGTTGTTTAAAATATGCATTGCTTATGATTTCACAAGAAAATGTAAGTGTCAATAAAATGTCTTGTATAATGGGGATTTTTGTTTGAAATCATTCACAAAAAATTCTCGGATCAAGTGGTATCAGAGCGGTCTGACCTTTTTCCAGGGGTTGTGAATTGAACATGAAATAAGAAGGAAAATGGAGGATCAAAAAGATATTTATGATGCCTTCTATAGGATGGAAAGCATGGCAGATATATTGTATGCAGATTATGAGGAGAAAATGGAAAAAGAGGAAAGAGAGAAAGAGAGAGCAGAGGATGATGCTCCATCTCCATCTTCAGGTGAATATTCTTCTTCTTCATCTTCTTCTCATTATTCAAATGAGGAGATCAACCATATCCTTCAATTAGAGAATATTGAATTGAGGAGATTTCTACAAGAAGCAGAAGAGGAGAAGCAAAGATTAAAGCTTCAATTACAAGCCAAAAAAGAGGCCTTGGAAAGGGTGAAGTGAAATGCATGCTTAGCAAAGCCATCATCACCTACTTCTGAATCAACAACTGAGATATATAGCATCAATAATTCTTCAGTTTCATTCTCACATGATTTTATTTCTATTGGAAGCCTTGAGGTACCCATTTTAGGAACTAGCATGAGACTCCTTACCAAGATGGGTTATAAAGGAGAAGGAATTGGTGTTAATGGGCAAGGAAATACTTAGCCATTGGAGATCGTAAAAATACCTCGATTTGTATACATTGAAGGATAATGTTCAAAGATATAAAAAGCTTCAAATCCATTGTCGAAACCAACAAGGAAAGAGGATGTTGTAAACACATCACAATCTTACCATGACAGTGCACATTGCAAAAGAAGAGATAAGGCAAGCTCTCATTGTCAAGATCACACCAGAGACAACCAAGCAAGGTATAAAAGGTCCCAATATTCTAATGTTCCTTTTGATTACAATAATATTAATTATGAACAAAACTTATGGCATAGAAAACCATGTACTTTGTGTGGCTTGTATAACCATGTTGTTTCCAAGTGATGGAAAAGAACGATAGAAAGGAAGAGGACAAGACATGAAAACCCTTCACCACATCAGGATAAGAACAAGGTTAAGAAATTCTGGAGGAAGAATAATTTTTTTATCCATTGTAACAAGCATGGAAATTAGAGAGCCACATGTTGGGAGCTCCATCTAGAGCAACGATCGAAAGACCAGAAAGAACCTAAAAAGGAAACTGTCGGTGAAGCAAATCAACAATAAATCCAGATAAAGGAAGATAGCCCATCAACCTGGTTGGGTAAGAGATGATTATCATTTTTAAGCAGTTGATCATGACCACATTTTGTAAATCACATGTTGTGAAATGATTGTAAAAGTGATGAGGCATTTGCCATCACTTATGAATTCAACATGATGATGTTTTTGACCTTTTTGTTGATAGTTGGGGTATTGGTTTATGTTATGAATCTTATGTAAACTTGACCAATGAGTGTGTTATAAACTCTTGGAAAATATGGGGTTTGCTTGGGTCATGTTTGGTCTTGTAAAAGAACATGTATTTTGCAAGTTGTATTACAGGTTTGCACAGGATGTAGGCATCGGTTCATCACTTATGGTTTTGAAGTACAAAGGTGAAGGAGAAGGAAGTGTGGCTTGTCAGGGCACTTGTGGTGCAGATGAGGGAGTACAACATATTGCAGATTTTGTTCATGCTTTTGGAGGACCAAAATCTCCTTAGTGGGGAGGAATGATCCACATGGCTCCAGAAAGGCTCAAAAACCAAAGTATTTGCATATCATCAAAAATAGGAACACAACGTAGAGCTCCTTGCCTTGCATCTAACGATGCCAACGACACCTCAATCCGACTCTGTATGTGAAATTTACGGCTTGCTGAAGCTTTTGAGAAACAACTAAAAATTTTGCAGGCAACACCCATAGGGCTGACACATGGCACTGACATCAATAGTATGAGTTCTTACATCATCTATACGACTGCTAACATCATCACGGTGATGTGGTAGTATATTCTACATGGATCCAATCAGGAGGCGACACGTGGTAGGTGATGCCAACATGATATTAGCAACCCATTCAGCAGTACGATCCAATCAAGTTGTGCCACATGGAGCCTAGTCAAGAGCTGGTCGATTTTATTAACAAGCAATCTTTTTTACCTTTATAGTGGATGATAGAGACCAAATTGTCACCTGATTAATTTGTCCATTGTCCTAAAAAAAAATTGTCAGGAGTTTTAAACATTAGGGTTAATTATCATAATAATAATAAAATTTGAAATAGACTGGCTAATGGGCAGTCAAACCCCACCGGCCGTCCTGACAGTATTATATAAAATATATATTAAAAATGTTAAAGGGAGTCGAACCAGCCCGGTGCGACCACTAACAACATTGGAACAGCAGGGACCCAAAATAATAAATCGACGAACGACCGACTCCAAAAAAAAACAAGGATAAGCCACCAACAAGGATCTGAGCTACTGACCGGGGATAGGCCAATGGCCCAGCAAGTGGCCCCCTACTGTTGGGCCAAGTACCTAGATTTGATAGGTCTGCCACACAATTGTATATGAACCCTCAATTTGATTATAATGGGGAACAGAGGCCAACTATGAGGTTGCGTGAAACCTTAAGCGGGCACACAAAATAAGGCAGTGGAACCATGAATTAAAGAATTTTGGAAGAATATTTTAGATTCCTTGGAGTTGATTTTTGGCAGAGTTAGAACTATCCCAAGTTTATAGTTAGATTAACTAGAATTTTGCCAGGAGTTTGATGGCGTGATTGGTTTTCTGGTTCTGAAGAACATATTTTTAGTCAACCCACAAAAGAAAATATTTGGGGAATCTTTGAGATTCTCGGGGAGCCCAAAATTAACCGTGATATGAAAAGGGTTGAGTGTATACTCAGATTTTATGGTTTTTCATAGGGAAAGTGATGGCACATGTTGTTTCTTCATCCAAGTAGCCAATTTTCAGGTCGTCCCCAGACTTAGAGGTATAAGGTGCATTATTTCCATCTATTCATTTGATTTTTGCTGAATAACGATTTGATTTTGATATCCATCTATGCCACTTTGTGAGAGGATCATTGTATGCCATTTTATGTGAGAGATTGTTCCTTTATCAAGCTAGAGGAGAGCTTTTATGAGTGAGAGTTCTTATGGGAGAACGTCTCGTGGAGAGACATGCTACTCTAGTTAAGGGGGTTCATCCTTGTATTGACGAATATTGCATCATGTACTTATCATCTTGCAAAAACTAATGAAGCAGCCTCCCCACTCTTAAGCCAGGGCCCGAAGACATAGTCCACACTAGATGAAATCTGTTATCATATCGTATGTTTATGGTTGTGCATAATTATTGCTTCTTGTTTTATGATTTATGGTTTGTTGAAGTTTTTTGAAGTATGAATTTCTAATGATTTCATAAGAAAATGCAAGTGTAAGTAAAAGGTCCTGTATAATGGGGATTTTTGTTTGAAAGCATTCACGAAAATTTCTCAGATCAAACCATGTCTAGAATAGGTTGGGTAAACTGCCATCCCCAAACCACCTCAACCCTATGTTATCCAACTGCACCAACCCTTGAAAACTTCGCTCCACGGGAAACAACTCTACATATTGTTGTAGGTTGAGTGCCATGGGTGATATCGTAACCCCCATTACCATCACACAAGTGAGACATTGATTATTGCACACACCAAATTATAATAAACTCAATTCCAATACAATTTTATTCATGGTTTGGTAGTTGTTGACATAGGCGTTGTACACCTAAGTCAACAAGGGAGGAATAGCTCGAACCTAGGGTATTTAATAGCCCAATTCATTTGGTATAACTATCCTTGACTAGTTTATAGACTCCATTAGCGTTGGATCCTTTCTTCTTACGAAGGATTGAATTTGGGAAAACTAATCTTAATCTAAACTATGGTTATCCTACACTAATCTATGGTTAATATATATATATATATATATATATATATATATATATATATATATATATATATATATATATACATACTACAATTAAATTATTAAGTTAGCTCTGTAAATGAAATAATGGAAATCAAACAACCTAGGTTTGATATATATAAATATTTAAACAAGGGTTGAATGTTTCACTGTAAATGAATTAATATAAACTAAATAATTCTAATTTATACATTTCATTTAGAAATTAAAATTAAAGGATAAATATAATACAAGTTTTTATACTACAAGATCATGCTATGATACAAAATGTACAAAACTATGTTACAACAGATAACAGAGACCAGATCATAAAGAAACTGGTTCAAAAGAAGGATGATATGTAGATAAACTTATAAAATATATTCAGAAAAATGAAATAAAATACTATTTCTACATGCTGCTTTATATTAAACTTGTTCTCAATGTAGGATAAATAACATGTAACTGTAAAAGTACAAGTTCCTTGTTTTCATACACAAACATTATGTAATTATGTTTACTTCAATATTTCACATCAAGAACATATGAAAAAGCTAACTAATATATAATTATCAATATTGCTTGGCTAAGATAGATAAAAGGGATAACTGTAAATGATCATTTATAAAATTCATATGCTTCAATCCTTTGGCTTATGAATATAATCAATAAACCATTAGTAGAAGAGATGATATAATTAAGCCAATCAATTATAGCTACAACATTAATTCAACTTGTAAAGAAGACATTTTACATGGACTTGAACATCTGGAACACACTCACAGATATTCAGATCAATCAAATGCCTAGATGGATACCACTCTTAGCACATAGGCCACTGGATAAGGATATCAATCTAATTAAGCAATAACAAACTGAAATAATGCTTAACAACAAAGAAATGCAATAGAAATAGTCTTTTGTTTAAGAAATCAAATCATTAAAAAAAAGAAACATTTATCTTCTAAACCTCAAAAAATAATTTACTAGAGAATAAAGAAGATATCAATACGACCATGGAACATAAAGATATAAGAAATAGACTAAATAAAATCAAGTTGATTAATTGTATATAAAATTATTCCATAGTCAAAATTTGAGAAGCATTCCCTTTTCCAGAGTTCCCTTTTGGATCCCCCTTTTAATCAAAGTGAGGGGTATATATAACCATAGGCCTTAAGCCTTTCAACACAAAGTAAAACTAAAAATTGTCTTTAAATCAGTTAGTTACAAAAAATAAAGAGAATTGTTGCATTTTTAGGCATCTCAGACGAAGGACCAAATTAAAATAAGACAAGTGGCAGACAAGATTCCCATATGGGTTAAGAAGAGCACACAATGGCTGAAGATATCCTAGGTCGTGATATCCAAGAGGATTGTGTTTCGATGTGGAAAACCTATTAGGGAATCAAACTAAAATTAGTCAATCTGATAATGATACTTGAATGGGGTGTCTATAGGATCTATGATTCTATAACAACCCTTTTATTATTACAATAGAATACTAAATAAAACAAAGATTACATGTAACACTTCTCATGCATATATAAAGACAAATTGATTATTTTCCTACATCAGATCCCTCTAATTCCGAGGAAATGGTAACTTTGAGATTCAGAGAATTTATCACAATGTGAGTATCGTTGGATTGGGTATTACCTTTGAAACTGGGTGATTTCCATTCATTAGACTTGTCCTTTGTCTGGAACACAGCTCTAAGTTGGTTATTTTCATAAATGGGTTAGTTGATTTAATGTTCCAAACGAGGGAAAATGAGCAAATATTGTTGCTTCCAATACATATTGGAAATTAAATCATTCGAATGGGAGTTACCCAAGGAATAATTATGACAATTGGCAGTATTATTGTGACCAGGAGGAGCACCCACAAGTGGGGCTTGTTTCTTTTTAGTGATGGCTTGAGATTAGTTTCCAAGTCAACCAAGGAAACAATCTCAGGGGGACTTTTATGCCGGTCCTTCAGGCTCTAGCAATTTTCCTTTGCAGTTGTTTTACCTTAGTCATATCCTATTCATTTTTATGTATTTGACCAGTTTTTTGTTTTTATTTAGGTTGAATAAACTGAGGTTCAGGCCGAGGAGATTTAGTAAAGGGCTTTTGATTGTGAGCTCTCGTTGCACTCCTAGTAGCTTGAAGAGAGGCTAGAATTTTTAAAACCTTAACCTGACTATCCTCTAAAGAAGGTGAACCTATTGTTTGGATAGATGTCTCACACTCATCCTACTATAACTCCTTAGCCAATGATGGAGCTCAATCTACATGAGAATGGTCAGGAGCCATGGTGGTGGAAAACTCAACAAGGTCAAACTCTAGAGGTTTAACATAACTGTTACAAGAGAGAAAAGATTCCCAATTATCACCAATATTAGCCAAATGATGTCTAACCAACATGTAAATTAAACTATGTTGGAAAAGGGGCCTAGGTTTCTTGTAGTTGGATTGGTAAGTGCTAAATTTTTTGGTTAAGATCTAAAGCAAGTAATAAGGCAGGTTAAGCTTTTAGTCTAATAAAGTCATTAAAAGACGAACATGATACATAAAAACAAAACTATAATAGCCATGTGTCTACGAATCATATACAATAAATCACAGAATTTTGATTTCAAGAATGATACTGACATACCTTTGACAAAATATTTACAATCCTTGTCAGCTAGCAATTTTATCCATGGAATGCTTTGGACCACAACATTCTTGGACAAGCATTTGCCTTCTAGGGGTAAATGTGTGGTTGCTACCACAAATTCCATCTTAACTTACTCTCCGAGTTGTCCACATAGACTCTCTTTCCATTAAAATATTCAACAAATGCTTTGACTACTTCATTGTTGTGTCCCCGAAATAGTTGCAAAAACTCCCACCATCCCACTTGGAAAAACAAATCCAAGCATTCCTCATTTGCCTCAACAAGTTATGCTCCAACAAGTTCGTTTCAAACTACTAGTGGCATATTGCAGAGGAAAAGCTACATGTCAGAATGAAACAGGGTTTGGAAAATCAAAGACCAGACATGAAACCCTAGGTTGTAGAAACCTCAGGACCAAAATGAGAAGAATCGAAATGAAGTGGTTTGATGAAAATTTCTCGAGAGAGTTTCAACGATCAAATCAACAACTATCAAGTACCGAGATGAGACAGGGATAGGATGGCCTTCAGATATGAGCAATGATTGGTAGTAATGGGATCATGAGCGATATGACACTTGTCACTGTTGCAGATCGACACTTGGGACTTAAGGTTTCAGATTAGTGGATGACTACGCATAATAGTATAACATGTCAGTTGAAGCCAACATTCACCATAAGTGAGAGTTCATAAAACAAATCATCGAAGATCATATATTCAATTTAAAATCGGAAGACCATTAATGAGTGTATATCAAAGGTGGATAAACCATAATTACATATATATTTAAACATACGTAGTCGACCATATAGGTTATATGCATTAGGTTAGGACCATTGATCCAAGAATAAAATATTTGAAATCACATATCACATTGAAACACAAGGACAAACATAGGACTGAATATGATAGTTAAATTTTCCCATTAATATCATAAACTCAATTTTGGGCTGCTATAAAATCTATCATTCTATAGTGGCCCTTTGAAATAAAATATTTGCTTAATATTAGGAGCAATGTTGATTGATACTAATCAAAACAATTAAATAAAACAATCCTTATATCCCAATAAATGAAGGAATAGACTGATCAATGAACCATCATGCTATAAAAATCAAAATGATGAGTGGAGGAAGAAATGCAGGAACCAAACCACTACAAATCCAATTAAATAAAAACCAGCAAAATAGTAAAATTTGTGGGGCCCTTGATTTTGAAAAAAAATAAAAGGGAGTAGGTTGGCCTACCAACAACATGCCATAATGGCCACCCTCCTTTCATAGAAACTTGCCATTAAAAAGAATCTCAACGGTTTTCTACAATGTTCCCTGGTACATTGGCCAGGTGGGTTGGCAGCAACCCACCCCCCTTGTAAATCACCCCATCTGGGTTATTTACAACAATCTTTGAAATGATCCTAAATTTAATTTTTCATGATTTATATATCTATGAATCCAAAACTATTTTTATGAGCATGTTTTTCGCCAAAGAAAATATTTTTTTAATTATATTCCTGATGATGAATATGAATATCAAGCCAACATAATATAAATCAAGTAAGCTTTAGAGTAATTTTTATCATGGGTTTATTGTATGCTAGCTTAGATCCACCTTAAGCTCGGATATATCAAGTGTTGAGGGATCAAATGTCTCAAGGTGAAAACGTCTTTTCGAGTGCAAAACTTGTGGAAATGTTTGCTCCTTGAGATATTTGATCCATATCAATGCTTGATCAATCCAAGGTTAAGATAAATCTATGAAAGTTTCAATTGTGGGAAATCACACAAAATTTGTAGATGATTAACACTATGTATATGCTTAAGATTAATTTGACCAATTGAAACTTACTCACTTTCTTTAGTTGAAAGTATATAGAGTATTATGGAGAAGGATCAATGTAAATCTATCTTTTTCAGTTTTTATTATAATGACACACTTTGCAAATGATTAACGTTATGTATATGTATGTTTAAGATTAATTTTATCGCTTAAAAATTTACTCACTTTTATGTTGAATTATCTCTCTATAGTTTCATCGCTACTATGTATTATATATCACACCCCAAGATTTGTTACTTAGTCATTTTTCTATGTGTGTTTCATTACTTTATGTTTCATAAATTCCCACAATCGACACATACTTCATTTTGCAGACAACTCCTCACACTATTGCAAAACTTATCCACTTTTCTATGTGTGTAGAAGACCCACATAACCCAACCTTTTGCATAGCTTCCACACAAGCCAATTCTCCCCATGATACAATCTTCTGCAAATCCATTTCTTCACAGAATCAAATTTTTGCACATAAAAAATCTCCGCACACAACATGCCATAAAATCCACCTTGTCGATTACGTTCCATCCTTAGTAGAAATCAATAGTGTGCTCCTTTTGAGGCTAACTGAAAGTTAATTTAAAAAAGTTTGATCCTTTAGGTAAAGATATATGCTTTATATCGTACTGCGAGAATTATCTACCAACACACCTCTTAAATACTTACCATAACTTGTTAACTTCACACTATCATTCTTGCATGGTTCGATGAAGTTGGTATATGAAGAAGCAACATCCTACTAAATTCTACCATAAAATGAAGATTTAACAGCTAGTTGTTCCACCAAATACTCATTTATCTATCACATATTTCTAACTACATTAAACAAATAAGAAACATGGCAACGAAAAGGAAGAAGGAGAAAATTTGTTAGGATACAACCAACTCACTGGCTCACTAAGATAAATAATTCCACTTATCAATTGCATACCATTAGTATATATATTTGGCTTCAAAGGAGAAACAAACAACAATATTTTGATTACAAAGTTGGCTAATGTGCATGCATCCCATAAGTGTTTGTCTTGAGGGAATTTTTTTTTTTTGGTGTGCCCATAAGTTTGACCCTAAAACTGGGACCATCAAGTTCAGCCTAAAGAAGAATAAAATTCTACTTCTAATTTTTTTAGAAATATATTGAAGTTGCCAAAATCCACTAAGCAAACCAAATTATCTAAAGTTGATACTGTTTTGGATTCCCAAGGTGGTGAGATGAATATCATCCAAGATTTCATGTTGCATTGTACACAGGTCATGTCTAGCATTTCTTTTATTCCTATATTTATATTCGTTGAAAGTTATAGGGATTTCTCTTGGTTATTTACTTAATTCATAAGACATGAAACGACTACCAATGTTCCTAGATCAATTATGTATATACTCAACTTCTCTTTCAAGAAGAATATTATTTTCAATTGGGCAGAGGTTATTTTGAATGAAGTTTCTTTTCAATTGGTCAATTTATATAAGACCCATAAATCCTTTATGACAACCTACTTGGTGATAGCCATTGTTTTTTATAATTAGTTCCACAGACTACCCAACAAAATTAACCTAAATCTTGATATAGAACCACTGCAATTTAGGTATCCTATTCTATGGAGGCATAATGCCCCATTCCATTTCTACCAAGTTTAGGACCAATTTGCCAGAGAGTTCAACCATATGGTAACAAAGAAGGAGCCCAAAATAATATTTTTAGAAGCCCAAAAGTTTTTATGAGGAAAGGGGATACATAATGAAAGGGAAAAAGAAAAGCTTATCAAAATGTATGTATATCATATAAACCCATGTTACTACCCATGTTTTTTCTCGATATATATTTTTTTACTGAGATGTGCAGATAGTATCACCCTTGGTTGATTTTCTTTGAAACAAAGAAGAAGAAGCAGTCCATAACATTGTCGTTCACTATGGGAGAAATTACTTTAAGGATTTATTCCCACCTTGTAGATTATTTGAGTTACTAAAACCTTTTAATTTGGCTGAAGTTGAATCCATCCAAGGATTTGACCCAAAAGGAGTTTTTTGTTATGAAACTAGCTCACAAAAGATAGAAAAGATAGATCAACACCTTAGAAATCAATCTCTTCCAGGGGGAAACCTCCTTTAAATTACACAAATGAAAAATTCTTGGATGATACAAATGACAAGAACTCCTTTCTATATATAGGAGTCTATAGGGTCATAATATAATCAAATCCCACATAACAATAACAATGTAAGGGCATAATAATAATAATAATGGGCTTCTATGGGGTAGAATAATAAAAATATGGGTACTACATGGGCACAACAATATAATAAGGGGGTTTCACAAATAACAATAAGGGTTTACACTAGTAGTATAGGGACCTAACATGCCCCTCTCCTTCAAAAAGTGTTGTCCTCAACGCTTGAGTAGTTATGGATGCTTCTATATAAAATTATCATCCTTCCATGTGGAATCTTCAACGGGGAAGTTCTTCCACTTGATGAGATACTCTGAAATTGATCAATTTCATAGGTGTCGATTTCTCGGTTCTGTAACTGCTTTAGGTTCTAATATGATTTTTCCTTCCTTGTCAAGTTCTGTCAATATTGTTTGAAATGGGATCTTCTGCAACTTTTGAATGAGTTCCCACCCTGCTTCATCATTATTCCATTCATCCCTTGCTTCGTTCATCGAATTTGGTTGGATAATTATACCAACCTCTAACATTTCTGCAACCATACATTCAATTTCACTCTTCTAGGCATATGGATATCTGTAAGGCCTGATGTTTGGAGGAACAGTTTCTGGAATCAAATGAATAGCATGATCATGATCACAAATAGGTGGGAGGCCTCTAGGAGTCTCAAATACCTTGGAATGCTTGTCCACGACCTTTTGGAGATTTGGAGAAATAGATGATTTCGATGTGGGAACCTCTAGCGAACATAATTGTGTAATTATGCCTCGTTGTTCTTTCTTTAGAAGCTTTGTCATTCCATTAGAGCTGATTATCTTTCCCAGTTTACTTGTGATACCCCTTAATTCAACTTCCTTTCCTTTCGAAGAAAATTTCATGAAAAGTTCTTGAAAATTAAAAGCTATTGTACCCAAGGATTGTAGCCATTGGACTCCTAGTACAACATCAACACCACCCATTGGAATGGAAAGCATTGGCCTATTCAATACATATTCTCCCATGGATATATTGATAATATGGCACTTTCCAAAGAAATTTATGGTTCCTCCACTTGTAGGCATCACTTGACACTTTGGTGCTGGATATAGGAAGCAATTCAATTTTGTGGCTGTCTTACAATGAATAAAATTATGGGTACTACCTGAATCAATCAACACTATTACCTTTTTCTTATTGATATGTCCTTCTATATTGATAGTTTGAGGAGTGGTAATTCTGGCCAATGCATTACAAGATATGGTCGGATTCATTTCTTCTTTCTCTATGGTTTGTTCCTAGTGTATATCCTCTTCTTTTGACGTTTCTTGTTCCTTTTCTTCCTCCTCTTCACAATCTATGTAAATTAATTTCTTCTCAACACACTTATGACCTTTAGTTTATTTTCTATCACAATTGTAACAAAGCCCTTTTGATCTTTTTTCTTCCAATTGTTGGGGTGTCAACCTTGTAGGTTGTGGAAGGCTAGGGGAAACAACACTTCCATCCTTATAGTTATGAGTGGTAGGCTTCCTTGTTGGCATAATTTTGCTTTCCATTTTTCTTTCCAACCTGAATAACTTCTCCAATGAGTTAGGTTCCCAAAATCGAACCTCATGTTCAATGTTATCCTTTAAAGTCCCTATGTACACATCAATCCTATGCTCCTCTGGAATATCTTTTACCCTTATATTCAATTTTTGGAAGTCCTCAATGTGCTCCATCATTGAACCATTTCGTTTTAGGTTTATAAATTGGTTAAAAAAAGTGTTTCTTTTTGTATCCTCATAATGTGCTATCATTTCTTCTGTAAAAATTGCCCAAGTGACAATTTTTTTACGAGAGCAAAGCATCGATACCATACAAACTGATTGGGTTCCAAATATAAAGTTGTAATGCGTACCTATTGTGTGTTTTTCACATTATGGAGATCGAAATATTGCTCCATTTGTAGTATCCATGTTATGGGTTCCTTGCCATCAAACTTCCTCATATCGATCTTTGGAATGTGGTTGGTCTTTTTTCCAATGTTAGAGTCTATGAAATCATGATCAACATTTCTTTTGTTCTCATCATGAGTTTCCTATACTAACTTTTTGCCATTAAGAAACCTTTCTTGCAACAACTTTATCAAACCTTCCATGTCTTTCTTCAAATCTTTAATGTTTTCATTCTTCAAATCATGATTAACATTCCTTTTGTTCTCATTATAAGTTTCCTCTACTACCTTTTCTCCATTAGGAAGCCTTTCTTGTAGCAACTTTGTCAAACCTTCCTTCCAACCTTCCATGTATTTCTTCCAATATTCAATGTTGTCTTTCATACCATCCATCTTAGATTCTATTCCATCCATCCTAACTTCCATGCCATTCATCTTAGATTCCAGACCATTTATCTTAGCTTCCACGCCTTTCTTTAAACCATTAATCTTAGCTTCTATGACCTTTTGTGAGAGTGAAATTTGTTGCACTTGGTCTCGTAATTTTGATATATCATGTTGCATTTATTCCTCTTCTTCATGAGTCATGCTAGAGCTTTTAGGTTTCTTACTAGGTGTTTCCATTTTCTTTCTTCGAGGAATCAATTAATGATAATTATGCTTCATTATTCCCTTTGAACTTCAAACTATCTTTTCAACCCAAACTTATGCAAAATTTTAAAAAGACTACACACCTTTTTTTCACTTTGTAGAATCTCGATATTGAATCTATTGTATCTCTATAATTAAGGATTTCCAAGGTCTGAAATTGCTTCCTGTGGTAGCCCTCTGAGTTCTCTTTTGAATGTCACCAGTCTGATCAAAATTGGATTCTCCAAGAAAGATATGCCCAATCTCCCAAGATGACCTGATTATATAATTTTTCAGTAGAGCGAATTTGTACGACGTGCCACGTGTCACTATTTCAACCTTCGGATCTGAAAAAGATACAGAGAAAACTAAAGTACGTCCTATTTCTATAACTTCTTACAAAATTTCAATCTGATGCTCGCAGAGAAAGTTATGACGATTTTCCCAAGGTCACCTGTAATTCGAGAGTGAAAAAACCCTAACTTCCTCATATCATATGTACGAAAATATAGCGAGACAAGATCTAAAATTCGGACCCAATGTTCAGAATGATTTTGGATCAAATGGGTTTTTGTTTTAGCTTCTGAAACTTCGTAGAGAAAAAGTTATAGCGAAAATTTCACGATGACCTGTTTGGAGTAGCGAAACCCTAGAATCCAAAACTCTGATACCAAATGTTATGAAACCAACTCACAAAAGATAGAAAAGATAGATCAACACCTTAGAAATTAGCCTCTTCGAGGGGGACACCTCCTTTACATTACACAAATGAACAATTCTTGGCTGATACAAATGACAAGACCTCCTTTCTATATATAGGAGTCTAAGGGGTCATAATATAATCAGAGCCGGCATAACAATAATAATGTAAGGGCACAACAATAACAATAATGGGCTTCTATGGGGCACAATATGGGTACTACATGGGCACACAAATATATTAAGGGGGTTGCACTAATAACAATAAGGGGTTACACTAATAGTATAGGGACCTAACATTTTCTCAAGACACCTGATGTTGGTAAGATATGGAATTCCTTTTATGATAATCTCAGAAGGAATTGGGATGAAACAAACCAGACCATCCAAGGAAAAGGAGATAACCATACCGGTTGATGATATAGTTACAAAGATAAGTAGTAATGCCAAAGGAAGAACTAAGGAGAGATGGAAGATACCTACTAGTGATCAACTACTTCAATTCCATAGGCTTGTCAAATTTCCTCCTTGAATCATCGAAGAAAATATAATCTTACACTTCAAGGAGAGAGTAATGAATGGCCTTCTTATGGAGGTAATGGAGAAGAGCCACTCCATCAAATTACCATTAAAATATCTTATATTGTGACTTCATCAAAAATAAAAATAAAAAGTGAGAAAGGACCCAAACATGCAGAAGGACACATAAACATGGAAGTAGAAAATATCATTATTCCAGATTGGGTGGTATTGTGCATGGCTGAAATTGATCTAAACTTAAATAGGAATGAAAAAACTTATATATATATATATATATATATATATATATATATATATATATATATATATATGTAATCATAAACATAGATATGCAACAAAAAAAACACTTCATTTCATTAATAGAAAATTTATACTTAACTATGCTTACAAATAGAATGGAAATAGGATAACTCGGGCGATGGTAGCTTATCTTTGAGAAGTGATGTGGCGGCTAAATCCCTCTGAATTGTGTTACAATGAGGCTCAAGGGCCTATTTATTATTGGAAAACATGAGAAAACCATAAAAAACCAAAACCCTAACCCTAGGAGATGTAACACCAAGAGTTTGTGGGACTCGTTAGGGTTAGTTGGGCAGCCAACTTCTCGGGTTCGTAACTTGGTCATATTATATCCATTTGGTGCGTACAATACCTTATTGGAAAGGTCTCTCTGAGTACTACAGGTTTCACTATAGGCCCCTACTTGGGGCCACAAGCGTGCTATGGACCCCAAAAAAAAACGTCATTTTGGGGGTCAAAACTGCTCCGGAAGTTCAGGACCCGAAAACTTTCTAAAAATAGTAAAGGAAACATATGAAATTAGCTGGGGGGTCTAGGTGGAATAGGCGGGTGACCAAAAATATCCACCTGGCTCATTCCTGCCCCCTTAGGAAGAAATGGTCCCCATTGCATGCAGAGCCTCCATGAGGTGAGGAAATTTCTGTTGAACCTGGGCCTTGGTGAACCACTTTCCCTAGGGAAGGCGTTGGCCTGCTTTGAAAACTTGATATAGTTGAATCCTCTATTGGTGAGTCTTCATGATCTGTGTGTCCATGATCTGATTAGTTGTGGCATGTTCCATGCAGTTCGGGTTGAGCTATGTTGGTGTGAGTTGTTCTGCAATGTTAGATGTGTCCAACAAGGGTAGAAAGTATGGTTGAAGGTGATCTACATTGAACATTGGGTGCAAACCAAGGAACGGTGGGATGCTGAGCTCAAAGGCATTGTTACCGAAAACCTTGGTGATGGTGTATGGCCCATATCGTAGTTGGCAAAGCTTGTGGTGGGGTCTAACAAGAAACTTCTTATGCAAATGTAGCCAAAGTTTGTCGCCCACCTGGAACTTGTGCGAAACCTGATGTTGATCATGGCATTCTTTGCACTTAGAATTGGATCTGTCAAATATATCATGGACCTACTAGTGGATGTGTTGACTGTGCTCAATGAAGTTGTTAACCCTTTCAGCTTCAGACTGAATGTGAGACGAATCTACCTGAGTGGCTGCAAATGGTATGGCCACATCAATGGGGCATAATGGATGAAATCCCAGCCTTACCTGAAAGGGGTTGTGGCCTGTTGAGCTGTGGAGAGCTCTGTTGTAGATGTGTTGGACATAAGGGAGACTTTCATCCCATGTGTGTGGGTGCTTCAAGTTGTACATGCATAGAATGTGTATTATCATCATGTTGACAACCTCTGTTTGGCCATCAGTTTGGGGATGGAAAGCCGTGGACTTAGTAAGTTTTATATCCCGCATTGACCGGAGACTTGACCAAAATGCACTCAATAATCTATTGTCCCGATCTGAGACAATGGACTGTGGGATCCCAAAGTGTACCCATACTCGCTCAAAGAAGAGCTTAGCAGTGACCTTTGCTGTGATACTCTTCTTGCAGGCCGCCATGATGGTCTTCTTAGAGAATGTGTCAACGAACACAAAAATTCAATTGTTGTCGTGCTTGGTAGAAGGATGGCCTGACATGTAATGGAGACAGATTCCCAAGGTCAGCTAGGAGTAGGTAGAGGAGTATATGATCCTTTCTTCTTGATGATGGGTTTGGAAATGGCACAGGATATAATGTACTTCCCAACATCCTGACAAATTTTTTCCCAATAAAATACTTCTGCAATACCACCATTGTTTTCTCTACTCCGAAATGTCTAGCGACCTGATTGTAGTGCGCCTCCCAAATCATATTAGCACGCTCACTTGAAGGAACATAGATGTGTCCTAAGTGGCATGACAGTGCATCCTGAAAGTGAAAATTTGGAACTTGCTTCCCTTCTAGGAGTCTCTGGTATATGTTGCCGAATTTTGGATCGCTCTTATAAAGATACGACCACCCCGATGTCTCGTGCCCATAGGAGTCAAGCACAGTGATCAGCGCCATGACCGGTGGTCAGCTGAGGCAATCAACAACATTATTGGTGTTTCCCTTCTTATACTTAATGTTCAAATGGAACTATTGCAAATAGGTGGACCATTTCTGATCATGAACATTTTGAAACTTCCCTTGTGTCTGTATGAACTGTAGAGATCGGTGGTTTGTGTGGATGAAAGTTTCCTTCCCTAGAATGTAATTCTTCCATTGACGAAAGGATTGCACAATGGAATACATTTATTTTTCGTAAGTGGGGCACTTTCAGACTCTGTCTGAAAGTGTCTCACTGTGGTAAGCCATTGGATGCCCATGCTGAGTAAGAATCACACCAATAGCATAGTTAGAGGCATCTATCTCAATCTCAAATGGTTGTTTCAGGTCTAGTAATGTGAGCATTGGTGTAGAAAAAAGGCGATTCTTCAACTCGAAGAACGCTTGTTGTTGGGTTTCCGACCAATTTTTTTTTCTTCTTTTGCTCCACCCTTGGTGACATGACTTAAAGGCCAAGTGATATGAGAGAACCCCAACACAAACCTATGATAGAAATTGGCAAGACCCAAAAAGTTGTGGAGCTCTGTTAGAGTGGTTGGGGCTGGCCAATCCCGAATGACTTGTATCTTGGATGGGTCCACATGTACACCCTACTCATCAATGATGTACCCCAGATATTGAACCTAGGTCAGGCCAAAGGTGCATTTCTCCAAGTTAGCACATAGCTTGTGTTGGCGCGAGGTTTGAAGGACCTACCAAATATGGTGGAGGTGCTCTTCCCAACTCTGGCTGAAGATCAAGATGTCATCTAAATACACCACCACGAATGCATTGGTGAAGGGTCACAATATTTCGTCCATCAATCTCATGAAGGTTGCAGGGTCGTTCGCCAATTTGACAACATGACCAACCATTCGAAAAGGCCCTCCTTGGATTTGAAGGTAGTCTTCCACACATCGAAGGGTTCGATAGGAACCTAGTGATAACCTGACTTCAAGTCAATCTTACTGAAATATTTGGCCCCTTGAGCTAGTCCAGAAGGTCATTAATCCGTGGGATTGGGTACCTATTCTGGACAATGATCTTGTTCAGCGCTTGATAGTCAATATAAAGCCTCCAAGTCCCATCCTTCTTAGGTACCAATACAATCAGGCTCCCACAAGGTGATGAGCTTGGCCTGACGTGCCCTTTCTGCAATAGTTATTGAATCTGCCTCTTGATCTCATTGTTCTCCAAAAAAAAGCGTCGATAGATCGGTCCACTAGGTCGCAGCGTGTCCAGGGTTAGATCGATGTAGTGCTTTACCTGATAATGCAGAGGTACCCTTATGCGCGACACGAAAATATCCCTGTACTCCTTCACAAACTTGTCCATTTGTTGTTGTTGTGTAGAGGAGCCCTGCCTGGAAGCCGTGACCACAACCTTCTTCTTGCCATGGGGTCGAATCCTAAGGAAAACAAATTTCCTGGTCTGGGAAATGATCTTACTGCATTGCTTTGCAGTGATCAACGTGGTGGTGATAGGTGGTGCTACCTCCACTATCCTGTACAACTTATTAGCCAAAGTAATAATCAGAGAGCAAGGTCTAGACTCATATACAGCATGTCGCTTCCACAAGTATGGTTGTCCTAACAATACATCACAAACTTCAAGAGGAGAAATGTCACATAGTACCTCATCCGTTAAGGGCTTGATGATGTGGGGAAGGCAATACTATTGGCTGACACGAAGATCTTATCCTTGCTGAAGCCACCCGATGGTGTATAGTTGTGGATGTGCTATAGTCATTAGCCCCAGCCGCTTCATGAACTCTGTTGAAATGAGGTTCTTTTGGCTCCCACTGTCAACAATGAACTGAAGTGGAGAACGCTTCACCCACATCTATGAGTGGAAGAGATGTTCCCTCTCCTCTAAATATTCAACCTCAATCTTCTGGATCTTGGTGGTGGCCAGGGTGGCACTAGTCTCCGCACCAATGATATGCTTCCCTTTGTCAATTCCCTTATCACGTCTTGATTCAAAGTTGTAACTTACGTATGATTCAAAATCCTTCATCTCAGCCACCCGTGACTACTTGGCCCGACACTCACTTGTATTGTGAGTGGAGCTCTTATGGAACTCACACCATTTTCCTGTGTCCTTCTTCATATTTGGGGTGTTTTTCTTTGCTTGCAGCTTTGGTGAGCTATCGTGGGTAGCACTGCCTTGTCTTTTTCATTTTTTCTATGGTTTGGGGGTGCCTTTTCCTTGATTTGGATTCGCAGATCCAAAGTACTGCTTCTTTTGTTTAAACTTTTGCTCAATCTCGACAATGTAATGATACACCGTGAGGAGCGAGGAAATGTCCAGGAAATCCATCTCGTCTTGGATGTACTTGTATAGATAGCCATGGTACTTAAGCACAAAACTTCGCTCTGTATCCTTGATACCCAGCTTTGTACACAGGGTATGGAAAGTATTTGTGAACATTGGCACATCTTGGTCCCTTCCCTGCCGTAGCGTGGTCCACTTTATGTATTTTTCTTCATAGCTCCCAACAAGGTAATATTGTTCCTTGATGGCATCTCGGAAATAATTCCAAGTGGGTGCGTCTAAAAACAGTGAGGGTTCACTGTCGTCCTTTTGTTCACAGTAGGTTTCCCACCAATCCTTGATGTGTGGGGCAACTTTAAGAGGTGAAAAAGTAATCTTTTCCCAATTGTAAAAGTCATGAACTTAAAAACATCCTTCCAATGGATTTAACCATTTATCTATGGCATCTGTATCTATCAGGCCTTCGAATATGGGAATATCGAAGTTAACTTGTACCTTAAAAGAAGCGGTGCCTCTAGAGTGGCTTTTGGATGAAGATGCATCGCTTGTGGGTAGTCGTCGAAGGATCTGGGCAAAGTTATCCATCATCTCGTCCCTTTGTTGCTCAAGGGCTTCCTTGAGCAACATTTTGAAAGGATCTCCTACCCCCTCGTCTTTCTTTTCTTCTGCCATGGGAGTTCATCGGGTTTTGCGAGGCTGATCTTGCAATGGTTCAACCAGATCAAGCCTCAACTCCTTATACCTTGACCTCATTGGGGACATGCAAAGAAAAACAAATAAAGAGTAGATCACTTTGATACCACTGATCCAAACTTAAACAAGAACGCAACAAATTACATATATAATCATAAACGCATAGATGTAGCAAGAAAACACTTCATTTCATTAATAGAAAAATATTGAACTATGCTTACAAATAGAATGGAAATAAGATAGCTTGGGCGATGGTTGCTTATCTATGAGAAGAGATGTGGTGGCTACATGCCTCTGAATTGTGTTACAGTGAGGCTCAAGGGGCCTGTTTATTATTGGAAAACATGAGAAAACCCTAAACAACCAAAACCCTAACCCCAAGAGATGTAACACCAAGAGTTTGTGGGAAACGTTGGGGTTAGTTGGGCAGCCAACTTCCTAGGGTCGTAACTTGGTCATATTATCTTCGTTTAGCACGTACGATACCTTGTTGGAAATGTTTCTCCAAGTATTATAGGTTTCGTCGCAGGCCCCTACCAAGAGCTCCAGGCGTGCCACAAACCCCAAAAAAATGTCGTTTATGGGGTGAAAACTGTCCTGGAAGTTCAAGACCCAGAAAAATGCTAAAAATAGTAAATGCTAAAATGAACAAGGAAACAGATAAAACTGACGGGGGGGTCTAGGTGGAATAGGCGGGTAGCCACCAATAGCCACCTGGATCATAAATATAGAAGCTAGTTGAAAAATTGGTTGTTGAAGAGCTAGTCACTTATGAATACCAATCCTTTACCATGCACAACACCCATTATGATAAAGCTACCGAAAAGTTTCAAATTGAGAAGGTTCGTGTAAGAAATAATAAAATTACTAATTAGTGGATGTATGAGGTAGACATCTTAGGAGTTGGACTTGCAAGGGTTCTAAAATTGCACCAAACTATAGGGGATTTCCTTACTCTATCACTAAGAAAGAGGCATACAATTTAAGATTAAAAAGAAGAATAAGCGAACTTGAAGAAGCTCGTAGTCCTATACCTTTGTTCATGATCCCTCTAGCTATCTAAGAACCCAAAGTTGTAGCAGTAAGTACACCAAACACACAGTCCCCAAAAAGTAAGGAAAGAAGTGTAGTTGTTAAAATATATCAAATATTATGTTACAATAAACATAAATAAGTGACTTGAGATTGTTGAATAAGCATGGGAAGTTTCTTTACATTTGAGAAATTTGTCTCAAAGAATTTAGACATTTATTGAGTATTTAATGAAAGACATAGAAATGATAAAAAATTTACAGATAATTATTTATGTACCTTCATCAATAAGACCAATACTCTAAGTGATTTTCAAAGGACACAACAAGCTCTCCTTGCAGGAAAAAAGATCAAGCAAATCAAGCTAGGTTATTTTGAAAGAATAAAGATGTTACAAGACATTATCATAAAATTCTTGAGTATTGTTAACCATAGGAACAATGGATTTTTCAAAGCCACTAAATTTGTTAAATATATATAGGACCCCTGAATTATTAGAGATTTGATGTTGATCCCTAATGATGTATTAAAAAAATAATTGAATTTCCTTAAAGTATCTTTAGGTGTTGACTTTGCATTTTAGTTGATTTTCTGGAAGCTCAAATCAAGAAATGGTTGGTCAAATTTGTTATTTACAACGAGGACCAATTAGCTATAGTGGAGCAACTGCATTCATATATGAGAGACGCGAAGGAGAAATCCTTGCACTGAGAGTTAAAATAACATAATGATCTCATCAATGAAGGATTATATCGAAGAATGACTTAAAAGTTCCATAAACGAAATCGGTAGTCCCGAGTAATTATATAAGCGGTTAGGTTAACCAGTGTCTAGAAATCGATATATATATATATATATATATATATATATATATATATATATATATATATATAGTTTTTGATCATCACCGGCGCGCGAGCTGAGCTCTAGTTTCCCTAGGGAATGAGCTTGAACACTTCAACCATGGCTGTTTCAGGGGGGCTTTCCCCTCGACCCTAGATTTATAAGAGCACAACATTTCATGCGATGGTAACAACGATTACAAAACAAATATGGAAAAGAGACTCAAATGCAAATTTTGTAAAGAAAACAAAAGATATCCCATCGGTTGAGCTGCCAATGGGTGTGAGAAGAACCTCAATAGCCTTCTTAGAGCGAGCCCTAATAGGGAAGTTCACTGGGATGTGGCCATCCCCAAAATCAATGGAGGTATGGATTGAAAAATATGGAGATCAATCATGACTGGTAATATTAAGTTATATGCCTATGGTAATGGCTTTTTTCCTTTCTATTTTAGAAAAAAGAAGACAGAGATATAATTTTTAGAAATGGACCCTACTTCTTCGGAAATAGGGGGATGTATCTCAATAAGTGGACTTTGGAATTTAATCCAGATGAAGACATCCCAACTGTAATCCTAGTTTGGGTAAAACTTCCCATACTTCCTTTATCCCGCGGGAGTGACAATTGCCTGAGGGAAATCATCCATGGAGTTGGAAAATTCATCGATCGGGCAGAACCAAAAGGATCATAGTTTGCATGTGCAAAATTATGTGTGGAGGTTGGCCTTGAATAAGGGTTTCCATTAGAGATTAATTTAACTCTAGGGGAATGGACCCATTTCCAATCATTGGATTATGAAAAGATCCCTTTCAAATGGAGATACATCCATGAGTATGGGAATTTTGCAAGAGACTGTAAAAACGCCCCTCCCAAAAATGTGTCAGACGAGAAAGAAGATCAATGGAATACTCAAAAGAAGGTTGGAAATAAGAACAGACCAAGGAAAAGCAATGAGAAAAACAATAAGGAAAAGAGTGGGACAACAACATCTGAAAATTTAATTGTATAAGCAGTTAGGTTAACCAGTGTCTAGAAATCGATATATATATATATATATATATATATATATATATATATATATATATATATATATATATATATATATATATATATATATATATAGTTGTTGATCGCCACCCGTGCACGAGCTGAGCTCTAGTTTAACCAGTGTCTAAAATCGATATACATACATACATACATACATACATACATACATACATACATACATATACATATACATATACATACATCCATGCCTTGGGTTTCGATTTCCATCTCTACATACTCCTCCTCCACCAGGATTTCTTCAAACTCTTCCTCCTCATTGGCCTCCAAATTAATGTCCTTCCCCTTTTCCTCTAGTCTGAGCTTGGTCCCAGTGGATTTCTGGACGAGACATGCACCGATATCATGGCCTGATTGTCCTTCATAGGTCTCGGTGTGCGTGGTGATTTAGGGACCTCAACGATTATTCCGACGCTCACTGGGGCTTCTACTTCCACAATTTCTTGTGTGGCTTCCTTGTCTGTCACTACTCCTGTGTCCATGGATTCTTCGAGTGCTGACATAGTGCTATTCCACAGTTCTCTCAATGTCTCTGGTAATTGCTAAAACGACGAATTCACTTTCAGAATATCGAAGAAGTCTCAGTTCATGAATACTTGAGCGCGCAACAACTCAGTTCTCAAATTTCCAAGTGTTGTTTGCTGGACAACCACTTGTAATTTATAGTTCCTTTCAAATTTGAATTTGACCATTCCCCCCACATTCGATCCATTAATGCTAGACTGGCAGCAGATTTTCAAGAATATAGCCCATAAAGTTCACCTTAAATGCCTGTCGCTCGCTCCATTTGGCCTCAAACCAAGCATCACATCCTGAATAGTGATTGTAATAGTCACTTTCCAGTAGAACTGTGAGCCAACGCAGCTATCTTCATGCTGTCGTAGACCCCGTGACACTTCGCTACTGCACACAGTCCTGTCATTGTGTAGTTCCCGAGCATAGTAGTTTATTGTCCCATGCCTCCTTTCAGCTGCCTGGAGCGCTAAGACTATGCTTATATCGGCTAGTCAGATGGTCGGGCCACCTGTGTATGGATTCAAATGACTGCCATTCACTTTTCCTGGGACGGGTTCTCCATTTAAATTTACCAATTGCACCGTGGCTCCGTCGGTAATCTCCTTAATAACATACGGCCCTAACTAGTGCATTCTGAACTTCCCTAGAAATTTATCAAACTTAATATCATACAATAAAACTAGATCGTTTACCTTGAATGTGCACAACTTGATGTGTCAGTCATGCCATGCCTTTTCACGCTGCTTTTGGACCTGCTGGTGAAATCTAGCCAAAAACCGTTCTTCTTCAAGCTCATTCAACTGCGCGAGCCTCTCCTCCAGGGATCCACGATCCGTCATACCTATGAGCACTGCTATGCACAGACTAGGCAAAATGTATTCCATAGGCATTACGACTTCTGTTAAACACACACATGGCAGCAACATAATCTGAAAGATAAAACATGAGAATACAATTTTATTAAAAAAACACATACATTTATAGTACATGGTTTGACCATTTGGTTCCACATCCTAAGGTCTCCTGGACTCCTTTTGTCTATTCAACTTCCACACTAACCCATTGAGGATTAGGTGTCCAACATTCCCCCCCTTAATCCGAAGGGTTATGTATGAGTCCAAGAAGAGAGCTGTAATACAAAATGTGAAAAAATGCATAGCAACACTAGGCTGAATGTGCTCTTTGAAATGTTGGTATAAAGGGCGGTGGTTTAAGGATGACCACCAACACTGGAATGCTTAGTGTAGTTCCCAAAACTCTTCCAAAATTGGCAAGAAGCTGAAGTCTTCTGCTAGAGGAAGTGCTCCTATTGTTTTGAAGAGGGAAACCTTCAACCATGAAAGGGAGGTCTCACCTCGCATAAAAGGGATAACTTCAACCTGAAAAGGGAAGTCTCAACTTGTGATGGTTTAAGGATGACCAACAACTCTGGAATTCTTAATGCAATTCCTGGAACTCTTCCAAAACTGGCAAGAAGATGAAGTCTTCTGCTAGAGGAAGTGTTCTCAATTTTGTTCCTGGAATTCTTCCGAAACTGGCAAGAAGCTGAAGTCTTCTGCTAGAGGAAGTGTCCCAGATTACCAACTGAAGGCATGCTCAGGGGCATCTTTGTTTCTGGCTACAACTCTGAAATTGGTGTGGCAGGTTGTGGCTCAGGCTCGCTTGATGTGGCTTTGAAGCTTGTAGATGACCATCATTCCCCCCCCGTCAGATACAAGGTGAGATGATGGAGAAAACTCAACTGCAAGACTGTTCAATACTCTGGAACAAGTTCTGACATGTGATTGGAATATCTTCTTGGTTGTTGATGCCCATTGCCAAGAAGAGATCCATCCAAGATGAATCTTTGTTCTTGCAGGACGTTTTTTTCTGAAGCATCTGTGTGAAGAATGAGTGGTTTTATGACAATGCTTACATAGATGAAGATCAAAACAGTGATCTTTCAAATGGCCAATTCGGTCATAGTGTTGGAATTTCACAATCTATTGTTTTTGCTATGGAAGAGGAGCAGAATCTGGAACAGTTGGATGTGAACTGTCATGAAGGAATCCAGCACTCTGAAACTGAATGGGCTTTGAGTAGTCTGGAATATGAAAGGACACATCCTTGTCATATCTAAGACCAGTTATATGCTTGTTGTGGACAAGCTGTTCCCAAGGTCTGATGATGGGCTTGGGAAGTGCAAGCGGAACTTTTTATCTGTATGTGACCTTGCTGCTTTATGGGAGTCTGTTTCAATCTTCTGAACTGGAACAGGTTCAGAATGACTCTGTTTTAATTCTTCTTGCTGAAGCTGTGATTCAAGATCTAAAAATTCAATTTTCTCTTGTGCATTTTGTAGACAGACCTAAATGTCTATGAGAGAAACTTTGCTAACTTTTAATGTATCATGAGTAGTAGATAATATTATAGTTTTGAGGAACTCTAATACTTCATTAATTCTAGCCATTTTTTCTTTAATGTCAGAATTACACCTTAAAAATTGATCACAACTACTACTCAATGCAGAAGAGTAATACCCACTAGCAATATAGTTTATAAATGTGCAACAAATGATCAGTGTGCAACTAGCAAGCACCAATTACAATCCATTACATAAAAATAAGAGTTTACCCATGACCAGCACTATGTTCTGACAATACAACCGACTAAACTTTTCTCCACAATAGATTACTTTTATTTTTCAAAACAATCATTGCCTTTATACAACCCACCAAACTCTTATGCAGTAGTCGAATCAAGGAATCAATGCATATATATGTAGACAAAAAACTATAATGAGTTTTAAATACAATGCCACACTGGGGCAGCAACAACTGCAAACTTGCTTGGATCCTTCAAATACTCCTTCACTTTCTCGGCCAGTGGAAAAGAATAGTCAAGTTCAATAGCTTGTAACTGTTGATGATAGCAAGTGGAACAACTGTAATTGTGGGATTACAGATCGCCAGAGAAATAGTTGTACATAATCTCATTTACTGCAAATTGCTTGCTGTGTTGTGCCAAAGATGGTCTCCCAGAACTATTCGGACACACAAATATGCCTAGTAGTTAGTTCATGCATCATATGATACCCGGTCTTCAAAATAAAAATACCAAATATAGCCCAAAACAACCAATGCACAGTATATGGAGCCACACCAAAATGACCAATGCACAATATATCAATTCACATGGAAATAACTTGAATAGTGCCAAAACTAACTCGCATATATCACCAAGTTGTATTCTCGGCATATCTTCAATGTTCTATCATGAATGGTTCAATGCACCTTCTTCACCAATACACGGTCATGCGCAGGAGTCTTTAACGAACATCGTTCCAGCACCGCTTTTTTTATGGGAACTCAACGCATACCATATGTTGAATATGTATCACTGCTAGTCATATATACCATAGCATTTTACCATGACCTTCAAAAATATTCAGCTTGAAATTAAAGTCACCAACGGATCATCCAGTTCAAGCGTATTATTCAAAAACGCTGTATCAATATGCAAGGCCTATACATTGACCGAAGTCACTTGCATAGAAAGATCAAGGCGATATTTGTTATGTTTTAAAATAAATGCCATTGCATTGCAACAAAGCCAGCCAGATGACTTCGGGGCAATGGTCCATGATAAAATGACAGAATGTATTTACCCCTCAAAGCTATTATCTTTTAAGACAAATATCATGCTGGAACCTGTCGTTCTTGTACCATTAGTCGAGAAAGGAAGTTTTGGAGGAGATTAACAAACAAATGGGACAACAAATTCAAATATCATTACACATTAAAATGGCAGCGTAACTATATGGGTGAATTCACGTAATAGAAGAACTGTGTAATATGGGAGCAGCGTTAAAGATAAGCGAACACATTAATATGGAGCAGCGTTAAACACTTTCCAATGTGGATTTCCTTGCAGCTTTTCATATAGATAAGCAATGGTGGTCATTCAATGATTAAACACTCTGTATGAACCATAAGCAACGTGTAGTCAAACTCATAGTCACGATTTGCAGAGTTTATACATTCTAAAGACAATCGAACAACATAGTTCCAACTCCCATATTAATATTTACATGACATATAAACCAACTCAACACGCAATCAGTTATATGACAATGCATCACTTCACTCGCTCAAATGAATTGAGAGTGCAGGCGAGGACGATTTTCACAAACCAATGTAGCAACGATGACAATGTATATCAAGAGCCTCCAAACACTCTTTCCTCCAGCATTCAAAAGACTTCGATGGCGGCGTTAAACAAAATATGGGAAACTGTTAATACCAGGAGACACATGCTTGCGTTAATACATGCTCGTCGACGATGGCATTCTCCCAGAGAAACCATTACCAGAGAGATTCAAGTACCTCAAGCTCTCCATACCATTCAAGATTGGTATTTCACCCCGCAACAAATTATCTACGACTGGATAGTGATAAAACCTCCAGATCGGAGAGATTGCCAACAAACTCCGGTATGGAATCCGTGATTATGTTGCTCTGGAGATACAGTATCTTCAATCTCAAGCTCGAAGCGCTGGCACTGGCAGGTAAAGCAGAATCGATTGAAACCCAGTTAAAGTATGCACAGGGAGGAACTGTTGAAGATGGAAAATGGAACCAGACCCGATAAGTTATTCCCACTTAAAGATAGTCTCTCCAGTTTCGGAAGCACCTGGATTGCAGTAGGAGACAACGTTTTCAGTGGAGTATAGGAGAATATAAAATGTCTATGACACTGACGCAGTGAGACAACGTTTGCAGCAGGTCTCTTGACAGAGGGCATAGTCTTGACAGAGAGCGTTCACTTAAAAAACTCATATGACAGAGGGCGTTCACTTAAAAAACGCATATGACAGAGGGTGCAGTCTAGACAGAGGAATGCATATATGACACTGCTTGGAGTAGGCTTCAGGCAACCAGGTAGAATATAGGGAGTTATAAAGACAGGAATGCTAAAAATAGGGCTGGAGAAATGACAGAGGTGGCAGCTAGAATTTAGTTGAGAAAATATTCATAAGTGAAGGCAGAAATGACCTGCACATAAAGACCATAAAAAAAATGGCTCAAAGTAATTATGCAGGGCAGGAATATGCATGCTCTGATACCATGTTAAACACACACATGGAAACAACATAATCTGAAAAATAAAACATGAGAATACAATTTTATTAACAAAACATATACATTTATAGTACATGGTTTGACCATTGGGTTCCACATCCCAAGGTCTCTTGGACTCCTTTTGTCTATTCGGCTTCCACACTAACCCATTGAGGATTAGGTGTCCAACAACTTCCACTCCATAGACAAGCCCAAAAGGTGTCTTTCCCGTCAGTTTCTTGCATGTCGTCCGATAAGCCCATAACACTACAGGTATGCATAGGTCCAAATCACTTCACTCCCCATTGCATACCTTGGTTAGCACATTTTCAAGCACTTCGTTGAATGCTTCCAATATCTGTTAGCCCATGGGTGATAAGGTGTGCTCTTCTGGTGATACACCTGAAATTCCTCTATTAGCGCGCTGATCATCTCGTTCAGGAAGTGTGTACCGCGATCGCTCATCAAGATCTTCGGATATCCAAATTGCGTCAGTATGTGTTCAAATAAAAACTTTGCGGCATTCGTGCCCGTGCAATCCTTCATCGGTTGCGCTTCTGCCAAACGAGTCAGATATTCCATCGCAGTGATAATATACCTCATGCCTATTTTTCCTAGAGGTTTAATAAGTCCTACAAAATCTATTGAACATTTTTTGAAAGGTTGCAACGTCATTTGTGGATTCAAAGGCATCTCGTCCCTTTGCAATGGCCTAATTTTTCTCTGAGATACGTCGAACGCCTTGCAATATGATTTTGAATCCTGATGAAGGGTTGGCCACCACAACCCTACGCGTAGAATCTTCTACGCAATTTCTCTTCCTGCATAATTTCTTCCCAACATTATGGTCCATATGCAAGTTCGGCCCCCCAACACATGTTTATTGACCAGGTATTTTAGCGCGGAGTACATGTGCCTCTGCGTACGTTGGAGCTTTTCTCCATAGGCCCGCATCCACTTGGCCAGATGCACGCGTGGTAATCCTGTCCATCATACTTGTCTATCAGTCACATCTTAGGCTTCCCAAATCATGTATGCATCATTCTCCTACATTCGTGCCAATCATTAAAGCTTCCTTTGTGCGTACCCCGCCATCTCACGGGCGTAGCGCGCAGTACCTAGTCTAAGGCCTGGAAGCATTGATTTTCTAGCACCTCCCTTTCAAATGCATCCAAGAAGGTATGTACCTCATGTAGACCATCATAAGTAGGTAGATATCTTACTTATGTCGACACATAGCGCAACAACCTGGTCATCATATTGCAATTTAGCGTAGTTACTTCGTGTAACAGATTCTGCCATCGTTCTCTTTCTTCGTCAGAATCCGAAGTGCAGGAGATTTCACGCTCCCATGTAATTCGCCCATCCGAGGTGAGATTCACCTAGAATTGGTCTCAAGCTATTATCTTGTAGATACAATCCAGATTATCATCACTTTCATAGTTGCGGACCAACTTCGTATAGCGCGATCCTTCAGCAGGGTCCATGGGTATAATTACGCACAGTGGCTTCTTTTCAAAGATCATTTTTCACTTCTTTAGATTAATTACCCCATTCATATCAGTGGCCCAGTCAATTCCCAAGAGCGTAGGGTAAGGATTTCTGTCATCAACAATCTCTATTACTTCAAAATTTGCCAGCACGCTCGCTCCCTCAATATCCGCAGTTATTCCCTGTAATTGCCCCATGGGTATTATTTTCTGTTGATTCGCCATCCTTAGCTGAATTGAAGACCATTGAAGTGCAAGTCTCCCCATTCGTTCCGATGTTTGTTTCGGTAGAACATTCTCATCTGATCCCAAATCCAGAATGACTTGATGCATCTCATATTCTCTGATCTGCGCGATGAGTCTCATTTCATGGCCTATCCTTGTCTTATGCTTTTTGAGCTTCATCTTTTACCTTCTCCTTTGATTTGGAAAGAGCGGATGAGGGCTGCTCATCATCCATTGGTGGTGGTTCGCTAACTATCTCCACACATTCCCCAACTTCTTTCCTGCGATACCCAAGTCCTGCTCGACATGGTAATTCCTCTACTTGGATGGGATTGACGATGCCTTGGCCATTAACACCCAATCCTTTTCCTTCATATCCCATTCTCTTCAGTAGTTTCGAGCCAATTCCTGTGGTATGATTTTCAAACACAGTGAAATCATCATCAGGAGATATACATGAATATGGAGAACTATATTTTACCTCACATGGGTCTCGCTGCAGCTTTTCCAAGGCCTCGTCCTTTGCTTGCAGCTGTAGTAGCAAACTCTGCTTCTCCTCCTTCTCTTCATGTAAATGCATCTTCAATTCATCATTCTCTGTTTGAATATTATATTTGTTTTGCTTCAGTTCCTCCATGGCCTCTTCTATGGCTTTCAACTAAAGCTGTAAATTCTCCTTTTCCTTTGTTTCTTTCTGTAGAGTTTCATACACAATTTCCACTTTCTTGGAGATGTCGAGCATGGTCTCGCACATCACTCTTTCATCCTTTTTCATTGCATGTTCCATTATTCACGCTGCAATTCACATCAACGTTAAGACCTGCTCTGATGCCACTTGATCCAAGTCCGAGTTTGAAGAAGGACCTTACCAAGACCTTTTACTTTCGTTATGTGTTAAAATTGCATCTTAAAAGAACATTAACAAATACAGCTGCAAACTGTAAGGAAGAGGAACATAACAATCATCATCACATGAAAACACAAGCCGTTGTTAACGGAGTTTGTTTAGGAGGGACTACGTCTCCGAGCCCCAATCAAGGTGGTGTAGGCCACTGCATTAGGTGATGTCAATAAAAGTGATGTACACAGAGATGATATCTCGATCATACAAGGAAGAATGCCCTCTCGTAGGAGTGGCTCTAAGAGATGTTCCACAACTAGAACTCTCAGTCAAAACTCCTATCAGTATGACACAAAACATGCATGGTGCGCATCCCACCAACAAGGAACAAAAGGGATGTCAAAGCAAAACACATGCACAATAACAACAAGAGTATCCCAGAAGCATACAATAAGGGATGTCAAAGTATAAAGTACATCATATGAAGATTCCTCATAACATGAAGCAAGGAATCATGACAGCAAGATCCTGCATCAATATCAATCAAGGATCTACAACATAATGTAAAAGAAGAAATATATGAAATAATCATATACCTCACACCAACCATGGGCCATCTGAAGATGTGAATGAATAAGTGGATAAAACAATCCACAATGAACATCTATTCACATCATCAATGCGTAGGCACAGTTCGATCCCAATCTGTCACGGCCTCATTATGAATGGCCATATGAAGAAGCGCTTCTTTGAAGCAACTGTCAAAGTGCTGAAGCTCGTTGAAGCACTGATCTCACAGCATCAATTTGCGTGAAGAATAAGCGATCAAAGAAGAATCGATCAAAGAAGCATTCAATCAAGAATAATTGATCAAAAGATGAGCTGATCACACGAAGAAGAATCAATCATAAGAAAAATCAATCAAGAAGAATTGATTAAAGAAATTGATCACAAGAAGAACTACTCTGGACTCTCGGCTCTGTAGCTTGCTGGCTATCTGGCTCTGTGGCGCTCTGGTTATGTCACTGCGATCTGCCTGAACTTCAGGCGCTGTCTCTCTATGGCTGTTTGCACTATAGATTAAACAGGCTCTGCTACGCTGGCTTCAAGCTCTCTCTGGCACGCAGGCTCTCGACTTCGGTCATACTGCTCCCGCGCCCATTGTTTATATAGTCTCTCGCCTTCCCCAACTCTTTGCGTCCATTCTCTAGCATCATTAACAGGCTTTAGGCTCTCGGGCACTCTCTGACATGCAACATAAAGGCTCTCTCACCTTTTCTTCCTTTGTTACGCAACATTTTTCCTTTCGCACCCCCTTGCATCTCTGTTGCCCATCATGTTTTATAACACGTTTTTTGGACAAGGCAGCGCATAAAAATCATAGGTCTATTGCTGGTAATAGAAGCCGTTTGTATAGAAAAAAACAGTAGGCACAACAACTGTTATAAATAGGCCTGTTATCGTTTTACAACGATATGACAAAAAACTAGAAAAACACTGAAAATCATTGAAAAATCTGATAGTTCGGATTTCAAAATTTATAAAATCGACGCTATAAACTTATCGGGTTTGGGATATATCGCAACTTAGGATCGCAAGTCGCCGATTGCCAATCACTGATCTCGCCAATTAGATCTATACTGTTGATTGGTTCTGGATCGAATAGTCCAGATTAAATCGCATCATCCCTTGGTATTGGGATCGTCGATCTCTCGATTAAATCCTGGTCGTTGATCGGTTTCCGGATCTGACGGCTGAGATTGCATCGCTATATCGCTATCGCTGCAGCCTGGGGTCTTTCACTGATCGCTGATCATTCCGATTGCCGATATCAGCGATCACTAATCGCATAACTGATATCCAAGGGTCCTGGTCCTTGACCTTTGGGTTTCATCGATGTTGATCCGTCAATGCCGACATCGCCGATTTAAAAACGCTAATATCGCTGATTACATAACTTAACTCTTCGCCATCACCGATTTCCTGTCCTCGATCCTGATTAGTTGGATATTGCTAATCGGGGGTTCCAAAGGCCCACCTTAAGTCTACCCTTTGGACTATGCCGATTGCGATTTGCCTCTTGAGGCTTAAAGTCCAATTTTTATGGGAAAACCTCATTTTTTAAGGATCAAGCTATCATTCTTTTCGCGATAACTTCGTCATCCAAACTCAGATTGACGAACCATTCGTACCTCCACGATTAGGAAGATAAGATATTCGACCTGGTTCTGATTCAACATCATTTTGATCGCTTTGATTTTCGAACATTTCCATGCCAAGGTGTCTGAAGATCCACCTAGATCAATCCATCATCAATTCATATCTTCTGTAGGTATGCTCATCATGTCCGACCGACCTACAAAAGTTGTAGAATAGTTGTTGCAAAGTTTGTGTATACTTTTGTAACATGTGGTAGTTATCCGTGGCATGTTTTCGTGCTATTTGATAGATCACGCACCACAGAGCAGGTGCCACACTAGGTCCTGCTTGAGATTCCGACCTTAAAGGCATCGGTCCTCCTCCTGCAAGGCAATTTGTAAAAGCTGGGCAGTGGTCTTTGTCATGACCCTGACTCTTGCATTTTACGCAGCACACTTCTTCGCGCACTTCTAGTTGAACCGTCATGTCCTGTTTCAGACTCTGCATCTCAAGGCACAGATTCTTCAGCTGTGTGTGGATCTGCTGAAATCTTAGGTTAGGATCATGCATCGGGGTCTCATGTAGCCTCATAGCGATCTCTAAGGCCTTTTCTTGAGTTGTTATGTTCTGCTACGATAGCACACTCCTTAAATGTGGTAGTATCGAAGCTAAAAACCACTCGCAATGCGCAGGCACATTCTGCTCCCAATCTGTCATGACCTCATTATGAATGGCCATATGAAGAAGCACTGCTCTGAAGCAACTGTCAAAGTGTTGAAGCTCGCTAAACCACTGATCTCACAACATCAATAAGTGTGAAGAATGAGAGATCAAAGAAGAATCCATCAAAGAAGCATTCAATCAAGAAGAATTGATCAAAAGATGAGCTGATCACATGAAGAATAATCGATCACAAGAAAAATAAATCAAGAAGAATTGATTAAAGGAATCGATCACAAGAAGAACTGCTCTTAACTCTTGGCTCTGTAGCTTGCTGGCTATCTAGCTCTGTAGCACTTTGGTTATGTCGCTGCGATCTACCTGAACTTCAGGCACTGTCTCTCTATGGTTGTTTGCACTATAGATTAAATAGGCTCTGTTGTGTTGGCTTCAAGCTCTCTCTAGCACGCAGGCTCTTGGCTTTGGTCATATTGTTGTCGCGCCCATTGTTTACACGGTCTCTTGCCATCCCCAGCGCTTTTCATCCATTCTCTGCAATCATTAACAGGCTTTAGGCTCTCGAGCACTCTACGACATGCAGCATACAGGATCTCTTGCCTTTTCTTCCTCTGTTATGCAACCTTTTTCCTTTGTCACCCCCCTGCATCTCTGTTGCCCATCGTGTTTTATAACATGTTTTTGGGACAAGGAAAATTGGAGGTCTTTTGCTTGTAATAGAAGCTTTTTGTATAGAACAATTGTTTGGCGCTACAACCATTATACATAGGCCTTTTATCGCTTTACAACAATATGACAAAAACCCAGAAAAACACTGAAAATCATTGAAAAATCCGATAGTTCGGATTTCAAAATTTATAAAATCGAGCCTATAAAATTATTAGGTCCAGAATATATCGCAAGTCAGGATCGCAGGTCGCCGACCACCGATCGCCGATCTCGCCGATTAGATCTAAACCGTTGATTAGTTCTGAATCAGACAGTCCAGATTAAATCGCATCGCCCCTTGGTATCGAGATCGCCGATCTCCCGATTAAATCCTAGCCGTTGATTGGCTTCTGGATTCGACGGATGAGATTGCGTCGCTATATCGCTATCGCTGCGTCCCAAGGTCTTTCGTCAATCGTCGATCGTTTTGATTGCTGATATCGGTGATCGCTAATGGCATCGCTGATATCCAAGGGTCCTGGTCCTCAGCCTTTGGGTTCTGCCAACGCCGATCTGCCAATGTCGACATCGCCAATTTAAAAGCACTGATATCGCTGATTACATAACTTAACTCTTCACCATCGCTGATTGCTTGCCCCCGATCCCGATTAGTAGATCGCTGATCGGGGGTTCCAAAGGCCCACCTTAAGTCTGCCCTTTGGACTATGCCGATTGAGATTTGCCTCTTAAGGCTTAAAGTCCAATTTTTATGGAAAAACCTCATTTTTTAAGGATCAAGCTATCCTTCTTTTCGCGATAACTTCGTCATCCAGTCTCAGATTGACGAACCATTTGCACCTCCACGATCAGGAAGATAAGCTCTTCGATCTGGTTTTGATTCAACATCATTCTGATCACTTTGATTTTCAAGCGTTTACATGCCAAGGTGTCTGAAGATCCACTTGGATCAATCCATCATCAATTCATAGCTTTTGCAGTTACGCTCATCATGTCCCACCGACCTACAAAAGTTGTAGAACAGCTGTTGTAAAGTTTACGTATACTTTTGTAACATGTGGCAGTTATCTGTGGCAAGTTTTCCTGCTATTTGACATATTGCACACCACAGAGCAGGCGCCGCACTAGGTCCTGCTTGAGAATCGACCTTAAAGGCATCAGTTCTCCTCCTGCAAGGAAATTTGTAAAAACCAGGTAGTGGTCTTTGTCATGACCCCGACTCTTGCATTTTACACACCACACTTCTTCGCGCACTTCTGGTTGAATCGTCCTGTCCTGTTTCAGACTCTGCATCTCAAGGCACAGATTCTTCAGCTGTGTGTGGATCTGCTGAACTCTTAGGTTAGGATCCTGCATCGGGGTCTCATGTAGCCTCATAGCGATCTCTAAGGCCTCTGCCTAAGTCGTTATGTTTTGCTGCGATAGCGCACTCCTTAAATGTGGTAGTATCGAAGCTACAAACCACTCGCAATGTTGTCCATCTATCAAATTCATATTGGCTTCACGAATCATACATTTCAGCCTCTGATCTAGTTCCCAAGGAGTCTCGCCTGGTAGCATCATGATCTATTTGAATCCCACAATCGACTGCGCTTCAGACTTAGGCCTGCTAAATTCTCTATTTAGCGTTGTTTGGATATCCGTGACTCTCGCATTTAGTTTGTCGTTGGAATACTTAATATACAAGGTTAGCGTGCGATCCTGCAGGGTGCTAACCAATGTCGCTTTCTTTATATGGATATCTGTAACACCTTGCGCTTCCCATATAACCCTTACAAAGAACCAGAATTGGTCTGGATCTTCATTTCCCAAACCTTTGAACACATGCAACTTCATTGTGTTTGTCATACTGAATCGCGGTGGTGGTGGAGTTGATCCAGGTCTGGGTGTGAAGAAGGACCTTACCAAGAGCTTTTACTTTCGTGATGTGTTAAAATTGCATCTTAAAAGAACATTAACAAATACAACTGCAAACTGTAAGGAAGAGAAACATAACAATCATCATCACATGAAAACACAAGCCGTTGTTAACGGAGTTCGTCCAGGAGGGACTACGTCTCCGGGCCCCAATCAAGGTGGTGTAGGCCGCGGCATTAGGTGCTGTCAATAAAAGTGATGTACATAGAGATGATGTCTCGATCATACAAGGAAGAATGCCCTCTCACAGGAGTGGCTCTAAGAGATGTTCCACAACTAGAACTCTCAATCAAAACTCTTATCAGTATGACACAAAACATGCATGGTGCACATCCCACCAACAAGGCACAAAAGGGATGTCAAAGCAAAACACATGCACAATGACAACAAGAGTATCCCAGAAGCATACAATAAAGGATCTCAAAGTATAAAGTACATCATATGAAGATTCCTCATAACATGAAGCAAAGAATCATGACAACAAGAAAATAAAGAAGATCATGCATCAATATCAATCAAGGATCTGCAACATAATGTAAAAGAAGAAATATATGAAATAATCATATACCTCACACCAACCATGGGCCATCTGAAGATGCGAATGAAGAAGTGGATAAAAACGATCCACAGTGAACATCTGTTCACATCATCAATGCGCAGGCACAGTCCGCTCCCAATCTATCACGACCTCATTATGAATGGCCATATGAAGAAGCGTTGCTCTAAAGCAACTATCAATGTGTTGAAGCTCGCTAAAGCACTGATCTCACAACATCAATATGTGTGAAGAATAAGAGATCAAAGAAGAATCCATCAAAGAAGCATTCAATCAAAAAGAATTGATCAAAAGATGAGCTGATTACATGAAGAAGAATCCATCACAAGAAAAATCAATCAAGAAGAATTGATTAAAGGAATCGATCACAAGAAGAACTGCTCTTGACTCTTGGCTCTGTAGCTTGCTGGTTATCTGGCTCTGTAGCACTCTAGTTATGTCACTGTGATTTGCTTGAACTTTAGGCACTATCTCTCTATGGCCATTTGCGCTATAGATCAAATAAGCTCTGCTGCACTGGCTTCAATTTCTCTCTGGCACACAGGCTCTCAGCTTCGGCCATACTATTGTCGCGCCCATTGTTTACACAGTCTCTCGCCATCCCCAGCTCTCTGCATCCATTCTCTGGCATCATTAACAGGCTTTAGGCTCTCGGGCACTCTCTGGCATGTAGCATACAGGCTCTCTCACCTTTTCTTCCTCTGTTATGCAGCCTTTTTCCTTTGGCACCCCCCTGCATCTCTGTTACCCATCGTGTTTTATAACATGTTTTTGGGACAAGGCAGCGCATAAAAATCGGAGGTCTATTGCTTGTAATAGAAGCCATTTGTATAGAACAATTGGTGGGCGCAACAACCGTTATAAATAGGCCTTTTATCATTTTACAATGATATGACAAAAACCCGGAAAAACACTGAAAATCATTGAAAAATCCGATAGTTTGGATTTCAAAATTTATAAAATCGAGCCTATAAACTTATCGGGTCCAGGATATATCGCAGGTCGTCGATCACCGATCACCGATCTCGCTGATTAGATCTAGACCGTTGATTGGTTCCAGATCGGACGGTCCAGATTAAATCACATCGCCCCTTGGTATCGGGATCACCAATCTCCTAGCCGTTGATTGGTTTCCAGATCCGACGGCTAAGATTGCGTCGCTATATCGCTATCGCTGCATCCTGAGGTCTTTCGTCGATCGCCGATATCGGCGATCGCTAATCGCATCGCTGATATCCAAGGGTCTAGGTCCTCAGCCTTTGGGTTCTGCCGACACCGATCCACTGATGCCGACATCGCCGATTTCAAAGCGCTGATATCGCTGATTACATAACTTAACTCTTCGCCATCGCTGGTTGCCTGCCCTTGATGCCGATTAGTCAGAGATCGCTGATGGAGGGTTCCAAAGGCCCACCTTAAGTCCGCCCTTTGGACTATGCCGATTGTGATTTTCCTCTTAAGGCTTAAAGTCCATTTTTTATGGAAAAACCTCATTTTCTTAAGGATCAAGTTGTCCTTCTTTTTGCGATAACTTCGTCATCCAGACTCGGATTGACGAACCATTCGCACCTCCATGATTAGGAAGATGAGCTCTTCGATCTGGTCCTGATTTGACATCATTCTGATCACTTTGATTTTCAAGCGTTTCCATGCCAAGGTGTCTGAAGATCCACCTAGATCAATCCATCATAAATTCATAGCTTCTGCAGGTACGCTCATCATGTCCCACCAACCTACAAAAGTTGCAGAACAACTGTTGCAAAGTTTGTGTATACTTTTGTAACAAGTGGCAGTTATCCGTGGCATGTTTTCCTGCTATTTGACAGATGGCGCACCACAGAGCAGGCACCACACTAGGTCCTGCTTGAGATTCTGGCCTTAAAGGCATCAATCCTCCTCCTGCAAGGTAATTTGTAAAAACCGGGCAGTGGTCTTTGTGATGACCCTAGCTCTTGCATTTTACGTACCACACTTCTTCGCACACTTCTGGTTGAACCGTCCTGTCTTGTTTTAGACTCTGTATATCAAGGCACAGATTCTTCAGATGTGGGTGGATCTGCTAAGATCCTAGGTTAGGATCCTGCATCGAGGTCTCATGTAGCCTCATAGTAATCTCTAAGGCCACTGCATGAGTTTTTATCTTCTTCTACGATAGCGCACTCCTTAAATGTGGTAGTACCAAAGCTACAAACCACTTGCAATGTTGCCCATATGTCAGATTCATATTGGCTTCACGAATCATACATATCAGCCTCTGATCTAGTTCCCAAGGAGTCTCGCCTGGTAGCATCGTGATCCATTTGAATCCCACAATCGAATGCGCTTCAGACTTAGGCCTGCTAAATTCTCTATTTAGTGTTGTTTGGATATGCGTGACTCTCGCATTCAGTTTATCGTTGAATACTTAATATACTAGGACAGCGCGTGATCCTACAGGGCGCTAATCAGTTTCGCTTTCTTTATATGGTCATCTGTAACACCTTGTGCTTCCCATATATCCCTTACAATGAACCAGAATCGGTCTGGATCTTCATTTCCCAAACCTTTGAACACATGCAACTTCATTGTGTTTGCCATACTGAATCGCGGTGGTGGTGGAGTTGATCCAGGTCGGTTGTGAAGAAGGACCTTACCAAGACCTTTTACTTTCGTGATGTGTTAAAATTACATCTTAAAAGAACATTAACAAATACAGCTGCAAACTATAAGGAAGAGGAACATAACAATCATCATCACATGAAAACACAAGCCATTGTTAATGAAGTTCGTCCAGGAGGGACTACGTCTCTAGGCCCCAATCAAGGTGGTGTAGGCCACTGCATTAGGTGCTGTCAATAAAAGTAATGTCCACAGAGATGATGTCTTGATCATACAAGGAAGAATTCCCTCTCGCAGGACTGGCTCTAAGAGATGTTCCACAACTAGAACTCTCAATCAAAACTCCTATCAGTATGACACAAAACATGCATGGTGTGAATCTCGCTAAGAGGGCACAAAAGGGATGTCAAAGCAAAACACATGCACAATGACAACAAGAGTATCCCAGAAGCAACAATAAGGGATCTCAAAGTATAAAGTACATCATATGAAGATTCCTCATATCATGAAGCAAGGAATCATGACAACAATAAAATAAAGAAGATCCCGCATCAATATCAATCAAGGATTTGCAGCATAATGTAAAAGAAGAAATATATGAAATAATCATATACCTCACACAAACCACGGGCCATCTGAAGATGTGAATGAAGAAGTGGATAAAACAATCCACAGTGAACATCTGTTCACATCATCAATGCGCAAGCACAGTCCGCTCCCAATCTGTCATGGCCTCATTATGAATGGCCATATGAAGAAGCGCTGCTTTGAAGCAACTGTAAAAGTGTTGAAGCTCACTAAATCACTGATCTCACAGCATCAATATGCGTGAAGAATAAGTAATCGAAGAAGAATCAATCAAAGAAGCATTCAATCAAGAAGAATTGATCAAAAGATGAGCTGATCACACGAAGAAGAATCGATCACAAGAAAAATCAATCAAGAAGAATTGATTAAAAGAATCGATCACAAGAAGAACTTATCTTGACTCTCGACTATGTAGCTTGTTGGCTATCTGGCTCTATAGCGCTCTGGTTATGTCGTTGCGATCTTCCTGAACTTCAAGCACTGTCTCTCTATGGTTATTTGCGCTATAGATTAAACAGGCTCTGCTGCGCTGGCTTCAAGCTCTCTCTGGCACACAGGCTCTCGGCTTCGGTCATACTACTCTCACACCCATTGTTTACATGGTCTCTTGCCTTCCCCAGCTCTCTGCATCCATTCTCTAGCATCATTAACAGGCTTTAGGCTCTCGGGCACTCTCTGGCATGCAGCATACAGGCTCTCTCGCCTTTTTTTCCTCTGTTACGCAACCTTTTTCCTTTGGCATCCCCCTGCATCTTTGTTACCCATCGTGTTTTATAACACGTTTTTGGGACAAGGCAACGCATAAAAATCGGAGGTCTATTGCTTGTAATAGAAGTCATTTGTATAGAACAATCGGTGGGTGCAACAACCGTTATAAATAGGCCTTTTATTGTTTTACAACGATATGACAAAACCTGGAAAAACAGTGAAAATCATTGAAAAATTCGATAGTTCAGATTTCAAAATTTATAAAATCAAGCCTATAAACTTATCGGGTCCAGGATATATCTCAGGTCAGGATCGCATGTCGTCGATCGCCGATCACCAATCTCACCGATTAGATCTAGACCATTGAGTGGTTCCGGATTGGACGGTCCAAATTAAATTGCATTGCCCCTTGGTATCGGGATCACTGATCTCCTGATTAGATCCTGGCCATTGATCGGTTTTTGGATCTGATGGCTGAGATTGTGTCACTATATCGCTATCACTGCGGCCCAGGGTCTTTCGCCGATACATGGGCATGTGCCAACGCTGATCATCGTTCACTGATCGTTCCGATCACCGATATCGGCGATCGCTAATCGCATCACTGATATCCAAGGGTCCTGGTCCTCGACCTTTAGGTTCTACTGATGTCGATCCGCCAATGCTGACATCGCTGATTACATAACTTAACTCTCCGCCGTTGCCGATTGCATGCCCCCGATCGTGATTAGTCAGAGATCGCTGATTGGGGGTTCCAAAGCCCCGCCTTAAGTCCGCCCTTTGGACTATGCCGATTGTGATTTGCCTCTTAAGGCTTAAAGTCCAATTTTTATGGAAAAACCTCATTTTCTTAAGGATCAAGCTATCCTTCTTTTCATTATAACTTCGTCATCCAGACTCGGATTGATGAACCGTTCGCACCTCCACGATTAGGAAGATGAGCTCTTTGATCCAGTTCTGATTTGACAACATTCTAATCACTTTTATTTTCAAGCGTTTCCACGCCAAGGTGTCTGAAGATCCACCTGGATCAATCCTCCCCACTGAGAAGCTTTTGGTCCTCCAAAAGCGTAAAAAATAATCTGCATGTTTCTCTGTACCCTGTCTGCATCACAAATGTCCTGAAAAGGTTTTGCTTCCATCTCCTTCACCCTTGTTCTTTAGAGCCTTAAGCGACAAAACCGACACCTGCTTCCCCTACAACCTGTAGTACATGGATTTGCAGTTACATGCTGTGAATGACATGACCAAACTAAAGACCCAAACGTCCAATACTTGCCATGAGTTTATAACACATACTCAGTGGTCAAGTGTACAATAAGATGGACGTAATACTCCAGATATGAAAACAAGGCCAACCCATCATGGTTACTTCAAAAAGTGATGGCAAAAACATCTTCACTGTAACGCATGATTTACATAGATAAGGCCAAACACTATTGTTTCAACACGTGAGGGAAACATAACATCACTTTCAAATTTTTAACATGCAACTCAAATACGACTCAAAACATGACCAGACATCATTGTTGCTAACTACATGATGGAAACACATCATCATGTTTACATTTTAAAATGCAACAAATGATTTACAAAAGAATGACCATGAAATGACAACATGTCTAAAAACCATTTCTCACTCATCAATGTGAATGAGTCACCTCCTAGAGGTGGTTTTGCTTGTCGAACAACTGCCCTTCCTGGTTCACACACCGACGCTTTGTCTTTAAGGTGCTGCATTGGATGGAGCTTCCAGCAAGTGGCTCTCTGACGACCATTTTTGTCACAATGACTACGATATGTTTTCTTCCTCCATACCTGCTTAACCTGTTTCTTTTTAGGGGGTTGAGAGGGTCTTTCATGCCTCATGAGTGTTGCCATTCTTTTCCAACACTTGGAAAAGGTATGGTTAGGTAAACCACAAAAAGTGCATGTTTTTCAATGCCTTTGTCTTCGTTCATTATTAACAATATGATCATAATGAAACTTTGAAGATCGAAAGTGGTTATACCTCCTTTTGCAATCTTTAATGTCAGTATGGCGATGAGAGCTTGCCTCAGCTCTTTCCCTGCAATCGAAACTGCCATGTGATGATAGGGATGTTTTCCCATAATTCTCTTTCCTCGACAAAGTCTCGGACAACTCTGACACCTTTGAGAACTCTCCTTTAGTGTACCTCGAGCCTGTAAATCGAGGTACATGCACAACATCCAAAGGTTGTGTGATGCCTTGGTTATTATCACCAAGTTCTTTCTCCTTGTGCCTTGTCTTTGCGAGGAGCATAATATTCGCCCCTGTAATCGGGATCTCCAAATCTCCAACAGACATCATATTATCAGAAGATGAAATCGAAAGGAAATCAACATATTTTACCTTCTCCTTTGATTTGGAAAGAACAGATGAGGGTTGCTCATCATCCGTTGGTGGTGGTTCACTAACTGTCTCCACGCATTCCCCAACTTCTTTCCTGCCATACCCAAGTCCTATTTGACACGGTATTTCCTCTACTTGGATGGTATTGACAATTCCTTGGCCATTAATGCCCAAAACTTTCCTTCATATCCCATTCTCTTCAGTAGTTTCGAGCCAATTCCGGTGGTATGATTTTCAAACATAGTGAAATCATCATCAAGAGATATACATGAAGATGGAGAACTATTTTTTACCTCACATGGGTCTCGCTGTAGCTTTTCCAAGGCCTCGTCCTTTGCTTGCAACTGTAGTAGAAAACTCTACTTCTCCTCCTTCTCTTCATGTAAACGCATCTTCAATTCATCATTCTCTGTTTGAAGATTATATTTGTTTTGCTTCAATTCCTCCATGTCCTCTTCTGTGGCTTTCAACTGAAGCTGTAAGCGCTCCTTTTCCTCTGTTTCTTTCTGTAGAGTTTCATACAGAATTTCCACTTTATTGGAGTTGTCGAGCATGGTATCACACATCACTCTTTCATCCTCTGTCATTTCACATTCCATTGTTCATGCTGAAATTCACATCAACATTAAGACCTGCTTAGATACCACTTGATCCAGGTCCGAGTGTGAAGAAGGACATTACCAAGACCTTTTACTTTCGTGATGTGTTAAAATTGCAACTTAAAAGAACATTAACAAATATAGATGTAGACTGTAAGGAAGAGGAACATAACAATCATCATCACATGAAAACACAAGCCGTTGTTAACGGAGTTCGTCCAGGAGGGACTACGTCTCTTGGCCCCAATCAAGGTGGTGTAGGCTACTGCATTAGGTGTTGTCAATAAAAGTGATGTACATAGAGATGATGTCTCGATCATACAAGGAAGAATTCCCTCTCGCAGGAGTGGCTCTAAGAGATTTTCCACAACTAGAACTCTCAATCAAAACTCCTATCAGTATCACACAAAACATGCATGGTACGCATCTCGCCAACAAGGCACAAAAGGGATGTCAAAGCAAAACACGTGCACAAGGACAACAAGAGTATCCCAGAAGCATACAATAAGGGATCTCAAAGTATAAAGTACATCATATGAAGATTCCTCATAACATGAAGCAAGGAATCATGACAACAAGAAAATAAAGAAGATCCTACATCAATATCAATCAAGGATCTGCAGCATAATGTAAAAGAAGAAATATATGAAATAATCATATACCTCACACCAACCACGGGCCATCTAAAGATGTGAATGAAGAAGTGGATAAAATGATCTACAATGAACATCTGTTCACGTCACCAATGCGTAGGCACAGTCCACTCCCAATCTGTCACGGCCTCATTATGAATGGCCATATGAAGAAGCACTACTCTGAAGCAACTGTCAAAGTGTTGAAGCTCGTCGAAGCACTGATCTCAAAACATAAATATGCGTAAAGAATAAGTGATCGAAGAAGAATCGATCAAAGAAGCATTCAATCAAGAAGAATTGATCAAAATATGATCTGACCACATGAAGAATCGATCACAAGAAAAATCAATCAATAAAAATTGATTAAAGGAATAGATCACAAGAAGAACTGCTCTGGACTTTCGGCTATGTAGCTTGCTGGCTATCTGGCTCTATGGCACTTTGATTATGTTGCTATGATCTGTCTGAACTTTAGGCGCTGTCTCTCTATGGCTATTTACGCTATAGATTAAACAGGCTCTGTTGCGCTGGCTTCAAGCTCTCTCTGGCACGCAGGCTCTCGACTTCGGTCATACTGCTCTCGCGCCCATTATTTACATGGTCTCTCACTTTTCCTCAACTCTCTGAATCCATTCTTTGGCATCATTAATAGGCTTTAGGCTCTCGGGCACTCTCTGGCATGCAACATACAGGCTCTCCATGTAGCATACAGGCTCTCTCGCATTTTCTTCCTCTATTATGCAACCTTTTTCGTTTGGCACCCCCTGCATCTCTGTTACCCATCGTGTTTTATAACACGTTTTTGGGACAAGGCAGCGCATAAAAATTAGAGGTCTATTGCATGTAATAGAAGCCTTTTGTATAGAACAATCAACAGACGCAACAACCATTATAAATAGGCCTTTTATCATTTTACAACGATATGACAAAAACCTAGAAAACACTGAAAATTAATGTAAAATCCTTTTAAACCAATCAAGGTAACTGCATAACCCGCTTTTCGAACAACATCCTTTTAATCCAAGTATTCAAAGACTTTATGTACTTACCTCGCAGTCCTTTGAGAAAATGTCGCTCTGCCTCACTATAGCTAACTAAGGTGTCGACCGCGAACTCAATAACAAATCCTCTTATAACACGATCGAGCCAATGATCGACGACGCGCACGATCTTATCCCCCAATGCTTCCAATCTACGTACTAGCTTTGGGGTCCACACAATATGACCGTCAATATTCCACCTTCATTGGATATCTGCTAGCTTCGCGATCCACTCGTATAGCTCAGTGGGGAAGGACGCGAAAAAGATTTCATGGATATCTGTATACAAGGAGCTGTCTAGCCACTCTTCTTTTGACAGTTGCAGGTTTCTATTCTCTTGCGTCGTGAACTCGTGAATTCTTCTATCCAACGAGCCTTTAATTTCTTTCTTAGTTGGATTCCACTGATACGACATTACACATCTCTATGCAGATTCCGGTCCCAACAATGGAACCATTTTTTGGCTTATGGGGGCTTGATCCAAGTTCAAATTTAATTAGCCAAACAAATCCCTACACTACTGGCCCTTTCGACATCAACCCGCGGAGCATGGACTGAAGTGTCACTCGAAGCAGTATGGGGGGATGCTGGAACCAAGTTTCCGCACCCTTGAGATGGATGTGATGTCATTTTATTCCAAATAGACCTACCTTCTTGCAAGTTGCTTCGTGCCTTGTTCTAACCTGTAGTACCTTCGCGAGGTGTTATAACTAGCCTGCGCACAACCCTAACCAAGCGCTGAGATGCTTTCGTGCTGCTAGGGCAGCGAACTGCGTTATTTCCCAAATTAGGCTACGTATCTTACTTATCTTATTGGTAGATCTTATTATCTTCACTTAAGCAGATATTCTAACTTGCGTTCACTTAACCAATACAGTTATACACATTCGCGCATCATATAAGAATTAGAAGTGAAATTCATACCCAATATAACAAATGCACAAAAAGGAAATAAATACATAGAAATGTTAGAAACTTCTCTTTATTAATACTTCCAGAATATTACAGACTCGACTCGCCCTGTGCACTCAGCTGCAAGGGCCGCGCACTCAGTTACAGACTACTAGGCCTCTGCGTACTCAACTGCAGAGCCTCTACCTATGCTACAACCCAAGCTTAGATTTCTACTTCAGAGGTATCTTGCATACATCCTTATTCTATCTATGTATTATGCTTCCTTCTTTTTATCTACTTAGAGATTCGCTCTATTTATACAATTCCATGGTCCGCGGACCATGCGTAGATCTTCTATAGCTGACATTACATTATCAAAATAAGGGCGAACAACCCCATGACTCCTTAACAACTATGTGCTCCGCACCCACAAAATGCGGAGTCTTTACATTGTAATTACAAAGCTGGACAAAAATCCCAGCTCTTAGCCCCAAAACTGCCCTTGGGGGATCCCGCGCCCAACAGTTCATGTCAGAGTAGAGATTGTTGATGCTAATCTTAACTACAATCTTCTACTCAGATGGAGCTAGAACCATGCCATGCATGTTGTAGCCTCATCCCTTTTCCACGTGATTTGTTTTCCCCATCAAGGGAAGATAATCACAGTCGACCAATTGTCCTTCTTTTCCTCTTCCTCTTCGGATTGCAATCTTCCATATGTTAAGCACACCGGTGCTCCTTATGAGAGTGTGGGTGTAGGGCTTTTCAAATATCCTACCTTGATGGGCATATTTCCACTCCCACCTCCTCATGTTGCCTTTGTCAACATGATTTCGGTCAAGTCTAATCCTTGGGTCAGTCCTTCGCTGGATCTTGTTGATACATGGGTCGAGGTTATGCCGTTAAGTCCCGCTAAAATTGATTCCGTGGAAATTGTTTCAGCTTCACCTTTGGTATCCTCTGATCATCCTATTTCGAGAACATCTTTAGATGCATATTCTCAATCTCTATGGATTGGTTCTTTGGAATATCCCGATCCCTTAGTTGAGAATTTCTTTCTGATGAGAGTATCATGGAAGTAATGTCTTTGGAGGAAGTACCTTGGAACGCCACTCATCATCATTCCTCGTTTTTTCTTGGCCAAACGATCATGTCTACTTGTCTTGAGGCGTTCTCCTCTTAGTTCCATCCCTACCATTTCAGACACCGATCATGACTCATGAAGTTTGGTTGGAAGGGAACATGGGTAACATTACCCAAATGATGCCAATTGATATTTCTGTCAAACATGGTGTCGTTGAAAATGTCCATATCAGGGTAACTTGTTCTCCATAAGAGATCAAGATCTATACTTGTCTGTTCCAAGAATTATAGGATGTTTTTGCGTGGTCATATGAAGAAATGCCCGACATTGACCCAAGTATAGTCGTGCATGAGATTCCAACTTATCCTCATGCGAAACCCATTCACCAATGGCTTTGTCCAGTGCACCCTAGAAAAGTGGCCGCCATTAAGGGTGAAGTTGAAAAACTTCTGAAAGCTAGATTTATTTATCCGATCCCTCTTACAAATTGGGTGTTGAATATTGTACCAGTGACAAAGAAACAAGGCACTATTCGCATTTGCGTCGATTACCGTGATCTCAATTGTGCCTATCCTAAGGATAATTACCCCACTCCCTTCATTGACCAAATCATTTATGAATGTGCCGGGAGTGAATTATTTTCTTTTATGGATGGTTTTTCTGGCTACAACCAGATAAACATTGCGCTAGTTGATCAAGATAAGACAAACTTTATCTGTCCATGGGGGACCTTCGCATATAAAAAAGTCCCTTTTAGCCTTAAAAATGTTGGGGCCACATTTCAGTGAGCGATGTCTTATGCGTTCCATGACATTCGAAACATCGTTCAACCTTACTTGGATGATCTCCCTGCTCATTCTCGTAAATGCCATGATCACCCTGATCATCTCTGACAAATTTTTCTTCACTGTAGACACTACAACATCTGGCTAAATCCACATAAATGTGTCTTATGCATCGAACTCAAATGACTCCTTGGCTTTATCGTTTCGAAAGAAGGCATTTGCCTTGATCCTATTAAAGTCGAGGCCATAGATATTTACCCCCTCCATCTTCATTGCATCAATTGCAGAGTCTGCAGGGAAAAGCAAATTTCCTCTGTTGTTTCGTACTGAACTATGCTGAGCTAGCTTCAGGGTTCACCCGGTTTCTCAAGCAAGGAACCCTGTTTGTTTGGGATGAGGTTGCTCAAAAGTCTTTCGATGACCTAAAGACTGTCCTCATCAATGCTCCTTTGCTGCATCCCCTGAACTATCATCACGATTACTTCCTTTATCTAGCTACAACCTCTAGTACCATCGCCATGGTGCTGGTACAAGACAATGACGAAGGAAATGAACATGTTATTTACTACCTCAGTTGCAATATCCTTGACATCGAAATGCGTTATTCTCATGTCGAGAAATTGGCTTTGGCTGTCATGCAGGCTGTTCAGTGCTTTTGGCATTACATTCTACTCTGCACTACCACTGTGATTTCGGATTGAAACCCCATAACCTACATCCTGACTCGTTAGTTTCTGGGGGGCAAGTATTTGAAGCGGATTGTTATCCTCCAAGAATTTGATTTGGTGTTTACTACTGCCAAATCTAAGAAATCATTGGTATTTACTGAGTTTATTTTCTTCCTTCCCTCCACTTCTCTCCCTGCTGGTGCCGATGAGAAGCTCTCAGACGAGGCTCTTTTCTTAATTAACACTCTTGACCCCTGGTACGGTGATATCATCGTATATCTCTAGACATCCACCTTCCGGTCTGCATTGACCAAGGATGATCGTTGATGCATTCGGCATCAATCTCAACCTTACCGTATCATTAGAGATACTTTATACCGCATCGGTGTCGATTCAATTCTTCATCGATGTCTCACTCTCGAGGAGGCTGAGAGAGTCTTGAATGACTGCCATTCTGGTGCATGTGGCGGTCACCTATCTAGATATGCTATTGCTCAAAAAATCCTTCGTGCTGGTTATTTTTGGCCCTCTATCTTCAAGGATTGCATCCTTGCTGTTCGCAAGTGCCATGAGTACCAAATTTATCAGCGTAAGATGCGTGCCCCACCTGCTCACCTACACCCCATTATTACCATCGATCCTTTTTCCAAATGGGGCATCGACTATATGACCTGTAACCCTTGTTCGACCGGGGGGCATGGGTATATTATCGTTGTTGTGGACTATTTCACCAAATGGGCCGAAGCAATGCCTACATACTCTGCAGACAGTAAAACGACGACTCAATTTCTATTCAATCACATTATTTCCAGGTTTGGAGTGCCTCAGGCCATTGTCACCAACCATGGCTCCCATTTTCGAGATTACATGATGGATGAGCTGACTTCTACGTTGGGCTTGCGCCACGATGGCTTAATGCCATACTATCCTCAAGCCAATGGTCAAGTTGAATCTGTGAACAAAGTTTTGGTCACGATGCTTTAACGCACCATTGGGATGCACAAGTCAAATTGGCATCTCATTCTCCTTTCAGCACTGTGGGCTTACCGAACCTCGACCAAGGACGCAACTAGATTCACACCATTCCAGCTAGTCTATGGTTTGGAAGCAACTTTACCGATTGAGTCTGAAATTCCATCCCTCAAGCTGGTTGTTGAACTTCTCCCAGAGACCTCACCTCACGAAGTGCGTCTCTTGTACCTAGAATGACTTGATGAGACTTGTTGTCTTGCTGCTTTCGTCATCGAAGCATAGAAAAAGCGGGTCAAGTCCCATTTTGATCAGGTTGTCTCCCCTCGAGTTTTTTTCGAGGGCAATTTGGTTCTTATGTATGATCATGCTAATGATAAGCTTGGGGTAGGCAATTTCGAACCCATGTGGCATGGGCCCTACATTGTTAAGCGTGTGTTATGGAAAGAGGCCTATGAGCTCATTGACTATGAGGGAAATCCCTTAGACAAGCCCCGAAATGAGCTTTATCTCAAAAAGTACTATGTTGAGCTCATCTTATATGGTTAATTTTGTACAATAGTGTGTTATTCATTTTTGTACAGTGTGGTTTGGTGTGTTATTTTGCAAGCAAATTTCCTGCTTATTATGTTTTTTCCTACTTTGCAGATGTTGATGTCTCCTCACATCGGTTTTGTTGATGGTGCTTGCCGTAGTACCCAGAATCTATCATTCACGGCATGGGCCATTTATGACCCCCATGGTGAGTTGATTGATCTTCAAGGTATATGTCTAGGTCGAACAACTAATAACATCGTTGAGTATAGCGCGGTTATCGAATTGTTGTCAGAAGCTATCGCTCTTGGCATCCGAGAATTGGTTGTCAACCTTGATTCACAACTTGTTGTTCTTCAACTTAACAAGCAATATTCCATTAGAAACCCTTAGATATTGAGAATGTATCTACGTATTCATCTACTAGAAAGAAATTTTGATTACATTACATATCATCATATTCCTAGACACATGAATACATTAACAGATGCATTAGCTAATTATGTGCTGGATAGACATTTGTGAAACATGTAAAAAATCAAAAAACAAAAACATTTGTACCATAGTAAGCAAGGAAGTACAACATATATATATATATGTGTGTGTGTGTGTGTGTGTGCCAGTAATGTTTGTCATACATCAAAACCTCAAAAAATAATATGTGTGTTCAAAATACATCGGTGGCTCACAGGCCTCAAAAATGTGGAATGCTAGACCTATGCACTAAACAACATGATGCTCATGATAGCATGTAACTGCTCGGACTACGCAAGTCAGCAGTCGATGGATCCGATCTGACACCCCCACTGTATGCCTCTAGTATTGGTGTGGGACATCACCCATCTGGGCATACTCTGGGATCCCATGGGTCAAACCCTTGAGATTCCGCACAATATCCTCGTTGTCACTTCCCTCCTGATGAGGAGTGACATCGAACTACCAAGAAACGCGCCTGGCAATTGGGGACATCCCGACAGGGCATTCTGGTCCAACATCTGCATTCATAAAATCAAAATTTCGTGAACACATATATCTCAAAAACAATAAAAAACATCAAAAATTAAAAATTGTTTGTTTTTTACCTCCATCATCATAATCCTCCCCCTCTGGGAGCAGCAAATCCGGATCTCCACAAAATTTGGTATCGCTGTAAGGTCAATCCTCCACTATGGTCAGTTGTCGTCGTAGCCATGAGAAAAATGAGGGCTTATAGGACATCTATTGGCCCCTGGTAATCTTGGGCATCAACTCACTCCAACGGACCATCAATGGGTCTCATGGCATCGGCAGTTCCACCTCAGCCAACTCGTAGTGGAACAACGGAACCCACTCCAGGAAGAAGGTCACTAGCACAGACCTGTAGCAAAACGGCTTTAGGTTTCTCGCCTTAGCTTTTGATAGCTGGTGCTTCATGTTGACTTTCATAGTGTTATGCTCTTAACCTGCAAGACGAACCAGAATACCAAATATGCGAAGAAATATACCTAGAACATAGAACAATGAGAAATAACAACAAGTATTTTATTATTCAGAAAGCAATGTTCACTTGCCTCTTCGAGAGGGCAACCTCCAATAGAGCAGGGCTCAATACAAAATAAGACACAATGCTCCTCGAGGGGAGTCTCTATACTTTATATAGGATTCATACATGCAATACCATGGGGCAATACCATGGTTCTTATTAATGCCATCTATCTAATACCATGGCCCATTTGCAACTAACTGTGGTCCCTTCATTAAATGCAGGTTAACCACTTACAATTATTAATATGGGCTTTATTGACTCTTTACTTAACTATAACTATGACTTGATCCTATTACATAAATAAAGGGGTTAGGGTGGGACCCTAACACATAGCTTCCGCCCAGTTGAATATAGTGGGCATCGTGCAGTCGATAGCATACTGAAACTTCAACTTGTTGGTCTCATGCGGCACTTGGGACCCAGCCACTCTATTGATGGTCAGCAGTAACACTCTTAGCAAAAGATCCTGAAATGTCATAATCTCGATCTTGCCACATTTTGATTTGAGAGCTTCTGGGAAATGTTCGGAAAGTAGCATGGTCACACTTGCCCCAATCGACCTTGACCCATATAGATTGATTGCCTCCCCTCTCTGGGACAGTCCTGTGATGAAATAAATGTCTGAAGTTTCCAACTCCAACTCTTGGTCACCAATGATGAAAATTTCTTGATTCACATCCCAGCGACTAATCAGATACCGCAACAATTCGAGTTGAGCCCGTAGACCTGGTGTAAGAAATAATTTGAGGAGCCCATAGTTCCTCAAAGCATCCAAGCAATTTGGGTCAGCCATTGCTTGAGTGTCAATATCCTCATGCTCGCGTTCCTTCCAATCCACCATTTTTCACGATTTTTTCCCTGCAAAAACCATATAATCAAGTCAATAATCATCTTTGGCTAGAAAATTTGGATTCAAATGGTCAAATTGAGCAAAAACATGAAAATTATTTTTTCACAGCGCGATTGGCAGTCTTAGCAACCCCCAATCGCCGCAATTTCGTGCCTGGAAATCGTGCCGACCGAGGGCGATTTTTTTTTGCAAAAACCTCCCCATGCAATCCCAAAAATTGACAAAAATAGGTGAAATAAGTATCAAAATGGAGCTTAAGGTCTTGGATCTTCCCTGCAACTGACGGCTCGACGAATGACCTCCCATATCTCCTGCAATCTGCTCCGGAAAAATTAGGGCACAAGTGGGTAAAAAGCTCTTCACACAAAGGTAAAATGGTAAATGGTAAAAAATAATTACTTTTGCCTCATTTTATTCAATTTTTCATGAAATATTACGGGTTTTCAGTATTTTTGACCTATTTTTCCTTAGAACTAGATAATACATTTACCTTTTTGTGTAGCGACAGGTGACAGATTGTCGATGATGGTACTGGAGTTGTGTTTCAGCTCTTTTCTTGACTCGTAAAACTCAAATGAAAAGATCGCCGAGTATTTTTCCCTTTTTGACTTGTAAAAGAGAATAAAATGGGGGGTTTGCTTTCAAGCTCTTTTCCGACTCTTTAAACATGAAGTAATTGCTGAGTTCTTGTCATTTTGAACTCGTTAAAGGCTGCGAAACGTTGTTCACCTAGTATACGTTTACCCCTTTTTCGGGTTGGGATGCACTATTAACAAAAAAGGTACTCCTTAACTGAAACGGTCAAACGGTTCTCTCAAGTATCGTTTTCTACCTTTTCGAGCTCGGGAGACACGAATGTATGAAAAGGGACCATGTGGAGTTTTCTTTTTCGTGTCTTTTTCAAACTCTCTAAACATGAAAAAGATATTGAGTTACCCCTTTGTCAGACTCGTTAAAACATTAAACGACATTGGATTCGTCGCCATGACGAACGTGAGCTTCTCCTTCCTAGGGCTCATTAAACTTACTAGGTCGGATTTGTCCGAAGGATGAACTTACAAGGAAAGCATATGTTATCCCCTTCAAGCTTGCGATAAAAAATAATTGGGGTACCTACTAGAAATGGTGGGGGAAAATTTGGAAATTCTATCATTCGTGTCAGCAGCTCACTCTTGAACATGACACTTTCTACTTCCTATCGGGTTGGGATATCCTCCTTTGGATTTAACCTTCTTGGGTTAGGCCGTTCATTTTTTCCTTCCATTTGATCTCTGCCATGTCATCATGACCACCGATCCTAGAGATCCAAAAGCTGCTAAACTCCAGAATTGTGTCGCCGATGTGTTCAAGAGTCAATCATTCTGCAGTTACACTTACTCTTGATTCGCTATATCATCTAAAATAATTTGCATCCCTTTGTCTCGTGTCAATGATGTGGGATACATCATGGCCCTCCTTTGACACGATAGATTCATGTTGACTTTAGCTCATTATCTAGGAAGCTGGCTGAGAGACTCCCTTCTAGTACCTTAGAGCTTGCATGCCTAATGGCAAGTTCTTCGCACTCGACGACAAGTTCACATCATTGGATTTTGATCGGGTGATTTCATGGGTGTTCGACATCAGTTCCTTTATTTACTTTCCGTGAACTATACTGCCAGTACCTTGAGATCCATTGTCGTTATTGGTGGTTTCTCTTGTGCTTGTTAACGGTTCACATCATTGACCAGTAATCAAGCGACTTCCTAGCATGTTCGACTTCAACACATTCATTCACATGTTAGGATTTGTACTTTGATCGGGTCGTTTGGAGCGCAAGACCTTGGGCTAAGATTACACAAGTCCAGGTTGCGAGGCAATGTGACATGGTCATGTTGATATACATGTCTCTTTTAGATGGATGGCTACGACCATACCATGAGTTTTTATATGTGATCCTTCTCATTATTGGATGGCTGCAACCATACCTTGGTTTTGTTATGATCCTTTCTACTGGATGGTTGCGCCCATGCCTTGGATCCATTTACATGATCATTCTTTGGATGGATGTGTCCATACCATGATTCATGTATCATTATTCAGAGTTTTCAGTGATGTATATGTATCTATGCCTTCTTGCAGGTTTTCTGATGACGGACTCCGGTTCCCAGCTTCAACTTGTAAACATTTCACCTCTCACTCTAGTTCGACCTTCACACTTTAGGGGGCATCTGTTACACAACATTTTTTCACTATCCCTGTACTCCCCGTCTACGATCCTGGAGGACCTCTACAGTGTACCTGACATGATTTCCCATCATGAAGAAACTTCCAGTATGTCCCTCTCCATGAACAAAATAATTCCCTTTTTCATCATTTCCCAAGAATCTTCCTTCTATCCCAGTTTACAAGACCAATGCTACTGACCAATTTTCTCCTTGAACCAATTTACAGAGGCTAAAACTAGCCCTTGCACCGTTCGGAGTGACTGAGCCCTTTTCCAGTCTCGTCGATCCACTTTTGGAAGGTTTTTTAATTAAGGAGCTGAAGCTTCCATGTCTAGAAGCTTTATAATGGAAGTCTGGTAGATGGTTGGGCTGGATAGAGCTGAGGAAGTCAGTTTGGGCTCCTTTCCCCTATTAGGATGGAACAACCTCAAGAGATAAGACCTTCTCCCATGATGAAAGGAACCATCTCCCATCCATCTAAGCTATATAAACCTCTCTTTTTCCCAAGCAAAAGTTAGTTGGAGTTTTGGAGCAAGTTTGAATAATCAGCAAGTCATTTATAGCTTGTAGCTTTCTAGTGTATGTTTGAGGGAGAATAGTGTGATTTTGGTTTGGTTTGAGACTAGAGGGAAAGAGGCCTTAAAACTTCTATTGTTGGGGCTATCCATGAAGTGCTAGCAGAAGTGTGGGAACCCGGATACGTCAAAGGAGATCAGCAACGCCAACGCACTAGTTGTAATCTCTTTATGATTTTTATAAATGTAACTATTGATTGATTTCCTACATGAAGTGTCATTTTACATCTTTATGGCTTAATGTTCCTTGACCTATTAAGTAGGTTGAATACAATATTGTATGATATCACGTTTGTTGTTGTTGTTGTTTGCTTGTTTTAGGTATTCAAAGGAAGGAAACGGAAGATAGCTGGAGTGAGGAAGCAAGATCATCACCAAGAAGAATAATGTTCTAAGAGGTAGGCCCTCTTAATTGATTCTAGCTTAAGGATATTTTCCATAGATTGTTTGTTTGTGGCTAGACCTGCTCTCTCGGGCTAGAGGAATTGTTTGTGTCCGCATTGATAATTTACCTGCACCACATGACCCCAACAAAATAATATTTATTGAAGGCATAAAGGAAGAATAACATTGGAGGCTAAAATCTTGAATTCTATGGCTTAAAGAGGGATAAAAACACAACCTACTTTCACAAAATGGAAAAATATAGAGAAGCTCAAAACAGGCTCAAAGAAATAACACCTGAAGGAAAAGAGAAAATCACCTCCATCGAAGGTGTTAAGAAAGAGGCTTAAAATCATTTTTGCATCTTGTTTTAAGAAGAAGGCGGATTGGATGGCTTCTCAATTTTATTTTACAGGGCTTTGTGGAGCTTGATTAAAAAGGATCTCCTCTGCATGGTAAACAACTCTAGATCAAAGGAAATATTAGGGGGTGGAACAAACTCCTCCTTCCTAGCCCTCATTCCAAAAGAATCCAACCCGGTAAGCTTTGCTAGATACCATCCTATTTCTTTATGAAAGTCTTTATATAAGATAATCTGGAAAATAATAGCATCCAACTTAAAAAAAAATCTACCCTCTTTGATTTTTAAAAATAAAGGGGGTTTTATGGAGAAGGGACAGATAATAGACAACATAATTTTAGTGCATGGGGTTATCCACACTAGAAAAGAATTAGGATAATCAGGTATGGTTATAAAATTTGACATGGTGAATGCTTTTGACAGGGTGAGGCACATATTTTTATTCAAAACTATGAAGAAAATGGTCTTATGGATTGCATCTTGTATTAGTTCCCCCTGGATAGCTTTGTTGGTGAATGGAAGACCTGTGGGTTTTTTCAAAGCAATGAGAGGGCTAAGGCAAAGATGCCCCATGTCCCTCTTGTTATATATTATATTGGCAGAGTCTTTTAGTAGGAACCTTGAAAGGGACAGGTTGGAAGGAAAATTAGTGGGGCTAAGCATTGCTCAAAATGGAAAAATGGTTAATCACTCACTCTTTGCATATGACACCTTGTTATTGGGAGGGGCCTCTAAAATAGTTGTAGGTCACTTTCACAAGATAATGTGCAACTACCATGAGCTATCTGGGGGAAAGATTAACAAGGAGAAGTGTCACATATATGGCTGGAATAATAGTGAAGAAATCTTGAATGAAATTGCAAGGGAACTATCCTTCTCGGTATGCAAAGAATGGAAATATTTTAAATATCTTGGACTGCCAATATCCACAGGTGCAACAAATAGTGATGATTGGGAAGGGGTGATTCAGAAAATCAAGAAAATAATATTGAGTTAGGGAACTCAATGGCTTAACATTGCTTGGAAATCTGTTCTAATTAAATTTGTACTTTCTGCCCTTCCTCTATATTCAGGGATGGCGTTATTAGCTATGAAGGGAATTCTATCCAAGATTGGGGGGCTTAATAAAAAAAAATTGTGACAAGGTGGTAAGTTAAATGAAGAAATATTCCATCTTGTGAATTGGAAAACATGAGGCCTAGGTGTGAAGGATCCTAAATTAATGAACATAGCTATGGGTGCCAAGATAGTCTGGAAGATGATCTCTCCTACCACCAAATGGTGGAAGACAACCCTCCTTCGAAAGTATTGTCACAAAATTTGACTTCTAAGGCCAGAAAGTGAAGAATGGACAAAGAAGGGATTAAAGATATAGAAGCTTTGCAAGGTTTTCTCCCCTACTTACCTTTTGGCAAAACACCTAGCCAAAAAACTCAGACCCCTGTCTGGCAATACCCCTTCTTATATTAAAGACTCCTATTCATTTGTTCAATGGATTAATAACCTAAAAATGAAAGATGAAGACCTTATGGTTAGCTTTGATATTATATCCCTTTATACCATGATTCCTATTGATGAAGCCATTGCGATCATGAGAAACATCACTGATAAAGAAACTGTGGATCTTCTGGAACTATGCTTGAAATCCTCTTACTTCAGCTTCAAAGGTAAAATTTATGAACAAACTCATGGTGTGGCTATGGGCTCTCCTCTATCCCCCATAATTGCCAACATCTTTATGGAGCACTTTGAACAGAAAGCTCTTAGGTCATTTCCATACACCCCTGAAGAATGGAAAAGGTTTGTTGATGACATATTTGCCAAGTGGAGTCATGGAAAAGAAAAACTTGACCTATTCCTTAATCACTTAAATAGCCTGTCTGACCATATAAAATTCACTATTGAAATTGAAAACAACAACCAACTTCCCTTTCTGGATATCCTTCTAACTAAAAGAGATGGGTCTCTTGGTTTCCAAGTCTACAGAAAGAAAACCCATACAGAAAGATATCTTCATGCAAATTCCCTTCATCACCCTAAACAGAAGATTGGCATCATTAGGACCTTAACTACTAGGTGGCCAGAATATCTGATGGGGACCATCTAAATGATGAGCTTAACCATCAAGAAAGCTATGCACCTATCCCTAAACAAGATTAACAATGATATTAAAATCAAAATTTATCCACTCCTCAAGTCTCCCTTCCATACATAAAAGGCACCACTGATAAAATCTCTAAAATTCTTAATAAACATAACATTAATGTAGCATTCACCCCTACTAATACCATCAGACAATTATTCAACTCTGTCAAGGATCCCATAAACCCTAAACTTCAAAAAGGTGTTTATGTGATTCCTTGCTCATGCAGTAAGGAATACATAGGCGAAATGGGTAGGTCTCTTAGTATTAGAATTAAAGAACACACTGCTGACTTAAGAAGAGAAAGGACCTCTAAATTAGCCTTAGCTGAACATGTTCACTCTTCCTCTCATTACATCTGCATAGAAGACGTCAAACTGGTTAGAAAAGAAGACCACTATCTCAAAAGGAAAATCAAGGAAGCCATTGAAATAGAAAAAAGGAAGAATAACCTGAACCAGGACGATGGATTAAAACTAAGCAACACCTGGAAACCGTTACTTGAAACCTTAAAAGCCAATAATTAACTATATTCCCTTAAAAAACTTTAAAAAAGTAAAAATAAACAAATAATAAAATCATCAATTATGTAATATCCTCCTTAAAACAATAGATTTAATTAACAATCATAAACATAAATTAGTAATAGATTTCTTCACATATAATCATTTGATATCATTAAAAAAATAACTAATAGAATGCATATAGGTGTAATTACTCAAAACTTCAAATAATAATAATAATAATAATAATAATAAATAAACTCTAGAAATTATAGATAAATAACTCACTAAAACCAAAAAAATAAAAAATAAATGAAATATAAAAAATAAAAATAAAAATAAAAATTAATTAATTAAGCAAATAAAACAAATTAATCAAATAAATAAATAATTAAACAAAGAAATAAGTACATTAAATTAAATTAATAAACTTATTAGAAAAAAAAATAATAATAAATAATAAATTTGTTAACTAATCTATTCGTTTAATTAGCTATCAAAAATTAGTTAATTAATAAATCATAGTAATTAATCAATAAAAAAAATAAAAATAAAAATAAAATTAATTTTTCATAAATTTATCAAACCTAATAATTAATTCAAGAAATAAAAAAATAAGTAATTAATTTATCCCTGTAAACTTATTAATTAATGAATTAATTAATCAAATTAATAAATTAATAATGTAAATAAATGAATAAACATATTAATAAAGAATACATAATTAAATTAATTAATTTGATTAATCAAACAAATTAATTTGTTATTTAAACAAATTAATGAAACAATTGAACCAATTATTTAAAATAGAATTAATAAACATAATAATTAATTCTATAAATAATAAAATTATTCGATTAAGTTATCCCCTTGAATAAATTAATTAATTAATTAAAAATAATAATAATAATAATAAATAATAAATAATAAATAATTTAATTAATTAATTAAATAAAAAGATAAGAGCCGACCTATTTTCTTATCTCTTTTGTTTAATAACTTATATATATACCCTAATTATAGCTCTTGGATACATCATTAAGATCTTAAGAATATTTATTGACTCATCCTCCCTTGATGATGGACTCCCTTGGTAGTCCGAAACTTTGGGTTCATAAAACTCTACAACAGGTCATTCCTCCTCTACCTAAAATTTTGTGAGTGTTCTGTTGATGGTGTTGGACCCGCCAACATGTAGGGGATATCCCCAATATGAAGTCCCAATTAGACCTCACATTGTTTGGTGTAGGAGTCCCATCTAGAATATGTCCGAGTTGCCGATGCACTGGGGGTTAATGATATGCCTTGGCTGCAAGAACACATAGAGTGATGTATAGTGACTTTGGTAAGAACAAGTGTGTGACCCTGTGGAAAGTCAAGTGTGATGCATGAAGGTTATAACACACGAAAGGGAAAATGAGTGAGTCCCTTAGAAGCCTTTAATAGTACATAGCTTGAAAGGAAGACACAAGCATAAAGACATTGGAAGCTAATCTGCTAAATAGTTCACAAGTTAAAAGTGATGGAATTAAACAACAACATGCATTCAACAAGATTCGTACCAATGAAATAGAAATAGTTCATAAGCATAATCATAAGTTAAATAACATACATTATAAACATAACAATAATAGTCCTACTATATTCACAACATATCCATGAAAATGTGTCGACTCTGAGATTTTATTAAGTGAAAGTTCCAATCATACATATACCATTGACAAACCACTAGCCCCAATAGTCAAACGCGAAGTCAACATCACCTGATCCTCCAAAGAAAGATACTCCCTCTATTCTACGAATAAGCCCAGACTCTCACAAACTCCCAAGCTCCTGATTCTAAGCCTAAGCCTATCCAAAAGCTTGGATCCCAAAAATCCCCCTACATGAGTTATGAGGGTGTATTTATAACAAGAGGGAGTGACTCTTCAACATTTTTTGTGACTTTTAGACTTCCCTCATGACTCTTCAACTTCTTTACAAAATGACTCATTCATTACATCATGACTCTTCACATTCCAATATTGACACTTGGAATTCCAATTATAAATTAATTACAAATAATATTACAATTTACACTCGTACAAACATAAAATAGAATTGGGTAAAGCCAACTATATAGTCTAATAAGAAAAAACATATCATGCTTGAGTTTGGGTAAACTCCAACTCAATAAATTCCCTTTGGTTCTCTCGACCATAACAGTGCCAAACATTGTACTACGCAATTATATCCCCAAACCGTGCGATGGTGTCAGGCTAGAAGTGGACTCTAGCCTCCATGGCATCTAGGTACATTGGATTGGAACCATTTTTTGTTTCCTTCTTGAGTAGGAGCAACATTGTATTGATTTGGATAGGGCCACCATTGTACTTGTGCATATTTTTTCTGTTCACCTCAAGATCTTCCTCGATGGTTACTTGTCTCCACTATTCCAAGTATTCATCAATATCATGTTTGACCTAGTTCCTGCGCTTGATCTTTGTGAGTGAACTGACTGATGGGATCTTGTGGGACTTCACTAAGGAGTCTAGGTTTTTGTATAATCACGCATATGAGACCTGAATGTTTCCAATGAATGAGGAGAGTTGTTTGTTCTTTTGGATCAACATCTGAACTCTTGCTTTATCCAACATCGCCTGTTGCTTTATTTTCTTTCCCAAGTCAAGCAATTCCCCTTTGTATTGCATTTACCATTCATGCACAACAACAATGGCAGATTTTACATTCTTGAGAGTTTTGATAAAATATTTACACTATTGTTTCAAGCCATGTAAGTGGACAACTGCCTTATGCACGGTAGCAAGCTCCTCATAAAGACTTTGCATGGTCTCTCCTAGTGTTGATACTCCACCGAGTATCATTGCCTTCAGGTCTTCCAGATGGACCTATGTGGAAGCTTCATTCTAAGTTATTTCTCAAAGTTATTCAACTTCTTGCCTAACAGCCTGCAATTTCTTTGCCAATTGCTTGTTCTCAATCAATAAATAATATTTATTTGACTTTGAAGCACATGCGAAGGCCAATTTGGTTGCGGCAATGACACTTGGATTTCTTCTGGTGTCGGTCACGATCACCCTTTCTCTAATGAATGCAGGAGATGCAAGGTCATATGGAAAATGTTTCTTCCTTGCTTGTACAATCTTTTTCTAAAGCTCGTCATAGGTTAGATTGTATGTATCCATCATGGACCATCATCGAGAGGAATAATATCATCTTCCTTGCTTGGAGATTGCTCTACTGGAGGATGGGGAAACTGAATAGTGACTTGTTGTGCACTCGCCATTAGGGCGACATCTTGTTTTTGTGGCTCTGGTTCCTCCATGTCTTGTATTTCAATCAACTCGTTTATCTCTTGAGCAAGCTCTTTGTCCTGCATCCATTTTCTCTCCTCCTTTGACTGTCAGTTTCATTCTATCTCTTCAGTTTCTCTCTACATTGTTTCTTCTATTATCACCTCTGCTCTTTGCCTTTCTTCTTCTTCTTGATTGTGCTTCTCTTCTTCTTCTTTCCTCTTCGACGCCTGTTCTTCCTTCTTCTTTCGATTTTCTTCCTGCATCCTTTGTTTCCTCCTTGCCTCCGCCGCTAAAGTCGCTTTCATAATTGTTGGATTTGCTTTCATCTTGCGGCTTCATTCTCCCCCTAGACTGTGCACAACCTTCCTCTTTCCCTTCTTGCGCACTTCTGTTGGTTTTTCCTCTAGACTAGCTTCCTATTCCAGAGAAACCTATGAATTTCCTTCCAAACTGATCGATTCACGAGACTTGGAGGCATTATAACAATTCCTCCATCCATCCTCCTCTGGCCAGTGAAAGGTCTCGCTTAGCCACTGAAAATGGATTCTCGCACAATGGTCTTTGAAAATACTCCTCACACCATTCGGATTGAAGTCTCAAGTACCGAATGAAAAGTTCTTTATTTCTTTTCTTTCGGTATCCACAACTTTCAAGTTCTTAATCTCGTACAATCTGATCTACATAGGAAGAGCTGGCCAAGGTTCTTTCTTCTTCCTGTGCAATGCTACTAAAAACCCTATGGAGAGATGATATGCAACTTCTTACATGACTAACTTATCAGTGGAATACCTTGGTAAAAGAACGGTGACTTCTGTCCATCGAACACTCTAAGGAAAGTTCCATCTAGTGAAGGAAACCAATTTGCTATTTGTGATACTACTTCCATTGCCCCATGTGACATGCAATGTGGCCCTTCCTCAAATATGATCCTGTACAATGGAATGAGGAAGTGACCAGTTAGATTCTCCATTACTACTTTGCAGTTTCACTATGAAAGAAACTTGCAATAAACATACACGATAGACTCTCGTGGTGTCCAAGTCCAGTTCACACCAGGGAATGCATTGTGTGCGCGGATTGCATCCAATAGATATGCGGACATATAAAATCTAGCTTGCCCACCCTTGGGAGGACTAAGGGCGTTAGACACATGGATACACAACTGTTGAGCTAAAAAATCTGACTAGTTGAATGGTTTACCTTCGTTCACAACCTAGTCCAATAAGAAAGCCCACCCTTCAGGAAAGTTCTTGGTGCTCTACTGACTGTAGATTTTGCAATATACGATTCTCAACAGGTGATAGAACCTCCTGAGATATTTTTTCATGTACGTGTTGGTGGGTGTTTTTCAGAACTTCATTGGCTCTTTCACCTAGCCTTTAATAATCTCCTTGGTGCTCAAATGTTTGGTCTTCGCATAAAAATATGAATCCATGAGTGATTCTGTATCAGGAAAATGGTGCATGAGATGATAGTCTACTACTAGAAAAGAAGCAAGCCTCTGTCTTCTATAACTGCCAAGAGTCATAGTCTTTGGATCCGTGTGAGATAGTATCCAACTAATAACATCTTCACATGGAAATGTTGGGTACGTGCATGCAACCCTGTGTAACCCCAACTTTTGGACATTAATGTACACCTTCCAGTCCTCCATATATGCTTTTAAGGTTCTTGTTGAGAATATTTCATTCACCTTCTACCATGTGAGATCTGATTCCTTTTCTACAAACAATTGAGTGTCTAAGTATACTGGCAAGTAAACCGGTGTACTCTCAACTACCTCCCTGGTGTTTCTTTATGTGGTACCCTTTGAAGTAATTCTCTTGGGTTCCATGATAAAAGTGACTTATGAAGAGAAGTGCTCAACACTTGCAATAGTTGTGGGAGGAAAAATCACTCATGCCAAACATAAATTAGCTTCAACAAATCAACCTACAAAGCAATATCAAGCACAACCACATGCATTTACTAGGAAAATTAGACAATTTTGGAAGTGAAGGGAGGGAGACTGGATTTGGGAACTACACATTGCGTGGTCTCAGTAGCCAATGATACAGCTTGAGGCTAGAGATTGTGCAATGCGCAATCCAGCTAGACAAGGTGAAAACTATGTAAGGGATGGGCAGATATGCCTAGTGAGTGTGTGGGAAACAAGAATATCTGAGTGATAATGCATGTTAAAGTACATATTTGACTAAGTATGGATTTATCAATGCAAAACAAGTGCGGAAGATCAACATGCAAAAGGAAAAACAAACATGCAAGAAGAGTCATCACAATAACGATCACTAACACGCAAAAACAAGAAAACTAATACGACACTTGTGAAAGGAAAACGACAAACTGAATTAAAACTTGAACAAGCTAATATACATTAAAACTCCTGCAACCATGAAAATAAATAATCAAAACAACAATCACAAAATCCAAACGACAAAAAATGACGGAAAAATCGACAAAAGACGACAAAAGCAAAACTCACCTGAAAAAGCGTCACAAACTCCATCGAAGGCTCCTTGATCTCCTTGGGAATTCTAGAGCTCCAATATCGAAGATACAAATGATCTTTATGGGCATCAAAGAAATAGATTTGGATTGATTCAGGTTTATGACGCACATGCATAAAATCAAGGAAAAAGTGACACTTGGCGGAAAGTTCCAAAAATAGTAAGTGTGCCACCTTCGGGAAACTAATTAGTGAATCCATATTTTCTAGGGATGCTTTTTACATTTTTACTTTTTTTCCTTTTTCAGAAAACTTTGCATGCACACTGCCAAGAAGGATTGAGCAATTCCCGAGGATTGGGCAACTTCTTTACTTAGTGTATTGCGTAGTTTCTAAGCTCAAGGGATAGTTTGCATAGTTTCCATCATCAAGGCTAGGTTTTCATCCAGAACTGCACATTTCTCAAGCTCAAGGTTGGCCTACCAAGAAGTATTGCACAGTTTCTATAGGCAAGGTTGACATGTCTTCCAATATTGTGCAATTTCTAGAGCCAAGCCCAACAATGCTACAAGGTCAAGTCAAAAGGATGCTTGTGACTTAGAAGATTTAGATCAGGATCAAAACAAGCTAACACAAGCATGCATAAAATATAAGTATTTGACATACCATGAATACTTAACGATAGTAAAAGATAAGCTCTTGTGGACAAAAGGAGGCTCCAAAATTAAAGCATGGGCAAAATTTTGGAGGGTGGTTGTAGCAGCTACAACATGTTATTTATCTTGTTTTAAATAAATTCCCCACTTTCTTCCTAGTCTTTGATCATCTAGCTTTGTGAAATTTTTAATATATTTACAAAGATGATCTTTGACTATATTTTTTTTCATTCTTCCAGGTACCCTTTCATTAACTGGTCCATGATATCCCAATCCTAATTATTTAGGGGAAAATTTCTTTATATTTGCATTGAGTATCAGAATTTTGTGAAGTGATTTAGGCACTTAACTTTATTCATAACTCAAAGTTTATACACTTATTTTTTGACTCTCACACATAGTTGTTTTGGGGAAAACATCTTATTTGTGTTTATGAGATATTTTAATAAGCAATAGGAATATCGTGAATGTTTTCTCTAGCTCTTATGAATTTAAAAGGATGAAATCATTTTATAGCACTCTAAATATATGGGATACATTCTCTTTATTCCATTTATTAAATTTGCTTCAAATGTGTCTCCTCGTGATGTGTGAATGGATGAGTATAGTGGAATGAATCTTAAAAATATATTTCTTTATGACATATTTGTTTTGTTTTTCTTTTAAAACACCTGATCCACTCAAAGGTGCATGTGATGAATGTTCATAGTTTGATATTTGAGTTATTTGAATATCTAATTGTGTGTAAAGAGGAGTAACACCTCTATAAAAATGAATAGGGAACAGACATTGGGAGAATGACTATTTTCTCTAACATTAAAAAAATCAACATTTCGTTAGTTGGTTGAAAGTATAAAGAGTATTATTGAGGAAGATAAATGTTAATCTACCTTCTTCGATTTTTTGTATAGTTACACAATTTGTAAATGATCACAATTATGTATATGTATATTTCTGAGATGAATCTAATCATTTTAAATTTATTCATTTTTATTAATTCGTTAAAAACATAAGTATTATTTAGAAGTATATTTTAAAAGTTGTATGAGGAATAAGTTGAATAAAAATAAAATAACAATGTTGAATGATAAAAAAGATCACATTGAATTCAATGCATATACACTCATTTGAGTGCACATGCCAATTTCTACATGTGTTGATTTCAGTATACAGGTCACTTTCTATTTCTATTCAATGTACATAAACATAATTGTTGATTTCAATTATGTAAATGTCAATTTCTAATACATTTACTCCAATGTATATGTTAATTTTAATTTTAATTTCTATTCAATTTTTAAGACATTGATTTCAATGTTCATTGATTAATAAATATTGCAAAATGAATATTAAAATCAATGCAATTATTTTATTGTACATGTGAATTTGTATTTCAATATTTATGTCAATTTCTAGCACAATTTCGTGTCTTGATTAATAAATGTTTAGAAATATACATTGAAATCAATGCATTGATTTTAATGTACATTTCAATTTCTATATTAATTTCAATCTCTTTATCGGACTCAATGCCAATTTCTATTTCTATTTCAAATGTTATTTCTATTTCAATTTTTATTCAATTTCTAACACATTTTTTTCAATGTGCATTTATTAATAAATAATAATAATAACTACATTGAAATCACTATGTCGTTTTGACTATACATGTCAATTTCTATGTTAATTTTTATTTTCGTTTCTATGTTAATTTTTGTTTTCATTTCTATGTCAATTTTTATTTTAATTTAGAGTTGTCTAAATAGTCGATATTTTTGCCCATAAAAGAATGGTTCATTAGGAGAATTTTGAGGTCTAAAATGGGCCTCCTAAGAAAACTATAAAATAATAATGGAAATAATAAAATAAGATTAGGTTGCATCATCAAATTTTAGAGTGAAAAAAAGAAAAAAACTATTTTTTCATCTCGTATGTTCAAATTATCAACCTATGGGTTTACTCAAATTTCGAGCAGCAACACTCGTTGGATGTAGGATTTGATTCCTCATCCAAGGAGCCCATGTTGCATACTTTCGATGGACCCTACTACACAAAAAATGAGAAATACACGAACAACGTGATTGCAATCACATTTTTCATGTATTTCTCATTTTTTGTGTAGCAGGGTCTATCGAAAGTATCATTTATAGTTGTGTACTTTATAGGAAGAGAACATAACACGATTTATTTTTTGCACTAAGGTCTAGGAGAATTCTACATGGACATTATTTTGTTCCAATCAAAATTTGGGTTTGTTGATGCCGGGGTGAAGAAATTGAAAATATTTTCATGAAATATAAGCAAGAAGTGTGCATTGTTTTGTATATTTATTATATCTTTTAATCATTGAAAATTGAGCAATTGATTATAACAATTATTTTTTTCAAAATTAGGGTAAGGCAAGACTAATAAGAAATAACACTATCTAAGATTTTAAAGCAAAACCTCTATTTTCACCCATTCATAAAGATTTAAAAAATCAAAATGCATTCAAAAGGTTATCCAAACATCTTTAACAAATTAATCTTCAAGTAAGAAAAAGGTAAAATTCTCCTCTCCACTTTTAGAATAGAGAATCTCAAATATTTGAATTTTTCATAAGATCCAACTTCCAATTTGATACATATCTTTCATTTGCACCTCAAAACATTTATCAAGATGAATTAAATTTCATGGAAAGTACCTGCTAATAGGTCACCTATTAAAAAAAAATTGTATGAATGCAACTAATAAATCAATTATTTATTGGTGATTAGAGAAGCCATAAAGAAACCAAGTTCATTGTGTCTGAAAAAAATCACAAAAGAGTATCTCACACATAATATCTTCGTATTCCTATAAACATTTATAATGGGAGTGGTTGGTGTAAAAGCATTTCAGTACATATTTAGGCCGATAGGCCTTCCTTTGAAAGGGACTTTCGTCTTCCCTTTGTTTCTCAGGCTGACACCTGGCGTCGGGCATAAACCCTCTAACCACCCACACCTTTTTTTGCAGAGTTTTGAAAGCGATCGGTCATACTCGTCGTGTATTCATGGATATTCATGAAGGTGTTTCTGCGGCTACTTAATTTTTAGTTGGAGTTTGAGAAATTTGTGATGTTTTCTTCGAAAGCTTAAGCACTCATAAGCTACAGTAGTAAAGGCGACATAACTGCTCTAATCTGGTACATAGGAAGAGTTCCTTTATACGAATACAACTTTGGCATTCTAAATGTTGATTTTAACATGGAATCTGTAAGTGGTTTAGTTATATTGGAAACATCTGTGTCAAAACATTGCTAAACTTTTCTTTTTAAATGAGAAAGTTGTGTTGCTGTTACTCTGGCAGTCTGGACATCTGTGCTGGGATGATAACGATAGAAGAAGTTACTGTGCCTGACCCTGCAACTATCTAATCGCCCAAATAGGAGAAGGGGTTTAAAAGCTCTTTGCAGTGAAGCTGAAATTCAGTTACAAGTTGGACGTGTTCTTTAGATGGCCCTGCCACAATTGTCCAAGTATTCGAATGTTCGAGGAATGGTAAATGCATAATGAAAATTAGCCTTTATTTTCAAATAAGAAAGGTGGGTCAGATCCCTGACAGAGAACCACATAGTTTAAGGGAAGTTCTTGAAGTCATTCGGTTGAAAAACAATGACATTTGACATTCCACAAATTAGAACCCAAACCCAAACAAGAATGAATAAATTAGTACAAACCCATCTAAACCTGGGTTTGATAGGCACCTAGGGGTTGTGAAGTAGCATATCCAGAGTTACAATTTTTGATGGGTTGCCAGTTGGATTTTAGAATCTTGAAGCCATGTCGTTTACTGCTCGCAACCACCATTTATTCGTGAGCACCACATTACTTTTTTAAACCATTAGCACACAATATTAATGAAAGAAGTTACATATATAAATTGGCGAGCATAATGTGTAGTCTATTTTTATTTTTAAAATTCGAGGTATGACACAATGCTCAAACTGTGGTGCATGTAGAACACCCCCTTCATCTCAGGTAAATTGACGATTATCTCTTTATAAGATCTAGGAATGTTTGCTCACAGCCTGTTGACCTTCTGACATTCAATAAAATGCTTTTTCATCTGACAGAGCTTAATGCAGGCTGCAGCTGTTAATTGTGCATGCAAATTTAACTTATATTAAGCTAACCTTATTCTTACCACAAACCAGCTTTGTATACCCATATTTAATAGGCAAAATTGGAGCAAAACAGGCTGGACTGTAAGTTGGAGGTTAAATTCAAGAGGAAATTACGTTTGCTGCAAGCACTTTTTGAAAGTGTGGAAGTGTTTCCCTCATTATGGCCCAGCCTGGTTGATTTTATTGCCTATATTAGCTTTTTATTCTGAGGATCCATGTTTACAGATTATTTGAATGAGTAATTATATAGAAGGCAAATGGCTGGCATACAGATCAAAAGACAAATTGCTCTGGCATACCAAAAAAATGCTGTCACTTTCATTTTCATTTTATTTGGAGTTATTGTACTTCAGAGCCAAGAACTTCCTTCAACAACATACCTTCTGCAACACGAGTTTCCTTCAACAACATGCCCTCAGATACCTTGATCTATCCAGCAATCAACTCAAGGGGAAAGTCCCTGCATCTTTAGCCAACCTTACGTTTAGTTTCCTAAATCTATCAAACAATCAACTGTCTGGAACAGTCCCCAATAGCCCCCCCATCCACCCTGTTTGATCGAGCAGTTTATAATGTCCAAACTGACGAGATGGAATTTTCGAGCTTGTTGTGTGCCGGCCCATATGAAACCTGTGATTATTGTATTAAGCTTGTGCAGAACTCCTTGAGGTAAATTGACAATGTGCATCCAGTATATAGGGATGCTATGCAGAACATATTTTACCAGAATAATATGCCCCCAGGGATACCCACCAGTGACACCACATACAGAGTCGTTTTCTAATTTTTCCAAATAAGGATTGTGTCATCCAAACTGTTAAAATCTGTACAAAACTGACACTACTTAAGAAATGTAGAAAATCTACAGCAGTTAAAGGACAACTTGCTCATGCCACTATATTAGATGAAGCAAAGTATCCAATAATCATATTGAGAAACTAGATCATTTTCAGAATATATACTCTAGGCTAGCAGGCTCTCATGAAAAGTAGTGGCACTTCTATCAAAGTATCTGGTGCTTGTTAGTTGCAGGAAATGAAAATATGGTCCTTTATCGTTGCCAGCCTTTGGTGACCATAAACCAGATTCTCCTCATTTAAGGAAGGAATTCCTAAAAAAGAAATACGTCCTTTCTTTTGCCAACCTCACGCGCTTCCCTCCTTCCTAGGGTGTATTACACTTCCGAGGAGTTAAGTATCACCATACCCTTCAACATAAGACCTTGCACCAACTCTCCATCGTAGCTATCACAACATGTGTGTCAGTCACCCTTTTTGATAAATCTACACGCAGGTGGCTTCTTTTAAACAATCAATGTCCCTATTAAGGGTTGTCACCTTAGCAATAACCACCACCAAATGAGTTGTAACCTTGGCTTCCACAACTGGTAGAGTCAAGACAATCCACATGCTAGCGTGACATCTAATGAAACATTTTTTTATTCACTTATGCTCTGTGTGCTATAGGCATTGAGGTCAATGTAGCAATGATATGTGGTAGTGAAGAAATTTGTGCTCAAGGTAAATAAGTAGTTCTGCACTTGGTTTATACATGTTCTAGCTATGTGTGTATGTATATATAAAGTTGGTTGGGTGAAGCTACATATTTATTAGAATCCATTTTGTTTCCACAAGGTTCTGCTATATACCTGCATGCTGGAAACCATGGCTGAAGTAATGTTGGGATACATTTTTACAACTAATTATGCACGCACTTACCATTCTATGAACAGTACATGATGTCTGAATTGGATATTAAAAGCACATGATTCTAGGCATTAATGAAGCACGGACTTATTGGAGTAGAACCATGCACAGTTTAGTTAATAACAATATAAAAAATTAAACAGAAACTATAATATATAGATTGAAAAATTCAATTGAGACTTCTATGGAACATATCAGAGTAGATACAGAATCTACCTTGCAGGCTATAGGGTCTTACAGTGATGTGACTGCAGTCATCGCTGCAGTGGAGGCTGAGCTTCATCTGATGACTTTGATTTATGGCTTTCTCCCTTAGGTTGTTGGAGTCCCATAACACATTATGTAAAGAGTTCCTTTCAATCCATTCACAAATATCAGCTATTTCAACCAGTTTAGGCCTTATGCTTGATAGACTATTTGCCAGAATCTAATCTAGGTTATAAAATCTATGTTTCAATTTACCTGGCTTGCTTGAAGTTCCTCTGCACCAGGTTATAAAATCTATGTTTCAATTTACCTAGCTTTCTTGAAGTTCCTCTGCACGACTGAATATACCTTCACATTTTAAATTCTTTCACGTTGACCTGCAAAGCTGCTTGGATTAGAAGTTCTACCTCCTCTCCGAGAAATCCATGAATTTGTTGAACCAGTGTCTTGTATCAAAATAATTGGGGACAGATCTCTGATACCTTATTGAAAATGGTCAACAAGGCTAATATCCATAGATAGGTGTTTGCAGTATAGAACGTTGATTATCTTTGGTCTGCCTGTATATTCATTGAGCTTATTTCTGGGTTACGTCCTTCATCACAGCCCCTGATTTATCATTCTTTCGAGATTGATCCACTTGAGTTGTACGTAATGGGCAATCTCTATTGTTCTCCAGTCTTCATTTATCGTAAAATGATCACTACCTCCGTTCCTATTCCAAATATTTGAGATCATAGGCCATGATCTTTTATAATGGCCTCAATATTCAAAAACTTGATTGCCTTTCGTAGTTGATACTGCCCTGTTTGCCAGCGAATTGGCTACTTGATTGACAGATCTTCTGTTGTGGTTGAAGCATATTGCTTCAAGGTTTCCCAAGCCCTCTATTATCCATTCGATCTTGTTCCACAATTCTCATGAAGGATCATTATTCTTCTTGTTTAAGTTCTTGATCAAAATCTTTTACACTATGGCAAGAGAGAAGCTCTATAGCATGGTTGGGGGGAGATGTTCATTACTTTTGTGTGTAACACCTAAAAAGGCTAGCTGGCATAAAAAAGGTTGACTTTATATGTAAAATAGTGCTGAGAGGTTAAGATCTAAGGTTAAGATGGATCTATTGTAGTGCAATCCCCTTGATTTTAACTTGATTGTAAAATCATGTATGGAAAGTAGAATTCTCTCCATTCTACTAGGCCAGTCTTGTCCTCTAAGGCTATTACATTTCCCGTTTTTTAACCTAATGTAGGACCTACATAATTCTGATGGAAATTTTGTGCGAGATATACTTGAGTACTCTTCTATGAGACTTGGCTGATGAAAGCTACCTAAAAAATTCGCGAACTTACTAATTTTTCCTCCTTGATTTCAACTTGATTGTAAACCAATGCAAGGAAAGTATATTTTCCTCTTCAAAAACTCCCTGCTACTTCTAGGCTAGGCTTGACATTTGATGCTCCATCAAAATATAAGATTTCTATTACATTCTCAGTTTTTGTGGCCTACTGTAGGACCTATTTAATTGTGATGGAAATTTTGTGTGATATAATTTAGTACTATTCTATGAGACTTTTTTGGTTAAAGCTGCCAAAAAAAATCCAAGCAGTTTGCCTTTTCCTTCTATCTATTTTAATTTGTATTTAAATCCTCTAATCTAATTGGAAGGCCAAATTACATCTTCAAAAACCTCTAAAATAATGGGGTTATTCTATGGCATAGTTCGATACGATGTTAGAAAAAGGGCAATCTTGAGTGGATTTCATTGCTTATGTACGAAGGGGGATTTGGTGTGCATGCCTTTTGGCTCATAGATGGGTCCTCATCTTGAATCTTGATGTGCATGATTATTGATTTCTAATGTAATATATGTGGCAGTCTTAAAAAATGGGCAAACTTTCTTTCTTGCGATGATTGGCAATTCTTTGAAATTGACTTAAAATTTAAGCTATTCGATTTAATCTGCAGATCCGTCATTGAAGTACGAAATGGCCTAACATTTCTGGACTTGATTGTAAAGCAAATAGAGATAAAGTGTCAATCTATTCGAGATTTACAAATATATGTACTTAAGAGATCGCCTGTAAGTACTTGAATCAATTTAACATTAACCTATTGCTCTGTTTTAGTTTTTTGTTGCTTGAAAGAGAAAAACTCGTTGCTCTGTTTTCTTTATTTGCTGTTTGACAGTTTGTTCTTAAAGAATCTGCAGGTAATAACCGAGGTGCGGGAATTAGGATGGTTCATGTTCTCAGTTATTTCTATCATGTTCAGGAACCAGAATCAGACGAAGAAGTCACACGGTTCAAAAATTGGTGTGATGAGGTTTTGGGACACTGTCTGAGGAAGTTGATCGACCCTAAACCATATCGTTTTAGGAAGTTACAACTTGTTGCAACTGAAGATCGTCATTTAGAAAGCATACTGAGGAGGGTAGAGTGACCAAACCTGATGTGGCTACGCTGGAACAACTGTCCCTTCTCTTGCTTGCCTCCTTGGATTCCAATGAAGAATATAAGGGTTTTAGAAGTGGTATGAACCAAATTGAAAAAACTGTGGCAAGCAGAATCTCAGGCTAGGGCTAAAGACAATTTTGTATTTATTCTCTTTTTTTACTTTGCCGCCCTAATTTATGGTAGATTATTGCTGCAATTGCTATGGAGTTGCAGGAGCTACATTTTTATGCTCCTCTTTCAATGTTCCTAGGTTGAGGACATAAACTTTGGTGAGATTGTTTCCACAGTCGCTAAACTAATATCTATCAGATTCCCTATTTCTAAAGCAAGAGCTTTTGATTTAAATATTGAATAGATGAATGTGAAAACATTCTTCTTGCATGGTGGCTTGGAGGAGGAGATAGATTATATGACAATAATAGAGCACTATGTTGAAAAAGACAGAGTCATTGGTTTGCAAATTAAGAAATCTCTATATGGTCTTGAATAGTGACAAAGAATCTATTACCAAAAGTTTGATCCTTTTATGTCAATTTTGGGATTCTAACAGTTTAGTTAATAACAATATACAAAATTAAACAGAAACTATAATATATAGACTGAAAAATTCAATTGAGACTTCTATGGAACATATCAAAGTAGATCTAGAATCTACCTTGCAGGCTGTAGGGTCTTACAGTGATGTGACTGTAGTCATCATTGCAGTGGAGGCTAAGCTTCATCTGATGACTTTGATTTATGGCTTTCTCCCTTAGGTTGTTGGAGTCCCATAGCAAATTATGTAAAGATCTCCTTTCAATCCATTCACAAATATCATCTATTTCAACCAGTTTAGGCCTTATGCTTGATAGACTATTTGCCAGAATCTAATCCAGGTTATAAAATCCATGTTTCAATTTACCTGGCTTGCTTGAAGTTCCTCTGCACGACTGATTATACCTTCAAATTTAAAATTCTTTCACGTTGATCTACAAAGCTGCTTGGATTAGAAGTTCTACCTCCTCTCCGATAAATCCATGAATTTGTTGAACCAGTGTCTTGTATCAAAAGAATTGGGGATAGATCTCTGATCCCTTATTGAAAATGGTCAACAAGGCTAATATCCACAAATAGGTGTTTGCAGTATAGAACGCTGATTATCTTTGGTCTGCCTGTATATTCATTGAGCTTATTTCTGGGTTACGTCCTTCATCACATCCCCTGATTTATCATTCTTTCGAGATTGATCCACTTGAGTTGTACGTAATGGGAAATCTCTATTGTTCTCCAGTATTCATTTATCGTAAAATGATCACTACCTTCGTTCCTATTCCAAATATTTGAGATCATAGGCCATGATCTTTTATAATGGAAAAGTGTTGACGATTGTTGATCCATACCCTTAAAAACTGATATCCATTGCCATGCATTGATAACATAATAGATAAACTTCAATGAACTAAGCATTTTGGTAAGATTAACTCAAATTCACTTGTAAATAACATGATTAGGGAAATTAGTTGTACAACAAATAACCAGTAATATAAAAGGAGATCTGCCTCATTGTATGCAATGGCCCCATTTGATATAAAGATCATATTTTACATCTCCCATGCATTGTGCATTTGGTCTTTCATATTGACAAACAATACCAAGAAGAAAGAGAAGAACCAAAGATCATCCTTAGTCGGTTAAAAAAAAATATTGGTATGTTAACAAAAATGATGACCCATCTAATGACAAAGAAAGAGGAATGCTCAGTAAATTTCAAGAAAGAAGGAAATTCTCATCAAGAGGATACTAAGGGTAAACAACCTGAAACCTTCTGAATTTGAGGATTTCCTCGTTATCTTCCACCATGCTTTAAGGTGAGACAGCTATATGCAATCTTTGAAGCAACAAAGGAGACCCTCGATAGTATCATGGGAGACATTCAAAATGTTGTTGAAGGATCAGTTCTACGATATTGGATATCAAGAAGATCCATTTAATTGTGATATTTTCACAAACACAAGAAAAATTGTATAGGACTACACCATTGAATATAAGAAATCAGCAATCTTGCTAAATCTCAAAGTAGAAGTTCCTCAAACGCTGATAAAAAATTGAGGAGAAATACATGGCTACATCAGAAAGGAATTTACCCCATTTGAAGTAAAGAACCTTAATGATGCTGGTAAGAAGGCTCTATTTATTGAGTACAAGAACAGAAAACCAGCAGTAAGTGGGGAAATGGAAAACCAAGGAAAGGTACCTAACATCAAAAATCTCCTAAGCAAACGAACAGAAATAGGGCACAGGAATAACTGCTCAGTGACTCAAAAGACAACACCAGGAATAACTGCAATCATTGCAGTGTTAATTTATGGGCACACTGAGAAATAATGCTGGAAATTACACCTGAAATTATATCCTACAATTTGGAAGAAAGCATCTACGAGAATGTTGAGGGAAAAAAATGGAAAGTTTCCAGAAGAGAATATAGCTTATATGAGTGCAGACCGCCAACTAAAGAGGACACATTATTTAATCCATTGTCACATATTTAAAGGCATATGTCACCTTTTGAGGTGTTTTGGGATAAGGACACAATGTTGAGGTTTTCTCTACAGATTTAGAGGCTAGCTCTTTCCTTATGGAGATGACAAGTGGCATTGTGGGCCTATTTTATTCACTCAAAGGGAAAAAAGGAGGATACCAGGGTCTTTTGTAAAGAAATATTATTATTTTAATTAGGTTTTAATTTGAATGTTATAAATAGAAAAGAGGATTCACTTTCTAAAGTCACGGTTGGAGTTGTGGCAATTCCTCTACAAGCTTAGTTGAAAAACATTTGGGAGAATGCAATTAAGGGGCACACGCCCACATGAGAATCACAGGGGCTCATCAATATCCCTACTTGGCTGCCAAGCTTGTTTATCTTTATTCTGCCTATGGAAGCATTGTCGATGCGTGGGTGGCATTCGATGAAGCCTCTGAGCGGACTATGTTTATGTGGAATGCTTTGCTCAGAGCTTATGTTAAGAATGGGATCTGTGAAACCAAGGCTATGGAGATTTATAATCAAATGAAGTTATCTGGCACGGAGCTCGATAATTTTACGTTCTCAATCATGCTGAAGGCATGCGGAAGCTTAATGGACCTGCAACAGGGGATGGAGATCCATGGGCAGGTTATCAAGACCGGTTATGAGCTTGATGTCTTTGTGGGATGTGTGCTTGTGGATATGTATTGCAGGTGTCATTTTGTGGAGGATGCAACCCAAGTTTTTGAGGAAATGCACCATCGAGATGTGGTCACATGGACAGCTATGATTGCTGGACTTATGCATAATGGGTTTCATGGCGAAGCATTGGAATGTTTTCGGTAGATACATGTGGAGGAACAAAAGAATGTTTCACTAAGAAGCAGTGCTTCGATTTGGACCCCGGGGATATCTCTATACTCCTGCGCCTGATGTGCACAGGGTGTAGTATTTCATGGATACTGAGTTTTTCATCAGATGGGATGGGCATTGGGATATATTTCTGGATGAGGATTTTCCCACAGCAGACGATCACATTAAGGCGAATGCAGAGGAATTCAAATAGGTATTTTTGTGTGTGCGTACAAGCTCATATGCAGGTGCAAGCAATAAGTTAAATTCGTGGTACTATGTTGTTTAAAGTTTCTGTAGTTTATTGTCTAGGGATGGATTCTGTATGCTATTTCCAGAAATTATGTTCAGGGCTTTTATATATATAATAATTAAACTATGTATTCGAAGTTTGCCTAATACTCTTTGTGATGTAAATAAATTTCAATGAACATCAAACTATTCTCATAATTTGCATGGATTCTTGCAACATATCATCGGCAGGTTTCTTTTCCCTTCAATTTTGTGATTCGTTCCTTCTGGTCGAGGAAGGTTCCGGACCTTCACATCTTACCTGAGCTCAAAAAGATAGAACAATATCAAAGGTCAATGACCAAGTAATTCAAATGACAAGTATAAGAGTGATACAGTGCACTATTGCAAGTAAGATGGAATGTTCACAAATCAATGGGAGACCCTAGACACATTATAGGCAAGCCACTGTCGTCAACACTTTCATTCTCGTTGAGACATCTAGCATGGTTTCCTACTCGACCTCTGGGTATAGTCCTGCTTGACATATGTGCACAGATTTTACGTCACCTTATAATATTTATTATTTTAAAGCAAAATACAATTCTTTCAATTTAACATTTCTATCGGCCTCTCTTTGCACCTTTTGGGGCAATTGCTAGTTATTACATATATTTGAGAAAGAGAGTACATGATCTTCTTGGACAACGGTAATAAATTTTCCTTATTTAATTATATATATATATTACAAAATCCAATATATTATAATTTAGTTTTTTTAAAAATAATATAAAATATATTAACAATGTATTTTGAAATTAAAATTAATATAAATATGTTTTAAGGAGTAATTTGAATGGTGATTTAAGTAAAGTGAGTTTGTAGTAATTAAGATATCTAAATTTCAAATTTTTTTAGTTGTGACTTAGTTTATAGAGAGAAGGACATGGCATAGGCCCTTAAAGGCTTATTGATAGCCCCGTGTCACACGAGCTGCCAAATTCCTCTAGATTACCAATATATATAATTATCATTTTAAATAAATAATTAAAGAATTCAATATCAATGGAAATTAATATACAAATTGAACATTAATTGAAATAGAAATTAAAATTGACATGTATATTGAAGCCGATGCGTTAGAAATTGATGTGTATATTGAAATCACTTAGGATGGATAATGCACACAATCTCTCATCCTTAGAATGAGGGACATAAAGTGCTCATATGTTGTGGTTTGATTTGATTGAAGAATTCAACATGCGCATACTATTGAAATAACATTAAAATTTAAAATAAAGATGAAAATGGACATAGCAATTAAAAGGACTTGTCTAAGTAGTTCACAATTTCCCCTGGACGAAAATTTTCTCATTGGAATCTGATGAGTTTTTCTTTTCAAAAATTCTAAAACTTGGAGTGTTTGAATCGTTTTTTAATGATGGAAATGGATTCAACACCTTCAAGAATCCCTGAAGAACCTAAAATCCTGAAATTTGATATTTGTAGCCTTGATTTCCCAAAAAATTGATCAGGATTTAAACAAGAACACAAAAAATTACAGAGATAACCATAAACATAGAGATGCAGCAGAAATAATACTTCATTTCATTAATGTAAAATATTGAAATATGCTTACAAACAGAAATGGAAATAAACCAGCTAGGGTGATGGTAGATTATCGCTGAGAAGAGATGTGGCAGCTACGTGCCTCTGAATTGTGTTACAATGAGGCTCAAAGGCCTATTTCTTGTTGAGAAATAATGGAAAACCCTTAACATCCCAAAAAATAACCCTAGAAGATGAAACGCCAAATTGTGAGCCCCGTTTTGGGTAAGTTGGTACATCAACTTCTCAGGGTCGTAACTTTGGCACTTGATCTTCGTTTGACACGTACAATAGCTCGTTAGAAAGATCTATCTGAGCACTACAACTTTAGGAAGAGAAACGTCAATTTATAGACCCATGTTGCTCCCTGATTTCCCAAAAAACATCGTTTAGGGCCTCAAAATGGCTCCGGAATTTCAGGACCCAAAAAACTGCTAAAAATAGTAAATTGTGCTACAATTACGGAAACTGAAAAACTGAAAGAGATAGTTGTGGGGGTCCAAGGGGGATAGGTAGGTGGCCACTAACATCCACCTGGGTAAAAAATCCACCAAAGTTTATCAAAATCATGTCGTAAACTTATTGGGGGAATTTTGAGGTCTAAAATGGGCCTCCTAAGAAAAATATACCACCAAAATAAACTTTATAAGAACTAATAGGATTCAAGATGATGATGTCAACCATAGGGGGTGATTCACTATTTTTGGACTTAAAAAGTAAAAAGATTAAAAAATAATAAAATAATAAAACTATTTTTTCAACTCGTATTTTCAACTTATCTCCTTAAGGTTTTATTCAAATTTCGAGTGGGAGTACTCGTTGGATGCAAAATTTAATCCCTCATCCAAGGAGTACCCATGTTGCATACTTTCAACGGACCCTAATACACAAAAAATGAGAAATACATGAAAAACGTGATTGCAATCAAACTCTTGGGTTTGCTGATGCCGGGGTAAAGAATTTGAAAATATTTTCATGAAATATAAGCAAGAAGTGTGCATTGTTTTGTATATTTATTGTATCTTTTGATCATTGAAAATTGAACAATTGATTATAACAATTAATTTTTTCAAAATTAGGGTAAGGCAAGACTAATAAGAAATAACACTATCTAAGATTTTAAAGCAAAACCACTATTTTCACCCATTCATAAAGATTTAAAAATTCAAAACGCATTCAAAAGGTTATCCAAACATCTTTAACAAATTAATCTTCAGGTAAGAAAAAGGTAAAATTCTCCTCTCCACTTTTAGAATAGAAAATCTCAAATATTTGAATTTTACATAAGATCCAACTTCCAATTTGATACATATCTTTCATTTGCACCTCAAAACATTTATTAAGATGAATTAAATTTCATAGAAAGTACCTGCTAATAGGTCACCTATTAAAAAAAATTGTATGAATGCAACGAATAAATCAATTATTTATTGGTGATTAGAGAAGCCATAAAGAAACCAAGTTCATTGTGTCCGACAAAAATCACAATAGAGTATCTCACACATAATATCTTTGTATTCCTATAAACATTTATAATGGGAGTGGTTGGTGTAAAAGCATTTCAGTACATATTTATTACATATATTTGAGAAAGAGATTACATGATCTTCTTGGACAATGGTAATAAATTTTCCTTATTTTTTATATATAACAAATTCCACTATATTATAATTCAGTTTTTTAAAAAATAATATAAAATATATTAATAACGTATTAAAAACGTGATTGCAATTACGTTGTTCATGTATTTCTCATTTTTATGTGTAGCAGGGTCCATCAAAAATATGCAACATGGGTACTCCTTGGATGAGGGATCAAATCCTACATCCAACGAGTGTTGCCGCTCGAAATTTGAATAAAACCTTAAGGAGATAAACTTATTGGGGGAATTTTGAGGTCTAAAATGGGCCTCCTAAGAAAAATATACAACCAAAATAAACTTTATAAGAACTAATAGGATTCAAGATGATGATGTCAACCATGGGGGTGATTCACTATTTTTGGAGTTAAAAAGTAAAAAGATTAAAAAATAATAAAATATTAAAACTATTTTTTCAACTCGTATTTTCAACTTTTCTCCTTACGATTTTATTCAAATTTCGAGCGGGAGTACTCGTTGGATGCAAAATTTAGTTCCTCATCCAAGGAATACCCATGTTGCATACTTTCGATGGACCCTGCTACACAAAAAATGAGAAATACATGAAAAATGTGATTGCAATCAAACTTTTGGGTTTACTGATGCCGGAGTGAAGAATTTGAAAATATTTTCATGAAATATAAACAAGAAGTATGCATTGTTTTGTATATTTATTGTATCTTTTGATCATTGAAAATTAAGCAATTGATTATAACAATTATTTTTTTCAAAATTAGGGTAAGGCAAGACTAATAAGAAATAACACTATCTAAGATTTTAAAGCAAAACCACTATTTTCACCCCTTCATAAAGATTTAAAAATTCAAAATGCATTCAAAAGGTTATCCAAACATCTTTAACAAATTAATCTTCAGGTAAGAAAAAGGTAAAATTCTCCTCTCCACTTTTAGAATAGTGAATCTCAAATATTTGAATTTTTCATAAAATCCAACGTCCAATTTGATACATATCTTTCATTTACACCTCAAAACATTTATCAAGATGAATTAAATTTCATGGAAAGTACCTGCTCATAGGTCACCTATTAAAAAAAAAATGTATGAATGCAACGAATAAATGAATTATTTATTGGTGATTAGAGAAGCCATAAAGAAACCAAGTTCATTGTGTCCGACAAAAATCACAATAGAGTATCTCACACATAATATCTTCGTATTCCTATAAACATTTATAATGGGAGTGGTTGGTGTAAAAGCATTTCAGTACATATTTATTACATATATTTGAGAAAGAGAGTACATGATCTTCTTGGACAACGGTAATAAATTTTCCTTATTTTATATATATATATATATATAACAAATTCTAATATATTATAATTTAGTTTTTTAAAAAATAATATAAAATATATTAACAATGTATTAAAAATGTGATTGCAATCACGTTTTTCATGTATTTCTCATTTTTTGTGTAGCAGGGTCTATAGAAAGTATGCAACATGGATACTCCTTGGATAAGGAATTAAATTTTGCATCCAACGAGTACTCCCACTTGAAATTTGAATAAAACCTTAAGGAGATAAGTTGAAAATACGAGTTGAAAAAATAGTTTTATTATTTTATTATTTTTTAATATTTTTACTTTTTAACTCCAAAAATAGTGAATCACCCCCCATGGTTGACATCATCACCTTGAATCCTATTAGTTCTTATAAAGTTTATCTTGGTTGTATATTTTTCTTAGGAGGCCCATTTTAGACCTCAAAATTCCCCCAATAAGTTTACGACATGATTTTGATAAATAGCGACCGATGATAGAGAAACGAAAAGAAGCGGCTCTCGAACAAAATCTGAGTTGGATCGCTGAAGCGATTTTTCTCTACAAGAGCTGAGACAGGAAGCAGCATGGTACTTATAATACGCGCAACAGGCTACATTGGATGACATGCTGCCAAGACTAGCCTTGATCTCGGCCATCCCACCTTCCTTCTCGCCAGGGAGTCCACGGTTTCTTCTAATTCTGAGAAAGCCCAGCTTCTGGAATCCTTCAAGGCCTCAGGTACAAATATAGTCCATGGATCATTAGAGGATCATGCAAGCCTTGTGGAGGCAGTGAAGAAGGTAGACGTCGTGATCTACACAGCTGGATCACTACAGATAGAGACGCAGGTCTATATTATCAAGGCTATTAAAGAAATCAGAACGGTCAGGGGGTTTTTCCCATCTGAGTTCGGGAATGATGTTGATAACGACAATGAAGGGGAGCCTGCAAAGAATACATACGTCTCTAGCAATTGTTTTGCAGGGTATTTCTTTCCCGGCCTGGGACAGGTTGGCCTTTCAGCTCCTCCAAGGGATACAGCTGTCATTCTTGGAGATGGAAATGCTAAAGGCTTGGATAGGATGGGTTTTGGATCTGCAGGTTTTCCCATCGGATCCAACGCTGAAATCAACAGAGGCTGGCTGCATGAAGCGGATCTGCTCCCTCCTGCTGTGAACAGATACAAACATTCCAGATCTGGACTGGATCTACCCGATCCGGACAACAAACAAAGGAAACGCCAAGATCCAAGTGCCCTGGAACTCTGGTTTGCGAAAGGCTAGCTGAATTGGAACGCGCAAAACTTCAACCACCTGTTACACTGCGCTTTCAAGAAGCCTGATTCGGTAGTGGTGATGTGTCCTGCACAGGCACTCTTCATCGATCTGATTCCCCAGATCTCAGAAGGGGCTATATGGCACGAGGATAGCTTGAACACAAAACAGAGGAGAACAGCTCCCACAGTCTCTGTGGCGGCAACCTCACCAGATCCATGCTTCCAAATCAGTATAAAGCCCCCCTATGGGAAATCAACCCTAATCTGGGTTCAAGCTTCAAACAGTGTCTCAAATCTGAAGAAAAACATTGCCAATCACATTGGCCTCCCGGAAGGATATCAACATCTGCTCTCTGAAGGCAGATCGTTACAAGATCACAGAGCAATTGACTACTACAACATCAAGCCAGGATCTAATATTATTGTAAACATGAGGCTACGGGGAGGTGCAGCAGCTAGTGGCCCACAAAAACAAACAGAAGGGGGCAGTGGATCTAAAGCAAAACACAGCCCAGATCCACACCAGCAGCACAAAAGCGAAGGAACATCTTACAAGCATATTCTACAAGGGGGAAAATCTTCTTCTACAGCCCCACAGCAGGCCGGAATAGAACCCAGCGCATATATCGTGGAGCAACTGAACTATACACCTGAACTAACAATAGATACAACAGAAGCAGAGGAGGTACGTAACATTTATGAAAGACAAGCCCTCATCTGTCGCTTCAACGGTTTCTGGCCAAAACCCATGGACCTTTTTCATTGGATTTTCACAAAATGGTCTCTTAATTGTGACGTCATGCTCTGCTCCAAAGGATTTTTTATAGTCAAACTTCCTTCAGAAGAGGTCAGGGCCCTAGTTATTCAGGAGGGACCGTGGTTTTGGGGATCTTCAGGACTCTTCATTACACCTTGGACCCCAGAGTTTGATGCAAACACCTTCATCGTCTCCAGGGTGCCAGTGTGGGTACGACTACATAACCTCCCTGCACATTTTTGGGACCAAAAGACACTCGCATGCATTGGAAACTCTTTTGGCAGATATATTAAAATGGATACTCAGCGAGTGGAAGATGGAATCTACACTTTCGCACGAATCTGTGTGGAAGTTGATCTCAGCAAAGGATTACTGGACCGCATAGTACTGAAGCATAAAGATCGCAGCTGGATGCAAACAATAGATTATGAAAACACAACATTCCGATGCAGAATATGCCGGCAGACAGGGCACCTACAAAATGCATGCCCAGAATTAAAAAAAGACAGCCAAAGAAGGAGGAAATCCGGGAAAAAAAAGGGTGGACATTCCCCCCACCAGACCCTGAGGAAGAGGAAGAAGGTGAGGAGGAATTGCCCATCCCAAATGAGAACAGCCAAGCAGAACCGCAGGAACAATCTCCACAAGTGCCCATGGAATCGCAACCGAAAAGGCTTCCGACACAATGGAACTCAGTGGAACCAAAAGGCAGCATAAATCGGACACCTCGGACTCTAACAAGGAAAACCCTCGACCCGGTGAGGAAAACCCATTTCAACTCGTTCCCATGCATTTGGCTCAAGGCGAGTGGCGCAAGGTAGAGAAGAAAAAGGGGAGGAAAACTTGATCTTCCCCCTATCAGGCATCTCAGTGCTCCAGGCATGGTTTTTTTTTCATCAGTTTTTTTCTTCTTTGTATTTGACACTTGTGTCAACCATTTTTTGTCAGGCTTCATAGCCTTGTCTTTGCAATGCTTTGGCATCTACAAAATGTAATTTTCAAAATTAATGGAAATTACGATTTTTTCCAAGGGAAAAAAAACATGATTTTGATAAACTTTGGTGGATTTTTGATCTAGGTGGATATTGGTGGCCACCTACCTATCCCCCTTGGACCCCCACAACTATCTCTTTCAGTTTTTCAGTTTCCGTAATTGTAGCACAATTTACTATTTTTAGCAGTTTTTCGGGTCATGAACTTTCGGAGCCGTTTTGAGGCCCTAAATGATGTTTTTTGGGAAATCAAGGAGCAACATAGGTCAATAAATTGATGTTTCTCTTCCCAAAGTTGTAGTGCTTGGATAGATCTTTCTAACGAGCTATTGTACGCGACAAACGAAGATCAGGTGCCAAAGTTACGACCCCGGGAAGTTGATGTACCAACTTACCCAAAACGGGGCACACAATTTGGCGTTTCATCTTCTAGGGTTATTTTTTTGGGATGTTAAGGGTTTTCCATTATTTCTCAACAATAAATAGGCCTTTGAGCCTCATTGTAACACAATTCAGAGGCATGTAGCTGCCACATCTCTTCTCAGAGATAAGCTACCATCGCCCTAGCTGGTTTATTTCCATTTCTGTTTGTAAGCATATTTCAATATTTTACATTAATGAAATGAAGTATTATTTCTGCTGCATCTCTGTGTTTATGGTTATCTCCGTAATTTTTTGTGTTCCTGTTTAAATCCTGATCAATTTTTTTGGAAATCAAGGTTACAAATATCAAGTTTCATGATATTAGGTTCTTCAGGGGTTCTTGAGGGTGTTGAATCCATTTCCATCATTAAAAAACAATTCAAACACTCCAAGTTTTAGATTTTTTGAAAAGAAAAACTCGTCAGATTCCAATGAGAAAATTTTCGTCCAGGGGAAATTGTGAACTACTTAGGCAAGTCCTTTTAATTGCTATGTCCATTTTCATCTTTATTTTAAATTTTAATGTTATTTCAATAGTATGTGCATGTTGAATTCTTCTATCAAATCAAACCACAACATATGAGCACTTTATGTCCTTCATTGTAAGGAGGAGAGATTGTGTGCATTATCCATCTTAAGTGATTTCAATATACACATCAATTTCTAACATATCGGCTTCAATATACATGTCAATTTTAATTTCTATTTCAATTAATGTTCAATTTGTATATTAATTTCCATTGATACTGAATTCTTTAATTATTTATTTAAAGTGATAATTATATATATTGGTAATCTAGAGGAATTTGGCAGCTCGTGTGACACGAGGCTATCAATAAACCTTTAAGGGCCTACGGCATGTCCTTCTCTCTATAAACTAAATCACAACCAAAAAAATTTGAAATTTACATCTCTTAATTACTACAAACTCACTTTACTTAAATCACCATTCAAATTATTCCTTAAAACATATTTATATTAATTTTAATTTCAAAATACATTGTTAATATATTTTATATTATTTTTTAAAAAACTAAATTATAATATATTGGATTTATATATATATATATAATATAAAATAAGGAAAATTTGTTACCGTTGTCCAAGAAGATCATGTACTCTCTTTCTCAAATATATGTAATAAATATGTACTGAAATTCTTTTACACCAACCACTCCCATTATAAATGTTCATAGGAATACGAAGATATTATGTGTGAGATACTCTATTGTGGTTTTTGTCGGACACAATGAACTTGGTTTCTTTATGGCTTCTCTAATCATCAATAAATAATTGATTTATTCGTTGCATTCATACAACTTTTTTTTAATAGGTGACCTATTAGCATGTACTTTCCATGAAATTTAATTCATCTTGATAAATGTTTTGAGGTGCAAATGAAAGATATGTATCAAATTGGAAGTTGGATCTTATGAAAAGATCAAATATTTGAGATTCTCTATTCTAAAAGTGGAGAGGAGAATTTTACCTTTTTCTTAGCTGAAGATTAATTTGTTAAATATGTTTGGATAACCTTTTGAATGCATTTTGAATTTTTTAATCTTTATGAATGGGTGAAAATAGCGGGTTTGCTTTAAAATCTTAGATAGTGTTATTTCTTATTAGTCTTGCCTTATCCTAATTTTGAAAAAAATAATTGTTATAATCAATTGCTCAATTTTCAATGATCAAAAAATAGAATAAATATACAAAACAATGCACACTTCTTGCTTATGTTTTATGAAAATATTTTCAAATTCTTCACCCTGGCATTAGCAAACCCAAAAGTTTGATTGGAACAAAATAATGTCCATGTAGAATTCTCCTAGACCTTAGTGCAAAAAATAAATAGTGTTATGTTCTCTTCCTATAAAGTACACAACTATAAATGATTTTTTGCCAATAAATGTAAAAAGTAGGCAAAACCAATTTGTTATACCTTCCCATGGTTCTTTCTCAACTCCAAAAGGAAGGTTCTTTCTTAGCTCCAGAAACTCAAAAACATTTGCATGCCATGGCTCTTAGTACATGGAAAATGCACCCGCATAACGTAAAATAGCCCCATTACTCTTTCTTTCATATGTTAACATAAATTAGTTTTTTCATAAGGAAAAAGAACCCCATTACTCTTTTTGAAATTAGTTTTTGAATACCAAAACAAGTTGTGTAATGATTCCTCTTGTCTCCACCTTAATAACCTAATGAGTAGTATCATTGAAAACCCTCAACATTGGCACAATACCATTCGATGTGCTATTTGTTCCTCGGATATAACTAATGGTTACACAAATGTTATGCACTGAAACACTGAAATACCAAGTCCTCCAGTCGATTTTCTTATTACAGCAAAATCCTTTAAAGTATCATATATCCGCTCAATGTTATCATCTTTCATATAAACAAGGAAGTAGCTACTCAATTGCCAAGAAAAGGAAGCAAAAAATAGATGATTTTGAAATACCAATAAAAATCTAACTTTGCTTCAGTTGCATATTAGGACCCTGACATCATACCCAATCCACCAAATCTTAACTCAAGAAGTTGGTTTTTTGTGGTTGTTAACTATTTCTGTGAACAGGAAAAATGAAACCCTTGGCCTAGATAGCCCATTGAAACAAGATGAACGGGATAAATGACAAGGGCGAGCATATCCTTTCCTTACTATATGGTACTTCTTCACTATATAGCAAGAAGTATTCTTATCAGCTTCCCTAGGAATAAGAAACTTATAAAGAAATTGAGGTGCACTTGCCTCTAGTAAATTGTTTCCCATCCATTGACATTACAAGCTTGGAAAAAAAATCCCCTTTCTTCATCTGAGAAAGCAAATTTAATGCACTCAGTCGAGATTTTCTTTGCCTGTGATATGCCTTGGATATATTTCAATTTTTTATTTTCCTTTCTATTTTATTTGATAGCAAAGCAAGATAGATTATCATTTCATGCCTTTTGTTTAACTTGAACTAATCTTTGATCAATTAGCATAGATAGAACCAATACCTCACAATGCACCCCTGCCTATATGAGAAGCTAAATCAAGTTTTTTTTTGGCAATTTTGCAGTGGATTTTCTCTTATCTCGAAGTTAGGACATAAACAATTCTTTCATTTGTGGTGCTAAGGAATTAGAGCAAGCAAAACACAAACATTTATCGTGGAAAAGGGGCACATGCACCCCCATGGAAGTTCATCATATATAAAATAAACAATACAAAATAAATTATGATAATATATATATATATATAAAGAATTATTAACTAAAAATGCACTACCTTTGCATGCAACACACGTGTCAACCTCAATGTTTTTTGGGCTTCAGCAAATATGTGTAACCATCTAACTTTTAACTAGATTTCTAAGAAATTTTTGTGAAGCTAAGAAACCATTTTGCTTGGACCTTGGTCTTTGTCCTCCTTTAGTTGCATGTTCACATATGCAAATGAACATGCCAAGTCATGCAAAATTCGAGGTGGCTAAGCACTCGCCAAAGAATCCTAGGATTCCAAGAAGAAGAGGAAGTAGGTTCTACCATAAATAAAGTGAGAGCGTAACCAAAGTTCCCTTACTTATCTACTTACTGGCTTGGTCTCTTATAATATTTTGTAGGTTATACATAGTTGATATGATATCTCTACCCCTTCTTTCGAAAGTGACGGTAGTCGATTATTTTTTGAGGCTTTCCCCTAGGCCTCCTCTTGTATATTTTTTGCCACCACCCATGCATAATAATTCTACTTGTTGATTTGTGTCATGTCATTCATTATTTCTCTCCTATGCAGTCGAGAACTTACAGATTCATGCAGGACGAGAAAAATTATGGATTTGATTTGGAAAGCAAGCTTAGAGCAAGAGTATAAGCATGGAAATTGGCATAGTACAAGAGTTATGAGAGAGGATGGAAATTGGCATAGTACAACAGTTATGAGAAAGAAATCAAAAGATATATGAGAAAGGAAATGAAGAGCATGGAAATTGGCATAGTACAAGAGTTATGAGAAAGAAAGCAAAAGATATATGAGAAAGGAAATGAAGAGCGTGGAAATTGGAATAGTACAAGGGTTATGGAATAGAGAAGCCAACATATCAACTGAGAGGGATGACTTGTAGAATGCAATGTTTCTATGAAGAGGCCAACCTAGCTACAGTTGAGGACAATTCCACTTTGTGTCATCGTTGGTCCCATCTAACCAAGATATTCAAATTAGAGAGGAATTTTCTCAAAACTTTCTTATTCCACTACTAAAACTAGAATGTCATGGTGTCTTGTGTAATAAATTAAAGAAGAAAGATATGGGTAAATCGGGAAAGTTTACCACCCATGAGGGTGTCAGGGGGTCATATAAGTGCTAAAGTGGTTCTTATTGCTACATAGTATTTGAATATTTTAGAGGATGTTGTTTCTACATATCATTTTTGCAATTTTTTAATGTTTCTCTTTTAGTTTCTGGAAACATAGAATGTTACAATGAAATGAAATACACTTACCAAGTTAGATTCAAAAGAAAAAAAGGATATTTTCTTTTTATTCGTTAAAACATTTTCCTTTGAAATTCTAGACATTTCCTTAATAGTCCCATGTTTGGTCGTTGTCTCCTACATCGTGCACTTGTCATTTGAGCTTGGGTATTCTTGAATCTATTGTTGTTTGTCCTCGTCATCAAATCCACCTTGGTCTCATAGTTTAGCTAGGAATTCTAAATATCATGAACATTTTCTTTCTTCTACAAGAAGCTAGAAGATGTCCTCCATTGTGGCATCTTGTATACATACCTTCTCATTATTCCTTTCTTCTCGTTGGTACTCCAGCCTCCTCCTGAGCCTGCGTAGCCAATTTGACTCCCATTTTTATACTAGGTTACCAACAGGGATCCAAAATCTAGCTTTATGTATCCCTAGAAAAAATTTGTTGCTTTCAATGGATTATTCCATTTTAACACTTGATTTCCTAAACTAGATGAAGTAGACATTTTCAAAGTCGAGGTACTCCAGCCTCCTCCTGAGCCTGCGTAGCCAATTTGACTCCCATTTTTCTACTAGGTTACCAACAGGGATCCAAAATCCATCTTTATGTATCCCTAGAAAAAATGTGTTGCTTTCAATGGATTATTCCATTTTAACGCTTGATTTCTTAAACTAGATGAAGTAGACATTTTCTTAAACTAGATGAAGTAGGCACTGAAAATGGATTCTGGCACAATGGTATTTGAAAATACTCCTCACACCATTCGGATTGAAGTCTTGAGTACCAAATGAAAATTTCTATATTTCTTTCCTTTTGGTATCCACAACTTTCAAGTTTTTAATCTCGTACAATCTGATCTACATAGGAACAGCTGGCCAAGGTTCTTTCTTCTTCCTGTGCAATGCTACTAAAAACCCTATGGAGAGATGATATGCAGCTTCTTACATGACTAACTTATCAGTGGCATACCTTGGTAAAAGATACAGTGACTTCTATCCATCGAACACTCTAGGGAAAGTTCCATCTAGTGAAGGAAACCAATTTGCTATCTGTGATACTACTTCCATTGCCCCATGTGACATGCAATGTGGCTCTTCCTCAAATATCATCTTGTACAATGGAATGAGGAAGTGATCAGTTAGCTTCTCCATTACTCCTTTGTAGTTGCACTCTTAAAGAAGCTTGCAATAAACATACACGATAGGCTCTCGTGGTGTCCAAGTCCAATTCATGCCAGGGAATGCATTGTGTGTGCAGATTGCATCCAGTAGATATGCAGACATATAAAATCTAGCTTGCCCACCCTTGGGAGGACTAAGGGCATTAGACACATGGATACACAACGGTTGAGCTAAAAAATTTGACTAGTTGAATGGTTTCCCTTCGTTCACAACCTAGTCCAATAAGAAAGCCCACCCTTCAGGAAAGTTCTTGGTGCTCTACTGACTGTAGATTTTGAAATATAAGATTCTCAACAGGTGATAGACCCTCCTGAGATATTTTGTCATGTACGTGTTGGTGGGTGTTTTTCGGAACTTCATTGGCTCTTTCACCTAGCCTTTAATAATCTCCTTGGTGCTCAAATGTTTGGTCTTCGCATAAAAATATGAATCCATGAGTGATTCTGTATCAGGAAAATGGTGCATGAGATGATAGTCTACTACTAGAAAAGAAGCAAGCCTCTATCCTCTGGAACTGCCAAGAGTCATAGTCTTTGGATTTGTGTGAGATAGTATCCTACTAATAACATCTTCACATGGAATTGTTGGGTACCTGCATGAAACCCTGTGTAACCCCAACTTGTGGACATTAATGTACACCTTCTAGTCCTCCAAATCTGCTTTTAAGGTTCTTGTTGAGAATATTTCATTCACCTTCTACCATGTGAGATGTAATTCCTTTTCTACAAACAGTTGAGTGTCTAAGTATACTGGCAAGTAAACCGGTGTACTCTCAACTGCCTCCCTGGTGTTTCTTTATGTGGTATCCTTTGAAGTAATTCTCTTGGGTTCCATGATAAAAGTGACTTATGAAGAGAAGTGCTCAACACTCGCAATAGCTGTGGGAGGAAAAATCACTCATGGCAGACATAAATTAGCTTCAACAAATCAACCTACAAAGCAATATCAAGCACAACCACATGCATTTACTAGGAAAATTAGGCAATTTTGGAAGTGAAGGGAGGGAGACTGGATTCGGGAACTACGCATTGCATAGTCTCAGTAGCCAGTGATACAGCTTGAGGCTAGAGACTGTCCAATGCGCAATCCAGCTAGACAAGGTGAAAACTATGCAAGGGATGGGCAAATATGCCTAGTGAGTGTGTGGGAAACAAGAATATCTGAGTGATAATGCATGTTAAAGTACAGATTTGACTAAGTATGGATTGATCAATGCAAAAAAAATGCAGAAGATCAACATGCAAAAGGAAAAACAAACATGCAAGAAGAGTCATCACAACGACGATCACTAACAGGCAAAAACAAGAAAACTAATACGACACTTGTGAAAGGAAAACGACAAACCGAATTAAAACTTGAACAAGCTAATATACATCAAAACTCTTGCAACCATGAAAATAAATAATCAAAACAACAATCACAAAATCCAAACGACAAAAAATGACGAAAAAATTGAAAAAAGATGACAAACGCAAAACTCACCTGAAAAAGTGTCACAAACTCCATCGAAGGCTCCTTGATCTCCTTGGGAATTCTAGAGCTCCAATATCGAAGATACAAATGATCTCTATGGGCATCAAAGAAATAGATTTGGATTGATTGAGGTTTATGACGGACATGCCTAAAATCATGGAAGAAGTGACACTTGGCTGAAAGTTCCAAAAATAGTAAGTGTGCCACCTTCGGGAAACTAATTAGTGAATCCTTATTTTCTAGGGATGCTTTTTACATTTTTTCTTCTTTTCTTTTTCAGGAAACTTTGCATGCACACTGCCAAGAAGGATTGAACAATTCCCGAGGATTGGGCAACTTTTTACTTAGTGCATTGCGTAGTTTCTAAGCTCAAGGGATAGTTTGCATAGTTTCCATCATCAAGGCTAGGTTGTCATCCGGAATTGCACATTTCTCAAGCTCAAGGTTGGCCTACCAAGAAGGATTGCACAGTTTCTATAGGCAAGGATGACCTGTATTCCAATATTGCGCAATTTCTAGAGGCAAGCCCAACAATGCTACAAGGCCAAGTCAAAAGGATGCTTGTGACTTAGAAGATTTATATCAGGATCAAAACAAGCTAACACAAGCATGCATAAAATAATACCATGAACACTTAACGATAGTAAAAGATAAGCTCCTGTGGACAAAAGGAGGCTCCAAAATTAAAGCATGGGCAAAATTTTGGAGGGTGGTTGTAGTAGCTACAACATGTTATTTATCTTGTTTTAAATAAATTCCCCACTTTCTTCCTAGTCTTTGATCATCCAGCTTTGTGAAATTTTTAATATATTTACAAAGATGATCTTTGACTATATTTTTTTTCATTCTTGCAGGTACCCTTTCATTAACTAGTCCATGATATCCCAATCCTAATTATTTAGGGGAAAATTTCTTTATATTTGCATTGAGTATCAGAATTTTGTGAAGTGAATTAGGCACTTAACTTTATTCATAACTCAAATTCTATACACTTATTTTTTCTTATTTTTTTTACTCTCACACAGAGTTGTTTTGGGAAAAACATCTTATTTGTGTTTATGAGATATTTTAATAAGCAATAGGAATATCATGAATGTTTTCTCTAGCTCTTATGAATTTAAAAGGATGAAATCATTTTATAGCACTCTAAATATATGGGCTACATTCTCTTTATTCCATTTATTAAATTTGCTTAAAATGTGTCTCCTCGTGATGTGTGAATGGATGAGTATAGTGGAATGAATCTTAAAAATATATTTCTTTATGACATATTTGTTTTGTTTTTCTTTTAAAACACATGATCCACTCAAAGGAGCATGTGATGAATGTTCATAGTTTGATATTTGAGCTATTTGAATATCTAATTTTGTGTAAAGAGGAGTAACACCTCTATAAAAATGAATAGGGAATAGACATGGGGAGAATGACTATTTTCTCTAACATTAAAAAAATCAACATTTCGTTAGTTGGTTGAAAGTATAGAGAGTATTATTGAGGAAGATAAATATTAATCTACCTTCTTCGATTTTTTGTCTAGTTACACAATTTGTAAATGATCAAAATTATGTATATGTATATTTCTGAGATGAATCTAATCATTTTAAATTTATTCATTTTTATTAATTCGTTAAAAACATAAAGTATTATTTAGAAGTATATTTTAAAAGTTGCATGAGGAATAAGTTGAATAAAAATAAAATAACAATGTTGAATGATAAAAAGATCACATTGAAATCAATGCATATACACTCATTTGAGTGCACATGCCAATTTCTACATGCGTTGATTTTAGTATACATGTCAATTTCTATTTCTATTCAATGTACATAAACATAATTGTTGATTTCAATTATGTAAATGTCAATTTCTAATACATTTACTCCAATGTATATGTTAATTTTAATTTCTATTTCTATTCAATTTTTAAGACGTTGATTTCAATGTTCATTGATTAATAAATATTGCAAAATGAATATTAAAATCAATGCAATTATTTTATTGTACATGTGAATTTGTATTTCAATATTTATGTCAATTTCTAGCACATTGATTTCATGTCTTGATTAATAAATGTTTAGAAATATACATTGAAATCAATGCATTGATTTTAATGTACATGTCAATTTCTATATTAATTTCAATCTCTTTATGGGACTCAATGCCAATTTCTATTTCTATTTCAAATGTTATTTCTATTTCAATTTTTATTCAATTTCTAACACATTTTTTTCAATGTGCATTTATTAAAAAAAATAATAATAATAATAACTACATTGAAATCACTATGTCGTTTTGACTATACATGTCAATTTCTATGTTAATTTTTATTTTCGTTTCTATGTCAATTTTAATTTTAATTTAGAGTTGTCTAAATAGGCGATATTTTCGCCCAGAAAAGAATGGTTCCTTAGGAGAATTTTGAGGTATAAAATGGGCCTCCTAAGGAAATTATAAAATAATAATGGAAATAATAAAATAAGATTAGGTTACATCATCAAATTTTAGAGTGAAAAAAGAAAAAAAAAATATTTTTGCATCTTGTATGTTCAAATTATCACCCTATGGGTTTACTCAAATTTCGAGCGGCAACACTCGTCGGATGCAAGATTTGATTCCTCATCCAAGGAGTACCCATGTTGCATACTTTCAATGGACCCTGCTACACAAAAAATGAGAAATACATGAACAACGTGATTGCAATCACGTTTTTCATGTATTTCTCATTTTTGTGTAGCAGGGTCCACCGAAAGTGTGCAACATGGGTACTCCTTGGATGAGGAATTAAATTTTGCATCCAACGAGTAATCTCGCTCGAAATTTGAATAAAACCTTAAGGAGATAAGTTGAAAATACGAGTTGAAAAAATAGTTTTATTATTTTATTATTTTTTAATCTTTTTACTTTTTAACTCCAAAAATAGTGAATCACCCCCCATGGTTGACATCATCATCTTGAATCCTATTAGTTCTTATAAAGTTTATTTTGGTTGTATATTTTTCTTAGGAGGCCCATTTTAGACCTCAAAATTCCCCCAATAAGTTTACGACATGATTTTGATAAACTTTGGTGGATTTTTTATCCAGGTCGATGTTGGTGACCACCCACCTATCCCCCTTAGACCCCCACAACTATCTCTTTCAATTTTTCAGTTTCTGTAATTGTAGCACAATTTACTATTTTTAGCAGTTTTTCAGGTCCTGAACATTCGGAGCCGTTTTGAGGCCCTAAACGATGTTTTTCTGGGAAATCAGGGAGCAACATGGGTCCATAGATCGATGTTTCTCTTCCCAAAATTGTAGTGCTTGGATAGATATTTCTAATGATCTATTGTACGCGTCAAACGAAGATCAGGTGCCAAAGTTACGACCCCGGGAAGTTGATGTACCAACTTACCCAAAACGGGGCCCATAATTTGGCGTTTCATCTTCTAGGGTTATGTTTTGGGATGTTAAGGGTTTTCCATTATTTCTCAACAATAAATAGGCCTTCGAGCCTCATTGTAACACAATTCAGAGGCATGTATCTGCCACATCTCTTCTCAGAGATAAGCTACCATCGCCCTAGCTAGTTTATTTCCATTTCTGTTTGTAAGCATATTTCAATATTTTACATTAATGAAATGAAGTATTATTTCTGCTGCATCTCTGTGTTTATGGTTATCTCCGTAATTTTTTGTGTTCCTGTTTAAATCCTGATCAATTTTTTTGGAAATCAAGGTTACAAATATCAAGTTTCATGATATTAGGTTCTTCAGGGGTCCTTGAGGGTGTTGAATCCATTTCCATCATTAAAAAACAATTCAAACACTCCAAGTTTTAGATTTTTTGAAAAGAAAAACTCGTCAGATTCCAATGAGAAAATTTTCGTCCAGGGGAAATTGTGAACTACTTAGACAAGTCCTTTTAATTGCTATGTCCATTTTCATCTTTATTTTAAATTTTAATGTTATTTCAATAGTATGCACATGTTGAATTCTTCAATCAAATCAAACCACAACATATCATCACTTTATGTCCCTCATTCTAAGGAGGAGAGATTGTGTGCATTATCCATCTTAAGTGATTTCAATATACACATCAATTTCTAATGCATCGGTTTCAATATAAATGTCAATTTTAATTTCTATTTTAATTAATGTTCAATTTGTATATTAATTTCCATTGATATTGAATTCTTTAATTATTTATTTAAAATGATAGTTATATATATTGGTAATCTAGAGAAATTTGGCAGCGTAACACGGAGCTATCAATAAACCTTTAAGGACCTACGGCATGTCCTTCTCTCTATAAACTAAGTGACAACCAAAAAAATTTGAAATTGAGATCTCTTAATTACTCTAAACTCACTTTACTTAAATCACCATTCAAATTACTCCTTAAAACATATTTATATTAATTTTAATTTCAAAATACATTGTTAATATATTTTATATATTTTTTTTTAAAACTAAATTATAATATATTGGATTTTGTTATATATATATATATATATAATAAATATAAAATAAGGAAAATTTATTACCGTTGTCTCAAGAAGATAATGTACTCTCTTTCTCTTTTTACACCAACCACTCCCATTATAAATGTTTATAGGAATACGAAGATATTATGTGTGAGATACTCTATTGTGATTTTTGTTGGACACAATGAACTTGGTTTCTTTATGGCTTCTCTAATCACCAATAAATAATTCATTTATTCGTTGCATTCATACAATTTTTTTTTAATAGGTGACCTATTAGCAGGTACTTTCCATAAAATTTAATTCATCTTGATAAATGTTTTGAGGTGCAAATGAAAGATATGTATCAAATTGGAAGTTGGATGTTAGGAAAAATTCAAATATTTGAGATTCTCTATTCTAAAAGTGGAGAGGAGAATTTTACCTTTTTCTTACATGAAGATTAATTTGTTAAAGATGTTTGGATAATCTTTTGAGTGCATTTTGAATTTTTAAATCTTTATGAATGGGTGAAAATAGTGGTTTTGCTTTAAAATCTTAGATAGTGTTATTTCTTATTAGTCTTGCTTTACCTTAATTTTGAAAAAAATAATTATAATAAATATACAAAACAATGCACACTTCTTGCTTATATTTCATGAAAATATTTTCAAATTCTTCACCTCAGCATCAGCAAACCCAAAAGTTTGATTGGAACAAAATAATGTCCATGTAGAATTCTCCTAGACCTTAGTGCAAAAAATAAATCGTGTTATGTTCTCTTCCTATAAAGTACACAACTATAAATGATTTTTTGCCAATAAATGTTAAAAGTAGGCAAAACCAATTTGTTATACCTTCCCATGGTTCTTTCTCAACTCCAAAAGGAAGGTTCTTTCTCAGCTCCAGAAACTCAAAAACATTTGCATGCCATGGCTCTTAGTACATGGAAAATGCACCCGCATAACGTAAAATAGCCCCATTACTCTTTCTGAAATTAGTTTTTGAATACCAAAACAAGTTGTGTAATGAGCACTCACCCTTCCTCTTGTCTCCACCTTAATAACATAATGAGTAGTATCATTGAATACCCTCAACATTGGCACAATACCATTCGATGTGCCATTTGTTCCTCGGATATAACTATTGGTTACACAAATGTTATGCACTGAAACACTGAAATACCAAGTCCTCCAGTTGATTTTCTTATTACAGCAAAATCCTTTAAAGTATCATATATCTGCTCAATGTTATCATCTTTCATATAAACAAGGAAGTAGCTACTCAACTGCCAAGAAAAGGAAGCAAAAAATAGATGATTTTGAAATACCAATAGAAATCTAACTTTGCTCCAGTTGCATGTTAGGACCCTGACATGATACCCAATCCACCAAATCTTAACTCAAGAAGTTGGTTTTTTGTGGTTGTTAACTATTTTGTGAATAGGAAAAATGAAACCCTTGGCCTAAATAGCCCATTGAAACAAGATGAACGGGATAAATGACAAGGGCGAGCATATCCTTTCCTGACTATATGGCAAGAAGTATTCTTATCAACTTCCCTAGGAATAAGACACTTATAAAGAAATTGAGGTGCACTCGCCTATAGTAAATTGTTTCCCATCCATCGAAATTACAAGCTTGGAAAAAAAATCCCCCTTCTTGATCTCAGAAAGCAAATTTAATGCATTCAATCGAGATTTTCTTTGCCTGTGATATGCCTTGGATATATTTCAATTTTTTATTTTCCTTTCTATTTTATTTGATAGCAAAGCAAGCCAGATGATCATTTCATGCCTTTTGTTTAGTTTGAACTAATCTTTGATCAATTAGCATAGATAGAACCAATACCTCACAATGCACCCCTGCCTATATGAGAAGCTAAATCAAGTTTTTTTTGGAAATTTTGCAGTGGATTTTCTCCTATCTCGAAGCTAGGACATAAACAATTCTTTCATTTGTGGTGCTAAGGAATTAGAGCAAGCAAAACACAAACATTTATCATGGAAAAGGGGCAAATGCACCTCCATGGAAGTTCATCATATATAAAATAAACAATACAAAATAAATAATGATAATATATATATAAAATAATTATTAACTAAAAATGCACTACCTTTGCATGCAACGCACGTGTCAACCTCACTGTTTTTGGGGCTTCAGAAAATATGTGTAACCCTCTAACTTTGTAACTATATTTCTAAGAAATGTTTTGTGAAGCTAAGAAACCATTTTGCCTGGACCTTGGTCTTTGTCCTCCTTTAGTCACATGTTCACATATGCAAATGAACATGCCAAGCCATGCAAAACTTGAGGTGGCTAAGCACTTGCCAAAGAATCCTAGGATTCCAAGAAGAAGAGGAAGTAGGTTCTAACACAAATATAAGTGAGAGCATAGCCAAAGTTCCCTTACTTATCTATTTACTGGCTTGGTCTCTTAAAATATTTTGTAGGTTATACATAGTCAATATGATATCTCTACCCCTTCTTTCGAAAGTTACGGTAGTCGATTATTTTTTGAGGTTTTCCCCTAGGCCTCCTCTTGTATATTTTTTGCCACCACCCATGCATAGTAAATTCTACTTGTTGATTTGTGTCATGTCATTCATTATTTCTCTCCTATGCAGTCGAGAACTTACAGATTCACCAGATTCATGCAGGACGAGCAAAATTATGGATTTGGTTTGGAAAGCAAGCTTAGAGCAAGAGTATATGCATGGAAATTGGCATAGTACAAGAGTTATGAGAGAGGATGGAAATTGGCATAGTACAAGAGTTATGAGAGAGGATGGAAATTGGCATAGTACAAGAGTTATGAGAAAGAAATCAGAAGATATATGAGAAAGGAAATGAAGAGCATGGAAATTGGCATAGTACAAGAGTTATGAGAAAGAAAGCAAAAGATATATGAGAAAGGAAATGAAGAGCATGGAAATTGGAATAGTACAAGGGTTATGGAATAGAGAAGCCAACATATCAACTGAGAGGGATGACTTGTAGAATGGAATGTTTCTATGAAGAGGGCAACCTAGCTACAATTGAGGACAATTCCACTTTGTGTGATCGTTGGTCCCATCTAACCAAGATATTCAAATTAGAGAGGAATTTTCTCAAAACTTTCTTCTTCCACTACTAAAACTAGAATGTCATGGTGTCTTGTGTAATAAATTAAAGAAGAAAGATATGGGTAAATCGGGCGAGTTTACCACCCATGAGGGTGTCAGAGGGTCATATAAGTGCTAAAGTGGTTCTTATTGCTACATAGTATTTTGAATATTTTAGCGGATGTTGTTTCTACATATCATTTTTGCAATTTTTTAATGTTTCTCTTTTAGTTTCTGGAAACATAGAATGTTACAATGAAATGAAATACACTTACCAAGTTAGATTCAAAATAAAAAAACTTAGGATATTTTCTTTTTATTCGTTAAAACATTTTCCTTTGAAATTCTAGACATTTCCTTAATAGTCCCATGTTTGGTCGTTGTCTCCTACATCATGCACTTGTCATTTGAGCTTGGGTATTCTTGAAACTGTTGTTTTTTGTCCTCGTCATCAAATCCACCTTGGTCTCAAATTTTAGCTAGCAATTCTAAATATCATGAACATTTTCTTTCTTCTACAAGAAGCTAGAAGATGTCCTCCATTGTGGCATCTTGTATACATACCTTCTCATTATTTCTTTCTTCTCGTTGGTACTCTAGCCTCCTCCTGAGCCTGCGCAGCCAATTTGACTCCCATTTTTCTACTAGACAGGATCCAAAATCCAGCTTTATGTATCCCTAGAAAAAATGTGTTGCTTTCAATGGATTATCTACATGTCTTTCACATGTCCACCAATAAACAAGTGCTAAAATATATTAAATAAAATATTTAATGGATATGACACGTGCACATCGGTAGTCTTTTTTAAATGGTTCGCTTAAGAATAGAGAGGTCACTAACACAAAATATAAGTGTAAGAAAATGCACTGAACCTTACTGGTGTTCCAAGTGAGTTTTCTAATTTAATTCAGACATTCATTCGATGTTAAGAAATGCTTAATTGATGACCACCTATGTGAAGTTCTTACGAGAGTTTATTAATTTTCCTATGATGATTGTAACGGGCTATAAACGTGGATCTCGATTTAATTTAAAAAATAGACGCAACATTTCTCTTACTCATTAAGTTTATCCTCTTCCCAATAGTTAAACTGCAAATGTTATGCTTGCGTGTCATGTTCCAAATTTATCTAGTCAAAATCTTAGATGCTATTAAACTTCAAATGTTCTGTGTCATGTTCCAGATTTATCTGGTCGAAATCTTAGATGCTGTTAAACTTCAAATGTTCCGCTTGCGTATCATGTTCCAAATTTATCCGGTCGAAGTCTTAGATTCTATTTTAAATATGTGTGGTTAAGAAATCAACCAAACATAATCATATTTACCAACTTAAGGCTTCTTTTATCCACATAAAGTTAAAAGTTAATGTTTTATTTTTTTTTATGTAAGTTTGGCAAGACTACAACTTCATCATGTCCAATATATCACCTTGATTAAAGCGGGGAATTGAATCTTTGACTTCACGTCAAGGAGTGTTTTAACAAAACACTCGATCACCGTCTATCTAAGACCTCCCAAACTTTTTTTTTGTAAGTTTGGGTGAGACTACTTCATCATCATATCAAATCTATCATCCTGATGGTGCAGGGAATTGAACCATTGACTTCACATCAAGGAGTTCCTTAATAAAAAACCTAATCATCGTTTATCCAAGACACCATGAATGTTAATGCTTCAACTTATTTTGATTGCTAATTTTAAAATTTAATAGAGAAATACACAACAAAGTTTAAATTTATATATAATCTAATCACAATTTATATGAATATAATTGTTTTATTATTATAAATTTTAAATACACAGATACAAATAATATTTTAATAAAATCAATTAATTATTTACTTTACTCCATATATTAAATTTAACATTTAGTTTTCTTCATATCCATTAAATTTAACATTAAATTAAGATTATGTTAGGTGCAACCTTGTTGTTGTCATGGACATCGATTTTTCTAGACTTTCGTGATGGCTTCAAATTGTACTAAATTTCTAGTCATTCAACTTACTAAACAATTTTCTTTTCTCAAAACACACTGGGATACATTATCCACCTTCAACATATAGGTTGAACAACCCCTTTTAGAGCTTGTCATATTTAATTCCTTTGTACAACACCCAATCATTGTGCGAATGTCGTGATGCTATATATTTTTCAATCCATAATGTTCTCGGTCATGTTTGTTAACGTAAAATTTTATCTTTGCTAAATGTTTTAGCTTTAGTTCTCATAAATTTATAACTAGGGTTCACATTCATGATTATTTGGGTTCATTATATAAATTTTTCTGTTAAATAATATAATTTATATAATTTATCAAGGATAATGATATTTTATATTATTTATAAATAACATTTTTACATTAAAATATTATTTATGTTTTTATGTTAAAGTATATGTAATTAAAGAACATTTTTACATTAGAATATTATTTACGTTTTTATGTTAAAGTATATGCAATATATTGAATTAACATGATTTTAACATTTCCTAGGAAGATAACATAGTAGTTAGGCTTTGTGTTTGCAACTTAAATTCAAGTTAGTGTTAAAGTTTACAATGTGGTCAATTTAGGTTTTATTGATTGGTAGATTGAAGTATTTGTTAAATTGTAATTATGCATTATTTGTTGAAATATGAATTTATCCACCACCATAAGTGGATTATGATCTAAAACTACTTTTCATTGGCTATTAGATTGTCTTCTTCATATGTGAGAAAACATGTGAATAACCCAAAACCCAAAAACATTTGGCATGAGTGAAAGTTCACCCCCTTAAAAACTACTAGCAAAGTATTTTAGATAGTCAAGTTTTGTCAACATGCACATGATGATGATGCACATGTTTTCTCCCATATTAAAAATAGTGGTAATGTGTGCAACTCTTTCTATCTATTTTAATTATATTTAAATTAAACCGCATGGATTTTTTTTCAAAGAAAAAAAACCAACATAGCTTTATATTAAGAGTATATAAAGATCATCAATACATATTCGAGATTCCGATGAGGCATAGAAATGCCCAGGAGAATCCTATTTCCACCTCTATAACAAAGTTATTGCACCCTGACATGCAAGGGGAATAGTGGGTGCTTTGCATTTATTTTTCCCTCAAAGTTGACTTTGGCATGTTAGCAGCAAGGCACCCACTATTCCCCTTGCATGTCAGAGTGCATTAACTTTGCTATGGAGGTGGAAATAGGAATTTCCGAAATGTCCATCTCCCTTTCAGAAAAAGCATGTAACCCTTATTTTTTATAATGCGATCTATTTTTTAACTTTACAAATATTCGTATTTCATTAAACTTTATAATTTGGAAAATTATTAAATATGAACTGTTTAAAATTTCCTATAATAAATTAATTGTTATTAAACTTGTAATTTAAAAATTGATTCAATAAATACTGAAGGCTCCAACCATTGTTTCGCCCATTCGTGGAATAAATAAATAGATAAACTAAAACCTAAACTATATGATAATGGTGGGCAGGTATACCATCTGATCGCAGTAATACCGAGGGATGCATATTACTCGTTGCTCAACAACCGATCTTGTTTTAAATATAGCTTAAATGTAGAATATTTTAGAACCCAAGATTAATAAAAGTTTGTGACATAAAGGAAAGTTTTTGAATGGTATAGCTACTTGTAATATTTAATAATTTCAGAAAACCTAATATTAATTGTTTTGTTAGAGTGTATTTGTAGCCGTGTCATCACATTCATCGATTTTTAAGGTAAAAAAATTGAAATTCTCCTGTGTCATCGCATTTGTCCATTTTTAAGGTGAAAATTTGAAATTTTTCGAATTTTAAGGAGAGTTAAATAATTATGATGTGTTTCTAATTTTAACTTTGATTTAATTAATTTTCAATAATGTGGTTTTGATTTTGAAATATTTATTTAATTATCTTAATATATTTTTCATATATATATATATAATATTAAATTTTATTTTAAAATTTTTCACATCAAATTTTTATCAAACTTCAAAATTGTCACATTCAAATTTGAATTTGAATCAAGTGATTTTAAGATTGTCACATTCGAATTCGAACCAAATGACATGATTTCCATATTATATATTTATTTTCATTATATTAATTGAAATTCTCAATATTCTCAGCGAAACTCTTTTTTATATCAAATAATTATTTTGAATGAAGTAGTTTTATGATATTTGAAATGCATTTATTTATAATAAAATATTTATATACGTATTTTCTAATAAGTTCTTTGAGTGTGGCCTTGCTCTATCCAGCGATTACTAGTTTATGCTTCTATCTAGCTAATATCCCTCAGCCAGTGTGTAGAATTCCATAGAAACAACCTTCCTACTGCATTCTCTACCAAACCTATGCCCATAAATCTTCTCACCTCACTGAAATTCTCACAATATAAGAAACCTTTGATGGGTCCAAAATTCAAATATTTGATTTAAGGAATTCAATCAAATAATTGCATGTAAGTGAATCATTTCATCTTATCTTTTCTTTTTTGTTTTTGTTTTTTAAATTGAATCGATTTTAATATTATTATTTTTTAATATAATATTATCTAATCTTACATAACCATCATAAGTTCTACTTTGAAAGTAACATTTTGGAAGAAATTGTGGATTATAAATACATCAGAATCGATTTCAACAAAAATCTAAGTTGGGATGGTTCTAGAAAGAAAAGAACTTTGTGGGGTTGGAAAGCATTTTATGCTTTTCAAAATAGGTGTAGAGAGGCAGAGTTATGGGATTGGAAAACCACTCAAACTCTTTTTGGGCTTCTAGTGATTCCGGTGATTCTCTATGGTTGTGAACTATGGGCCAACAATACATCCGACATGCAGTGGAAACAAATTGAGAAAATTCATAAGCGTTTGATTACAAACAAATTCAAGATTAAAAGTGCAGTTCCTTATCCTATCTTGTTAAGTGAAACATGGGTTGCTCCTATTGAAGCAATTGCTATGGTGCGAGTCATAAGGTATTTAAAAAAAATTGAGCAAATGGAAGAGGGTAGATGGCCTAAGGTTGTCTTTAATGACATATTGTGCAATAGAAAAAAGACTTGGATGCAACAAAATAACAAATGGTTTAGTAAATGGGGTATTTGCTTGAACACATGTTCCATAAACAACAATGAGATAAAAGATTTTGTTATGGATAAGTTCCACAAGCGTACCTGGGATAAGGAGCTAGGAAGAAAGAAAAAATACTATATTGAAGTGTTTAATCCCACTCATAGTCATCAACCAAAAGCATACATAGAGCCCAATATCTCTTGGTGAGCTAAAATTCTTATTGCTTAGTTAAGGACTAACTCTCATCAACTCCACTGTGAAACAGGGTGTTGGAAAAGGCCAAAAGAAGTGTGGGAGGAAAGAGTATGCATTTTTTTTTCTTCCGGAAAAGTGGAAACACAAAAGCATTTCATTTTAGAATGTGAGGCCTTCAAAGACAACAAGGAAAGTTATGCAGATATGCTTGCAACTAGCTCTTGGTATAATCTATTTAGCGAGGGGTTTGTCAAGAAGCTCGGAGCATTTATTGTGAGGCTTCATGGAAAAAGGGTCGAATACATCAAGTAGATGAAGAAGCAATATGTCCCATAGGCTATCTTTAGCCTCGTGGGCATTAAGCTAATTTTATTTCTTTCTTCTTTCATGATAATATGTTTTTTGAATTAGGTTGTAGCACATTTCTAAATAGGGTACAAATTTGATGGACACTCTTACTCGTCAAGTTAATTTTTTATGACAGTTTTCTTTTCAAAAACACTTTTCACAAGACGTTTGACTTTTATTTTTACTCATCATTTAAATATAATGTAATATGTGTTGTTATTATTTTTTTGTTGTGAACATAACATTTTTTTGTTAATATAAGTTTTGTATTTTGTGTGAGTAATTTTTTAATTTTGGCTTTGACCATAAACTAAACTTCAACCAAGTAATATTGTAGATGTATATGTTTTATATTATTTTTAAAAGATCAAACATATTCAACCATGTTCATTCTTAATACCAAGCTAGTGTATGATTTCGTAAAATTATGTATAGTCATTATTCATGTAATTTCAAAGGATTTACAAATTATGCTAAACCATTCTTGGAAAGTTTTGAACTAGCTTGCTCAAACCCATTAACTATAATGTATTTTGAAGAGGAAGAATCAATCTTAGCTTTCAATTTCATGAGTTAGACTTAAGGAGGACCTTATTAATAATAATGTATTTTGAAGAGGAAGAATCAATATTAGCTTTCAATTTCAATTGCTCAAACCCATTAACTATAATGTATTTTGAAGAGGAAGAATCAATCTTAGCTTTCAATTTCATGAGTTAGACTTAAGGAGGACCTTATTAATAATAATTCAAGTTTTGAAGCCATTTTTAATTAAGAAATTAGGAAATTTTTAACTTTTCAAGCAATAATATTATGCAAGGATGGATTTTGAAGAAATTCATAATCTTCTCACTAGTTAACACCTAAAAGGTACAAATCCAATTGTGTTTAGATTTAAGTGTAAATGTATCGAAAACATCATAGCCTTTGAAACCACACATTTGAGATTTCTAGATCCAACCACAAAATATATTTGTTTTATAATCAAATTAATAAATAGACCAATTTGATAAAAACCAATATCTATCACCAAAATGTGCCAACACTAAATAAATTACATAAAACTCTCAAAATGAAACAAAAAACAATTGTTTCGCTTACATAAATAAGAAAAGTCGGTTAATGTTTAATATAGAATACCAATGGCCCATGGGTGTGGACCTGTTATGTGAGTCTCAACCTTAAATCTTTAGGATTCAATGTTCATGCTTTATGTGTAATTGTGTACAATGTAAGATCATATGGTGTGAGTGAAGATGGAGATGAGTTTTTTCTAATAAGTCCAAAGATGACTATGGATGAGTCTATGCTTTTCTTGAACTATCATCTTAAAGTCTTAATGTTGTAGGTGTTCAATAGTGTGATACGTATCACGAAGTCTCAACCAAAAGAATCAGTAACTTATTTTGTTTTCTATAATTTATTTGAAATTGCATATATATATATATAAAGGTACATTTATGAGGCACTCAAGGGTGGTAGGAGGGGGAGGGATCTTACTTAATCTCGATGGAATTATTGAAACCAAGTTTGCATGGGGCCTGTGAAGAAAATCAAATAATCAACCAGAAATGTATGGCTTGCTTCAAGTTCTACACATTGCTAAAGGCAAATTGCTAATCATAATTCATCATCTCATTAAGCAAGGCAGCCCAAAGGATAACTCCCTTGCTAAGTTGCTTCAAATAATTAAAGGACTAGTGGAATCCTTCCATTGCAAATATCTTTATCACATTCTTGTTGAGAAATTCTTAAGGCAACTTATTAGGGTGATTTCTTTTAAATTGATATTTGCTTGTGACATTATTTTATTTGATTGATTAAGTTATTCTTCTCTTTGATATTATTATGTTCTTTATCATCAAACAATCACCAAAAATATAAATGTCATCAAAGACAAATGGATACAAGATGTAGGAAATCTAAATAAATTACATAAAAGCTCTCAAAATCAAACAAAAAACAATTGTTTCACCTACATAAACAAGAAAAGTCGGTTAATGTTTTATATAGAATACCAATGGCCCATGGGTGTGGACCTGTTATGTTAGTCTCAACCTTAAATCTTTAGGATTCAATGTTCATTCTTTATGTGTAAGCGTGTACAATGTAAGATCATATGGTGTGAGTGAAGATGGAGATGAGTTTTTTCTAATAAACCCAAAGATCACTATGGATGAGTCTATGCTTTTCTTGAACTATCATCTTAAAATATTAATGTTGTAGGTGTTGCATAGTGTGATATGTATCAGAGAGTCTCAACCAAAAGAATCAATAACTTATTTTGTTTTCTATAGTTTATTTAAAATTGCATCTCTCTCTCTCTCTCTCTCTCTCTCTCTCTCTCTCTCTCTCTCTCTCTATATATATATATATATATATATATATATATAGGTACATTTATGAGGCACTCAAGGGTGGTAGGAGGGGGAGGGATCTTACTTAATCTTGATGTAATTATTGAAACCAAGTTTGCATGGGGCCCATGAAGAAAATCAAATAATCAACCAGAAATGTATGGCCTCCATCAATTTCTACACTTTGCTAAATGAAAATTGCTAATCACAATTCATCATCTCATTAAGCAAGGCAGCCCAAAGGATAACTCCCTTGCTCAATTGCTTCAAATAATTAAAGGACCAGTAGAATCCTTCCATTGCAAAGATCTTTATCGCATTCTTGTTGAAAAATTCTTAAGGCAAATTATTAGGGTGGTTTCTTTAAAATTGATATTTGCTTGTGACATTCTTTTATTTGATTGATTAAATTATTCTTCTCTTTGATATTATTATGTTCTTTATCTCAAACAACTACCGAAAGTATAAAAATCATCAAAGACAAATGGATACAACATGTAGGCAATCGGTTAGAGAAAACCCCTCTCTTAGGGGAAACCCAAAAAAATTCTCCTTCTTCAGGAATCAATTAAAATGAGACAACCAAGATTTCTAGACCAATACCAAACCTACCTCCATCCACCAGCTCAACCTTCTATACAAGATTCTTCAAAGTCAAGTTCAAGCAAGTGCTTCAAATCATGTGAACAAGGGTCTTAGCTCTTTCCCTTAGCTTATGAAATTCTTGGTTTGTACCTTTGGTCCTGTACCTTAGCTAATATACTTCAGGAACTTTGCACATGTGGACTGATGTAGAATATATTTCGATCTCCATTCTTCTTTACATGGACGTTCCTTCAATCAATAGACCTTCCATCTTTGTCTTTTCGCTCTCCTTGTCTATTTTAAAGTTGTAGATCGAATGTGAGATTGATTCACCAATAGGTTGAAGTTCTGGCCTATAGTCTTCATGTTGCATGAATTTCTTCAATGAGGCTGGCATGTTAATAAAAGAGGCCAATTTATAGGAGATTGAGTTGACTTGGTGGAGGAGCCTTATTTTCCATTTTGACACACAAAAAAACAAATCTTCTTCTTTGACATAAGAAGGCCATGAAGGGTATTTTACATGTTGACATGGACAATGACTTATGATATAAACCCTAGAAGCCTTCAATGGAGGCTTGACCTAGAAACAAAATACATAGAGCATGAAACCCATGCTCATAAAGAAAGAAACCAACAACAAAAAAAAAGAAAAGAACTTTTACAATATTTTTTCTTTCTTTTGATAAATGCATTACATCATGACTCAAATACAATTATGAATACTAATACTAGTTACATTCTTCAACAATTTTTAGAATTCATAATGTTGAGGTTGATTTACAAGCAAATAGAGCTTTTAACACATATTTCATTAAATTTAGAAGTTTTCAATGGATCTAGAATTTAGAACTTTAACTAGATTAAGTTTTTCAAAATGAGGAACTAGAAAGTCACTTAGTTCACTAATTTTAATGTAGATATTCACCATTTTTTGTGTAAAAATTATCATGATAAGCTTTATAAAAAAAATTATATAAACTTGCTAAAGCAAATCTTTCACATCTTAATCTTGGATTCCTTACATTATCTATTTTAATAGTTTTTATGGTTTATATTAAAAGATAAGTTTTTTAAGGTTATTTTATGAAAATAATGATGTGTATTTTACTATAATTAACCCATTTAATTATAATCGAATATAGTAAATATCATGTATGTTTTCAGCTACAATTATTACTAAGAAAGTGTTGGCACAATTTAAAAGTCTATCGCCTTTGCAACACTAATAATATGGTTGAAGATTAAAAAACTCTCATAGATCATCCAGTTTATACTCATATTGGAATTAAATTTCAAAATATTTGTGACACTGCCAACCTTTTTGATTGTTTAACTAAACAAAATTATGATGGTCTTGAAACACTTATTTTAATGTTTTTTGAGCATATTAACAATAAAATTCGAAATAACTTTTAGTAATATCTTTTTACCCATTTTTGGTCTTCGTGGATGATAATCATCATTATCACCATCATAGTTGCATACTATTGTAGGAAGTTTGCACCATTTTAGAGTTGAGGAGAAAAAAAATAGTATCAAATTAAATGTTGAATGTGAGTAGTAGCATAATTTATTTTTATTTATTATTTGTACTTTTATGTTAATAAAAAAGTTGATTGAGGCTTACTTAATGAATAATAGATTAATATGCAAGATACATATTAAGTATAAAGTTATTTAATGACAAATGATCTTAGTGATGTGTCCAATATATACCATTATTTAGAACTTTAACTAAATTAAGTTTTTTCAAAATGAGGAATTAGAAAGTCACTTAGTTCACTAATTTAATGTAGATCTTCACCATTTTTTGTGTAAAATTATCATGATAAAATTTATAAAACAAATTTATATAAACTTGCAAAAGCAAATCTTTCACATCTTAATTTGGATTCCTTACATTAACTATTTTAATATTTTAATGGTTTATATTAAAAGATAAGTTTGTTAAGGTTATTTTATGAAAATAATGGCGTATGTTACTATTATTAATCCATTTAATTATAATTCGATATAGTACATATCATGTATGCGTTAAGTTATGCTTATTACTAAAGGAGTGTTAGCACAATTTAAAAGTCTATCACCTTTGCAACACTAGTAATATGGTTGAAGATTAAAAAAACTCTCATAGATCATCTAGTTTATACTCATATGGAATTAAATTTCAAAATATTTGTGACGCTACCAACTTTCTTGATTGTTTAACTAAACAAAATTACGACGATCTTGAAACACTTCTTTTAATGCATTTTGAGCATAACAATAAAATTCAAAATAACTTTTAGTAATATCTTTTTACCTTCTTATATACCTTATTTGGTCTTAGTGGATGATAATCATCATTATCACCATCATAATTACATACTATTGTAGGAAGTTTGCACTATTTTAGAGTTGAGGAGAAAAAAAAAATTAGGATCAAATTAAATGTTGAATGTCAGTAGCAGATTGAGGCTTGCTTAAATAATAATAGATTAATATATATCATAAAGTTATTTAATGACAAATGATCTTAGTAATGTATCCAATATATACTATTATTTAAAACATTAACTAGATTAAATTTTTTCAAAATGAGGAATTAGAAAGTCACTTAGCTCACTAATTTTAATGTAGATATTCACCATTTTTTCTGTAAAAAATATCATGATAAACTTTATAAAAAAATTATATAAACTTGCTAAAGCAAATCTTTCACATCTTAATCTTGGATTCCTTACATTATCTATTTTAATAGTTTTTATGGTTTATATTAAAAGATAAGTTTTTAAAGGTTATTTTATGAAAATAATGATGTGTATGTTACTATAATTAACCCATTTAATTATAATCAGATATAGTAAATATCATGTATGTGTTAAGCTACAATTATTACTAAGAAAGTGTTGGCACAATTTAAAAGTCTATCGCCTTTGCAACACTAATAATATGGTTGAAAATTAAAAAACTCTCATGGATCATCCAGTTTATACTCATATTGGAATTAAATTTCAAAATATTTGTCATGCTACCAACCTTCTTGATTGTTTAACTAAAAAAAATTATGATGATCTTGAAACACTTCTTTTAATGTTTTTTGAGCATAACAATAAAATTCGAAATAACATTTAGTAATATCTTTTTACCTTCTTATATACCATATTTGGTCTTAGTGGATGATAATCATCATTATCACCATCAACATTACATACTGTTGTAGGAAGTTTGTACCATTTTAGAGTTGAGAAGAAAATATTTTTTTAGGATCAAATTAAATGTTGAATGCGAGTAGTAGCATAATTTATTTTTATTTATTATTTGTACTTTTATGTTAAAAACTTGAGGCTTACTTAATGAATAATAGATTAATATGCAAGTTATATATTAAGTATAAAGTTATTTAATGACAAATGATCATAGTAATGTGTCCAATATATACCATCATAGATCCATTTTAAGTGCAGATGTAGGGATCAAATTTCTTCACGTGCAAACACTTTGAGTGAAAAATACAATGTGTTATTTTTCATTGTTGAAACTGTATTTTTGAATGCTAAATAGAATATATATACGACCAAATAAAAATTTTAACCATAAAAAACTTTTTTCTTATATATAGATATATATGAAGTTGATATTGACATAAATTAGTTAAAATAAATCTTCAAATAGTTTCTCTGTATCTCTAGCTGAAATATTTTTGAAAAGTATAAGATTTAAACATCTAATTCACACATTTATATACTTCTAATTACTTTACAAAATATTCATTTTTTTTACTTTTCTATTTAGAACATAATTTTTATTCTCCCCGCGCCCCCCCCCCCCCCCATATTGGGATGTAAAATGAGCCTCTCGTCTCAATTACTAATCATTTTAATGATCAAAATCAATCATGAATTAGAATAGTAACAAAATAGTACAATTTGATTATTTTCAAATACAACAAGAAAGAGAGAAAATTGACTAAGATATTTATTACAAATGTTTAGTTTTTATTCCTATAGTGTTTAAGCATATTATATTGAAAAGAACATATTAACATTCATCTAAAACTTAGATTCCTTACATTATTTCTATTATCATTAACATTTATATTTATGTATTAAATTTGACTCGTGAATAATAGATTTTGCCAAACAAAACAAAAAACTTACCTATAAAGTTATTTAACAATATACTAATATTGTTTTTCTTACTATTATTGACCATTTTAAATTGACACTAACTACTTTTCCTAAGTTGAGTACGAATTAATTATACTAGTACAATGTTGGCACCAATTCAAAATCTATAAGAGGAAATATTTTATAATTCTAGTTGTGTTGTTCAATGATCAAAATATTTCTTTTATAAATTAGAGGGCAACAAAATAGTGAATTTGATTTATATCAATTATAATAAGGAAAGCTCACCTCAAACATTATATCAAGTGTCTAGCATTTATTCATTAAGTGTTTAAATGGTTTATATTAAATAGAATACTAATTAAGTACTCCATTGTTTTTTTAATAGACCACGTATATAAGATGTTTTTAAGTGCATTATTGAATTTGATTATGCATATTTGATATGGTGAGAAGTCATGTTGGTCAAATAAAGCTTTGAAAACTTAAATATTTTATGGCATTGTCATGTAATTTGTATAACACATGGTTACATTGAAATATTAGATAATATAAAACTCCTCCAAAAATAATATGAAGAGAATATTTGATAAAATGTGTCTGAATGTATATTAATAGATCCTTCAAAAAAAATTACATTCACGAATCATATAAACCTACTCTTAAAATATTCGCTCAAGTAGATCAAGAATGGCTTCTACACCATATTTATTTATCTTGGGCTTCTTGCAATGTTCTTTCTTTGGCATCCATGCCTATACTATGGTATTAATTGGAATATAGCGAAGTTCTATGTCATCAGGATTTGGTACCCAATATTGCTCTAAAAATTTTCCATTGTATTTCCCTGACATAGGCTTCCACCAGTCAACCTTTACATGAAGATTCTCACTTTCATTATCCCTAAAGATATCTGAGATGGATTTTGCCATCCAAATCATCTCTCCTGCATCCTCGTTTCCTAATCTAACTAGCAACATCTTTCCTTTCTCAACATCAATCATCGGATTGAAAGTTGGTTTTGGCTTGTTACATTTGGGTCCAACATATATTGGTTCATCTATCACATTATCAAAATCTCCATCCATAATGCTTGAGATTACTTGGAGTGCATTATGATCAACATCAACAATGTGCCTTGTCCTAAGCCAGAAATCGTCAGAAGATGAATCACTCCCATCTATTATTCTATGATCACTATAGATTCCATCTAATGTAACAAGAACTTTTCCCATTACACCACTTTATTTTTCCATTCCTCTGTAACAATTGGTGAATCCTCATTCCCAATAGTGTCTTTCCACATTTTTATGTATGATGTTATCCCTTCCTTTAGTTCTTTTAAATAGACATCATTTTGTTTGGAAGCTAAGAAAGATGGCTTCCCTATGGGAATTATAGGTCGGCCTTCATCATCTATATTCCATAACTCAACTGGTTCTGACCACTCAATATCTCTAATTGATTCTTTGTACCTTAATACTGGAACATCATTGAGTACAAGAAATTGGAAGTATTGGACACTAAGATGTCCAACTAGTGCATTTTTTCCCTCCTTGATGTATCCATTAAGGAAACTTTTGAAGTCATAGACCTTGTCAATAAGTGTAGGTGGAAACACTCGATTTTCTTCAATTGTGAGATATGTATCCATCATTTCAGGTAAAGAATAAATATCTTTACTTTTTAGGTCGGAAGACATTCTTCCATAGGTTCCATCTATGTCTTCATGGGTGTGCCCCACAGGCAAGAACCCAACCTCAATAGTGATGAAGACACCAAGTGCAGTTAAAAGAGATAGAAACATGAAAAGATAGCGATTCTTATTATCACTTGCTGCATTGTCCAAATGTGGAGGAAGAGGTTTAAAATCAACATTTTGACTTTTTGAACTTCCATGAGATTTAAAATCATCCTTGTACCCTTGACATTTTGAGTAAATAGAGGTGTCAAGTAATGCATTTGTAAGTGGGTTTCTTGAAATTCCACTTTCATAAAGTAGATCGCCATAAATATCCATTTGTGGGTCTTCAAGGTCCCTTAAGCACTTTGAAAGGGATGTAATAGTAAATTGTGATCCCATATGGACAAATGGTAAGGAGAAATGACCAAAACCTCCTGCCTTATGCCCATGTGTAAGCATACCTGTCAATAACAAACCTAAATTTGTTCCTACAATAGATTTAGATTTGACATGTAGCCTTGGGATTGAAGTCTTTGTTTTGTCCATTTTATCATGGATAATGCTCAAATACTCCTTTGGAAACCGCTCTGACATAATTCTATGGGCATAGTAGCAATATCTTGCACACATAACAATCTTGTTATGTTTCTTCAACCTACCTCGTGCCTTTTCTTCCATCTCTTTTGTAGTTGTTGACTTCATTTGTGCTCTCAACAGAATACATTCACTGCATTTACTGAAGTTGGTGTTCTTTGAAAATGCCACATCTCGAAACTTAGTATTCCAGATCTTGCTCATTATTGATTGTGATGCTGATGGGTAATTGAGCTTTTGAAGAGCATCATTGATCTCTTTTAACAAAGAATTTTGTGTGTTAGTCGAAGGAAGCAATCTTAAAGAAGCAGATGTTCCATCTTCTTCAACTTGACGTGTTTGGTTTGGTGAAAAATCTGAAGTATCCATTACAATTTTGTGCAATATTTCTATGGCTGCCATTGTGTGAGCTCTTGCTTTGCATGTGTTGGTGTTACCATGAATAGCTTTGATCTGTCCATGTTGGAAATAATGCTGGTGGTTATAGAATTTGCTTTGAGGAATTTTATGTATCTTATACCATGCTTTCTTACAAATAATATTCCCATTAAATCTCATGTCCTTTACATTTCTAGAAATAGGTACTAGGCCATGGCCATGGCCCTTTGACATGACTGTGTTTGACATGAGTGAATTCAAGACAAATTCTCTAATACCATTTTTATTTATTTGTCTCATATCCCTTCTAGCACCTGCAATGGCCTTCCTATCCACATGTTGAAGACAATCTTTTCTACAACATACATCTGCTGCCAAAACTCGAATTTCTCTCTTCATCTATTTTTGTTTGACATTTTGCAAAATTTTTTGTAGCCATAACTCATTTAATCCTTTTATATGGCTTTGTTACATGCATATCAATTGATTTTCTATTTTTTTCATTACAAAAGTACCCATCCCAATTGTTTAAGGGATTTGTGTCCTCTATAACATCCCATATCACCATTTCCTTGGATGGCTCCTTGAACTTTTCCTTGACCCTTAATATCACACCTTTGTTGTCCACCAACTCATTTATTGGCCATCTAACCAAACAGTGTATAGACATATCCCCAATTCTTCATATCTCACAATTTCCGTCTATCTCTTCTAGAAAAACACCAAAATCCATTTCACCTAGTGTTTCACCCTCAACAATGTCATTCTCGTGGACATTAACTAGCATTCCTTTGGCAATGCACATGCTTGTTCCCATGCATTCATGTGTAAGAGAAACCTTTGTACATATGAATCTAACCCTATCTTGGGGAATATTTGTGGCATGATCATGACAGTGAGGCTCCAAATCTGATTCTGGCCAAATTTCATAAGATTCTAATGCACCCCCAATTGTATGCTCAAATCCTGTTAGATGTGGTAGAGGATCATTATGTTTTAACACCTTCTCGATTTTAACCATTATGCATCCTTTCTTTACCATCTTTCCATGCACTTTATGCCCAAGCTCTTTATTGAATATGGAGCCCTCACCCACCTTCACTCCATGTTGCAAAAGATCTACCTTGTTTCCAATGGAAAATGTGGAAGAAACATTTGCACCTATAAATGAATGTAAATAAGGTTAGTATTTACTCAAAAAAAACATTTATTATGCTATCAATAATATATAACACATGCTTCAATATTTTGATTTACCTATGTTGTGTCTCAAATCCATGATCTTCCATGGATGTATGTCCCCTTCATTAACATCCTCATCAATCAAATCTGGTTGAGTTACATCAATTATCAAAATTGTAACATAACCAGCATTAACCCTTTCTCCAACATAATAAGTTCCAAACTATGCAGATTCGACCCTTCCTAGCGCAATGACTTGATCATTAATAAGGAGATCAACATAGTCCCCTTTTGCCAAAATTATATTTTCCATTGTAGCTTGTATCAATTCTGTAACAACAATTAAATCGTAACTTGTAATTAAAAGGTTGAACTGTGTAAAGTGCGACTTTATATTTTCACAAAAACACACGACTTACAAAAAAGTAATATAGATGCAAAATTTAAAATAGTATGGTAGTAATATTGTATGTAATGAAACATTGTTTCCTCAAATGAAAGCTAACAATCAATATCATTCCTTCTACTACAAACATAAGCATATTGCTAGAAGCAACATTACATGGTCAAATAAATCTAGCACATGCTAGATCTCCTTCTATGACAAACAAGCACATTATCAATAAGAATATTCTAAGGCAAAGGAAATCCACCACATGCTAAATTTCCTTCTAATGTAAATAGAAGCATATTACTCACAAAAACATTTCAAAGTAAAAGAAATCTTACACATTCTAGAGTTTATTCTAGCACAAACACAATCACATTGCCAAAAAAAACATTGCAATGTGAAAGATATCTAGCATACGCTTGATTTACTTCTAGCACAAACAAAAGCACATTGCCAACAATAACATTGTAGGGAAAACAAAATCCAACAACTTCTATCAAAAGCACAATCACATTTCCAATAACAACGTCGCAAGGTAAAATAAATTTAACGCATGCTAGCTTTACATGTAGCATAAATACAAGCATACTACCAAAAACAACATTTCATGCCAGAAGAAATCTAGTGCATGCTATATTTCCTTCTAACACAAACAAAATCACATTACCAAGGTGAAGGAAATCTAACACGTGTTAGATTTCCTTCTATAATAAACAACCAAATTTAAAACAACAATATTGCATAGCAAAAGAAATCTAGCCCAAACACAAGCACAACATTTCCAATAACATTGCCAAGGTGAAGGAAATCTAACATTTGCTAGATTTCCTTTTATCATAAACAACCAAATTGACAACAACAATATTGCCAAGAAAAAGAAATCTAGCATAGTTTCTAGCCCAAACACAAGCACGTTTCCAATAAAAATATTGCAAGGTGAAAGAAATTTAACGCATGTTAGCCTTACATGTGACACAAATACAAGAAAACTACCAACAACAACATTGCATGCCAAAAGAAATCTATTGTGTGTTATGTTTCTTTTTAACACAAATCAAGAAAGTGTAATGGCGATTCTCTACCACCAGGATACCAATGTAAAGTTTCATTGTTCAAAAGTTTAGGGCCTCCTTGGTAAAACCATACATGTCATATTCAGTGACTATGGCATACTCTGAGGTAGATTCAGTAATAAATTTTGTGCATCAATAGAGTTTTGGCATTTTCTGGCTAAGTTAAGGCACCAACACCACAATTGTTATGAATCACCTAGTCAAGTCTCAAGAGAGAGCCTCTTTTGTCTCATCACTATATCAATCCATGAAATGGTGGAGAGCCTAACAACCTTCTCTTTTAATCACTCAAGCTAGACCAAATTGACAAGTTGTATTCCTACCTAACCAAACATTTTCCATGTTTTTGCTTCCTCATAAAAAGATAGCAGTCTAGGGGTTATCCTGATGCAAAATGTACCTCTCGGCAGACTATGTTAACACCTTGTTTTAGGAGATTAACCCACTAGCCTTTGTTCTATGGTGACTTTCCAAACCCAATAGGTCCTCCATAAGTTTACTCTCGTATTGAATCTAAAACCATTTAACTATGATTAATTGGTAGCACATGCAATTTGCAAGGAAGGGTCACAGTTTCAGGTTTGGACCATTTAGTTAGCTTTATAGCTTAAATGGCAGTTTCATACTTCGAGTTAAACTATCTTTGACATATATAATATAACTGACCTAGTCCATTTTTATATCACTACTACAACAATCCATGAAATGTGCATGCAAGGTCTAAAATCAATGCTTGACTTGGCTTCCATAATAATGTTCCACATTTGAATGGACTTCCCAAAAGATTGCATTGTGTTTATATAATGCTTCATGCATCTCTAGTAAAAACTAAAGGCTAGATGCCAAATGTGTTTGTCAGATGTTGCTTATGAATGCATAAGATAAGGTTGGTGTATTTCATATATTCTCATGCATCTCTAGTAACAACTAAAGGCTAGTTGCCAAAGGTGTTTATCACATGTTTCTTATGAATGCATAGATAAGATTGGTGTCTTTCATATATTCTCATTACAATACTGAATGTTGGATCTAACTCTTCAATGGTCCATGGATTGAGTTTTAACTCGTTGAGGTATATGTTACAATGGGCCAGTATCTTGAGCACTGGACAAACGGGTTGATTGGTTTTTTATTGAATTCGATTACAAAGGAGGTATGCTAGAAACTCTTGACATCTTCTACAGTCCTCACTCAACCACACAACAAGTGGATTACTGGTAATCCCAATTAGATGTTTGGGTGCCATAATACCAGACATCTATATCGAAACGTTCACTCAGATTTTGTGGGGATCGTATCAAAAGCAATGGAATGGCTCCTGGTTTCAATCAGGTTCCTACTTTATATAATATGGAACACACCCCTCGGGAGCCCTCAAATGAACTGCGTATGTTTGTGCTTAAGGAGGCTCCCATCCATAATTGCATAATAAAGGACACTAGTCAAATGGCTCTTGGAAAGATAATCCTTGGAATGGACTCCCAATTGGTGCCACATAGACATAGCATAATGGAGAATAATGTAGATTATATTATCATTCATATGGCAGGTCAACATTGACACATTTCCAAAGGCAAATATTCCAATCCATATCTAGATCTGAGGTCTTCGGCTTCATCTCCTCCCTTATATAAAAATACAGAAATGGATACTTCCCCTATCTCAATATAGATACAGATGTGGAAAACCTAAATATATGATGAATCGTTGGGTCTTGAGCTACTAACAGTCAAAAGGGCCTTCTTTCAAGCAAAAAAGACGTTTATTAATCTGGATCACCCCAGAATTGGATTGACTAGGAAAAAGAAGGCATTAAGTATAAAATTATATCCTCTTGTGTTGGTGTGGGGTCCAAGCTCAATACATGATTTTATGAAACCATTGAAGCATCTCGTTATCCATCCATTGATCTGGGTACCTCCAATGAATACTACGAAGCAATAGAGCATGAGTTGTTCACTGTTGCTCCCCCAATCATCCAGTTTCTTCACAGGCATGAGCTGTTCACTCTTGCTGATATTGGCTACCAACAATCTGTCATTTCTCCACTGTGTGGAGGATGGGGAGACTAAAAAAATTGTAGAATTATTTGGAATTAGAGTCAGACCTTTTGCTGAAGCCCAGTAAGCTCCCATCCATAATTGCAGAATAAAGGACACTAGTCAAATGGCTCTTGGAAAGATAATCCTTCGAATGGACTCCCAATCGATGCCACATAGACATAGCATAATGGAAAATAATGTAGATTATATTATCATTCATATGGCAAGTCAACACTGACACATTTCCAAAGACAAAAATTCCAATCTATATCCAGACCTGAGGTCTTCGGCTTCATATCCTCCCTCATATAAAAATACAGAAATGGATACTTCCCTTATCTCAATAGATACATATGTGGAAAACCTTAATAATGATGAATCGTTGGGTCTTGAGCTACTAACAATCAAAAGGGCCTTCTTTCAGGAAAAAAAAGACTTGTATTAATCTGGATCACCCCGGAATTGGATTGACTAGGAAAAAGAAGGGCATCAAGTATAAAAATATATCCTCTTGTGTTGGTGTGGGGTCCAAGCTCAATACATGACCCCAACCAACCATGCCTCTAGTACTAGATAGAGTGTGAATGAAAAATCAAAGCAGAATTTGCAGTGTTAGACCAAGGCTAATATCCACAAGTGCTCTCCAGTCATCATTTCACTCATCATGTGCAGACAAATTAGAGAAATGCTCAAACAAAGCATTTTTAGCACCAGCACCATGATTTGATCTATTATGAATTCCTTTAAGACGGACTCAATTTACAAACTAGCTATTAATGTAGTAATGTTATTGTCCAAACAAAGCTGAAAAGCACGGGCAAGAAGGCAACAGCTCTAGCATTACTACAGTTACCAGTAGAGTAAAGTTCAGAAATACGGGCACTAAGACAAACAACTATATAATCAATTTAGTTGTCATCTCAGTAAAGTTTACAGGTGCAGGAATTAAAGATAATTACAAAATTGAATAGTGCACAACAATCAGGCAGATCATTGTCAATGAAAAACATCACTTGTCTATTGTCATTTAGAATAGCATCACTTGTCTGTTGTCATTTAGAATAGGTGCCAAAGGCAACTGCCGAGAAAAAAGGATGTACAAAGGGGAAAGCACAACAAGTGCACCCTAGAGCATGAGTTGTTCACTCTTGCTCCCCCAATCATCCAGTTTCTTCACAGGCATGAGTTGTTCACTCTTGCTGATTTTGGCTGCCAACAATCTATCATTTCTCCACTGTGTGGAGAATGGGGAGACTAATTAAATTGTAGAGTTATTTGGGATTAGAGTCAGGCCTTTTGCTGAAGCCCAATAACTATGAGAAGAGGTTTTTGCATTGGCTCATTCAAAATTTTGAAAATAAACTGTGGTTATGGGAAAACAGATGGCTCTCTTTAGACAGTAGGATGGTCATGATAAAGGTAGTCCTACAAGGTATCATTGTCTACTGGATGCATTTGTTTCATTTTCCAATGTCAATTATTCACAAAATCAACTCCACCATGGCAGATTCCTTATGGGTTGGGTCCGGTTACAAAAATACGCTTCACCTATCTAAACTAGACTCAATTTGCAAGCCCATTGATGGAGGTTGGGGCATCAAACACACTCACACTTTCAATCTGGTACTTCTCATCAAAAATCTATGGACGGCCTTCAAGTGCCTTGGTATTTAGCAAAAAATCATTATTAAAAAATATCTCAATCATGCTACCCTGGAAAATTGGATCCTAGTTGGGGCTCCGGTTAAGAATAATGTGTCTTTCATTTGGAATATCTTGACGAAATCTAAGCCTTGGATACAGGGATATATAATATGGATGGTTAGACGTGGCGACATAATTCGCATTGACCTTGATGCAATCATTGGATTGGCTGGGAATCACATTCTTCCTCCCCCAATCATCCAGTTTCTTCACGGGCATGAGCTGTTCACTCTTGCTGATATTGGTTGCCAACAATCTGTCATTTCCTCCTCTTCCAGTTGGCCACATGCTGAAAATTTGGCTATTCTGATGGAGCTCAATGTCAAATGGGAAAATTACAGATCTCATCTCTATCATGCAGATATTGCTCTGTCTAAGAGGGCAGATAGGCATTCTTGGGGCGGCCTTTCTCATGGTGGACAAATCTCTACCAAAGAAACATACAAGTACATATACAACATGCAAAGGTAGTGCGCTAGAACTATTTAGCAAAATAAAGGCACCACCTAGTGCTATGGATAATTCAGTTGGTTGAACTACATAAAGTATTTCGAGGTGTGAGTTCAGTTCTCTTTGGTGCATCCAGACTTGACCTGACCAGACTTTATGTGTTCAGTGGCCATCCAGTTCAGCCCTCTACAGTAAATCAGTCTTATCATATCTGGATTCATAATTCCACCTACTACAAAGGTCTAATCAGACCTGTAGCTATTTATGGACACCATTCAGTCTACTGGCCATCCAGTTCGGCAATTCCTATTTCCAACCCCATTGAAACATAAATGCAGCCTGACATGCAAGGGATATAGCAGTTCTCTTGTATTTATGTTTCAATGGGGTTGACTTTGGCATTTTAGCAATAAAGCAACTGCTATATCCCTTGCATGTCAAGCTGCATTTATGTTTCAATGGGGTTGGAAATAGGAATTGCCATCCAGTTCAGCCCTCTATAGTAAATCAGTCTTATCAGTTCTGTTTTGATATTTCCACCCACTAGAAAGGTCTAATCAGACCCGGTCTTATCAGTTCTGTTTTGATATTTCCACCCACTAGAAAGGTCTAATCAGACCTGTATCTATTTATGGACACAAGAAATAAAGAATGAAATGTTTCAGGAAGTTTCTGGGCATCCACCATGGCTCCAGCCACTGTAACTGCTGCAACTATTAATCGCTCTGAGAAGCCATATTCAGATCATTAAGAATATTTTATATATGATCTTCTGGGTGGAAGTTTTCTTGTAACTTGCTTTTGTTTTGAATGAACGCATGTTGGAGAAAGCAAGTCCGTTCATATGAATGATAGACGCGGGTGGGGTGAGAAATCAGAGACGTGGGGGCTCTTTTGTCCTTCTGATTCAACTTGATTGATGTCCAAATTTACCTCTGAAAACTCAGAGAATGCATGTCCTTGGAATGGTATTTGGTGTATGCAACACACCAGAGAATTGGTTGCCACAATATTCTCTAAATTAGGATTGGAAGGTATCATTTCCTCATCGCTTCACAATCTCTAGTTATTGTGCACTCTGAATCTTATAAAAAAAATTGTCATTGAAAGAATTCCATCATAGTTTGTGTAGCTCAAAGCACTCCTGGGAATACATGACCTTAGTTTTAGTTCACATTGGGGTTTTATTTCAAAGGAACTGTCTAATTCTACTCACCTTTAAGGGGGAAAACTTGGAAGTTTGAGAGGGTCCACACTTTGAATGGCCTTAAAGGAAGTATTCCAGCTCCTTTGACTTGCTGAACCCATCTTGATTCTCTGTCATCTTTTTGGCTTGAATCCAACTAGATCGATGTCATCTTTAACCACAGATTTGTAATTTTGGGATAGTGTTTGTGGATTCATTCAACTAGACACCACAATTACATTGGCACCTATGTAAATAAAAGATCTGATGTTATATGGGCATGTAGCTTCAAGGACAGCATGGCGTAAAGCCATTGCTGCTTTGAGTCAGTTGGCCTTCCTAAACCTGTGTAGAAGTAGCCTCACCAGCAATATTTATGAACCCATCATGAGTTAACCTTGACAAATCTATGAGCAAGATTAGATCCATCAGAAAACAGCAACATAACATAAGCCCTTACAATGAAATGGGTATTCATCCCAAGAGTTTATTCTTGCACATTCTCATGCTTTCAAGGCTTGCATATGTGCTAGAAATCGTAGACAAGTACCCAGACTTGGAAGAAAACTCAAAGTTGCTATGTAGCTACCTAACCTAATTCCAATTCAAGAGGTACAAAACTTAATGAATAATAACGCTCAAAGTGTTATGCTGCTACTGAGCATGCAGGGGTCAGCAAGAAGAGAATTAGGTGAGAGAGAAGATGTTGGAGCAAAATAAAGATCATTGACATTACAAAAAAAGTCATAGGAGTAAGATCTCTTGATTAGAGATCAATGATGGTTGGAGGACATGTGAAATGGTCTTGAACATGACCATCATGGTTTCCAAAATGTGGTGGTTGTGCAAATGCATCTTTCTGGTATGCTAGATCTTGCACCGAAAAATCTAATTCTGTGACTGTCAGTATGCCATGAAGCAACATAAATAGATCTAGACTTTGTAAAAAAAATAAGAAAATTTTACATCCAATGGATCTCCCTTTTCCATGAGGATTGTGACTCCAAGTGAGTTTGAACAAAATCGTAACATAAAATAGTCATAACTTCCTCAATACTTTTCAAAATCACTATTATGATACCAATTCAGAAGTGGCATATAAATTTGGCCTTTGATGGCAGACTTCAATGACCAAGCTTTAAATAAATGACTCGTTGTTTTTGTCCCAACCCCTAAGGTTAGATGTCTTTTGGTAATTGATCTCTATCTTGATCTCCCCTTTTTTTTTGGAAATATGTTTTGGGAAAATTACTACGCCCTTGTTCCATTTTCTCCCTGTACTTATATCCCATGCTCCCTATCCTCCTATCCTCCCTCGTCCTCCATTTCCCACACTTATCTCCCATCGCGATATCTTTATTAGACTCCCCGCAGGTGCATTATTTAGGAGGCATGTTTGGATTCCCCTTGACATGGCATCAAATTATGCCTGGCACCATGCATATGTTAATATCTCTGGTTCGCATGTCGTTATTACGATAACCGTCTACCTGGATCTTGGAAATTACCTCCGCTTAGGATAATGATGGTTTTCATTGGAAATTGCATTGAGGAATTTAAGGGCAAAATGATGGGAAACATGTGGTTGAGTAGGATAATTCATAATAAATCAGACGCTCGTCTGAATCCATCATCATCCATGAATGAATTAGTTACTTGGTTCATTTTGACACCTCTGATAGTTGATAATTTTGTTACAGTTCTGGCCCCAAACTTCATTGTGGCATCCAGGCGCACATCTTTCAGGAAGCTCTGTGAAGAGCTCCTATGCTTTAGATTGCAGTCGCTTATCCATTGGTTTGTTCACTCGTGGGCTCGTCACTCCTATTCATGGGAAAATTGGCACAAATTTATCTCCAGTTCTCAATAGTATTTGGCAATGCCTAGCCCTTTATCGTTGGTTAGTTACACATGGCCTCGAGCTCAATTGCATGAAGATATTTTTGGGTTCCATGTTTCTAGTTTGGTCATTAACAATATAAATGTTTCAAAAGGAACCCCTTTGATGTAGGCTCATATTTCGTTGCTTTGAGTCCTAATTTGGGCTTTTTAGACTGGTTTGCGGCTCGGCCAGGTGCCTGTCCACCTATTCTTTGAGATCTTCTCCCTTTAGTGGTTTTATGAATATTTTGGCTCAGGGGGTGTCTGGTCATTCTAAGTTTATAGGATTTCAACAAATTATCTTGGATTAGGGGGATTTGGGAGATTTGGAAATCAATCTGTTTAAGATATCACTAATTGGAACTTCACCCTTAATCTCTTGTTTTCTCTTACAAATTTGATGGGTTTCCTTTGTGTCATTCTCTCGAAAAGGTTTGTTTCGTCTCTATATTTCGTTGGCTCTCGCAATTTGCTCCCATGTACCAGTATGAATGTTGACTCCGACTCTGACTCCTCTTCGGAAACAAGCCCCTTTTCACATTGTCTATATGCACACGAAGCCCTGCAAAGGGCAGATTATGATCTACAGGTTAAGTTTTTCCAATTATATCACTCTCAAACTGAACATACTAACAAAATCATGGTCCTCCAACATCAGATATCACACCTGGAAGACGAAGTGGATGCACTTAGGGAATTAATAATGGTCCTCAATCTCAGCAAGGACATCAATACAGGTCAAGATCGGCTTCAAGAGCATACAAGCAAGCGACATCAATCTCAATAGGCCTGCATATGAAAATGATTAATGTACATGCAAATGATCACTAGTTATAGGTGCCTCTTAATGTCTTTTGGTCTTGTTGTAGTTCTGCATGTTTTTGAAATACAACACCTCCATGTAATAGGTTTAGGTTTTGTGTTGGGGTTTTTTTATCAATCTAAATATGGGTCAGAATTGAAAAATAAAATGTAACCTCTTGTGTATTTGTTGCAACTGGGTGCAAATTTAATCATTTTTGTTTAAAAATAATTATGAGGCACTCATCAAGTTGATGGTTTGAAAATTAGGTAACCGTCATCGACATCCATATTTTTAAATGGCCAATATTTAACGGTTAAGTAAAGAAAATATAAGTAAATACTTATAAAATTTAACTCTTACTTCTAAACCTAATAATTTTTTTTACAAATTTTTAAATTTAATTGAGATATTTATTTCTTCATACAAAATTTCATAATATAAATGTTTATAAACTAAAAATTATTTATTTAACACTAAATTAAGTATTAAATAAACAACGAAAGCATAAACACAATTCTTAATTTTTAAAAGATTTAAATTAACATAAATCCTATGTATATGTTTATATATAGAAAAATAAAAATAATTATTTGTGTTGAACAAATTACATAAGTATGTGTTTTTTAGCATCTAAAAAGTATTTAATAACTATTTAAAACTAAGTACTTTTCCTATTTCTCTTTTTTAACGTATATATAACAAAAATATGTTTATTTTCCCAAAATGTTATATTAACAATGGCACGTATCAACATGATATTTATTTTATCAAAATATTACCTAAACATTCACTTCATTAAAAATATTAAGCTATGTTCTATCTTTATTAAAAATAAATACAAGTGTTTCATAGATATCTATGATGCATGTTTAAAATCTACAGAGTGACCCTCAGTAGAGAAGTGATTTAGGAATTAGGATGGAAGTGATTTAGGAACCTTGTTGTTATCTTAGTTTAGTTTTTAAGGGGCCATTTGATATGATGCTTCTATCATTGTATATGTGAGATAAAAAGATATGTAAGAAAATTATGATGTGATGTTTTTATCTTTGCATATGTGAGATAAAATGATAGGTAAGAAAATTAGGATTTACAATTGTATTTTATGATATTTTTATGATATGATAAAAGGATTATAAGATGAAATTTTTAATTTGAGTTTTTTTTTCTTAATTCATTTGATTACCAAGAGAGAGTCACCAAAAATTTGAATTAGTTGAACCGTGTGTGCTTTTGTTAGTTAAAAAAATCATTTAAGTGTTATCAATTCACACATTTTATTAGTTTCCTAACTAATACTCACTTTGAAGGATATATAGTGAGAGGAAGAGAGCTACAAAACTCTGCGTACACCTATTTTGGGAGAATTTCTTATGAAGCTCCATTAAACCATTCCTAGGGAAAATCATTGTTTATTACCACTTTTATGATTTCACATACATCTTGTTTTTCCTCCCTATGTTGGTAAAATTCAATGTATTGAGAGGCTAAATGACACATTTGAGCAGGAGGGTCTCCTTTCCTTCAAATAAGCTTAGATTCCTAGTTATCCATGCTCCCATAACTATATTGAGGGGAAGGGTTTTGATATTCTTTGTGTCCTTCTTGGAATACAAAGGTATGAAGGCTTCTTAATTTTCTCCTCCTTCCTATACATTTTTCATCCCTATCATGCTTTCCACTTCTTTTTAATCATCTTTAGTAGAAGTTTAATTGTTTCATTAGCTTGTTTCATAAGTTGTATCAACCTAGCCCATTAAACTCGTTTTTCCCATGTAGGAGATTTATTGTTTATAATCAACCACATGATACTTTCATTTTTGGAGGGAAACTTTAGTTTCTATATTATTCTCCACCATCAAGTCTATTATCCCTCCAACCCTTCCTCAGTGAGGGCTCTATAGCCTAGCTTAGGCACATATGTTCTAGTGGGATTGGGTGACCAAGTTAACTAACTAACTGATCATCATCTTCTCAAATTTTGGCAATTTTGTCTTTTAAAATACTTATATAGCCCTCATATTTAAAATAAAAAAATAAAATAAAAAAATAAAAATAAAAAAATAAAATAAAAATAAAAATAAAAATAAAATAAAATAAAAATAAAAATAAAAATAAAATAAAAATAAAATAAAATAAAATAAAATAAAAATATATATATAAAATAAAATAAAAAAAAAAAATCTCTCAACCCCAACTCCTCCCAAATGGCCATTATTATTGCCAATTTGAATATTATCCTAGTTCACAATTTGTGTAAGAGTGTAAAATTGTTTCCCTCTAAGGTTTGGATCAGCCAAGGAGGTAATCTACGTAAGCCTTTACTGCCTAACCAAGTATCAAGGCCAATTTAAACTTTCATTGGGTAATTTTTAAGGTCTAAAATGGGTGTCCTAAGAAAATAATAAAATAAGAGTTATGAATTTTTTAAAGAAATAAAAAAAACTACCTTTTTATTGTATTTTTGGCTTATCTCCTTATAGGTTAACTCAAATAGCAAATATAGACAACCATTTGGTGCAAAATTAAATTATGCATCTAACAAGTATCTACTTTTCATACTTTTGAGTAGATCCACATAGAAAAAAAATTGAAAAAACATGTTCCTTTCAAGAAAAATGTGTTTCTTTCAAAAAAAAAAAAAATTCATGTATTTTTATTTTTTCTTGGTGTGGGTCTACTAAAAAATATGCAGAGTGGGTAGTCACAGTTTAAATTTGAGTAAATCTATAAGGAGATAAGTAGAAAATGTGATTAAAAAAAGCAGTTGTCTTTTTTTTTAAGGGTGGTTCACGGACATTGAGTGACCGTTGTTAGCTTTGTTGGCATTTGGCCCGAAAATGGATCCAAAACACTCCCAAAATCTCCATTGGTTTGCTTAAAATCATGCAAAGATTGAAATAAGCGAGGGAGGAGAGCCCTTGGAAGGGTAGAAATACACTATCGGGAGGCTAAAACACTTCAAAATCATGAAAAACCCATGTATCAAAGGCTTAAACTCAAGAATGCACAGCAACCATTAGATCTGGCCGATCAATGGCCCAGATCTAAGCAGAAAATTGCAAATCGCCGGTCACAGACAATGGCAATCGGCATAAGACACCGCTGATTAGCGATCGCCGATGATCAGATCGGTGGGTCGAAATCGGCGGAGGCAAATCGGTGGTATCAACGCAGACAATATGGAAGTTGTGACTGGAATCGACAATTAAACGTGGACCATCGATCACATGCGCAGATCGATGGCCCACGTTACATAGCCGGATCGTTATCGGCGTAAACCATGGGGCGTGGCCTTTGCAGATACATACGAGCGACCCGATAGTCGGACCCGACGGCATTATATATGATGTTTTATAATATTTGAAGTCCACGGATTGGCCATTTTTAATGTATTTCGTGTATTTTCGTTATATAATGAAAATACGAAGGGAGCCTTGGGGCAGTGCGATTGTGATGAAGCCCGGACCTGAAAGGGTCTGGGAAGTAGCCCATTTTTCAATGTATTTTTGTGTTTTTGTCGTTTAAACGAAATACAAAAGGAACCATAGGACAGGCTGAGTGCGACAGGCGACAACGACCCAAAGGCGGATCCGATAGAATAGAAGGCCATGTTTAAGGACTTTTTCAAGTCCAAAATAGATAGAGAAGGCATGATTTATCAGTCATTGCAATGTTTTCTGTGTAAATACATGAAATAGTCAAAGGGAACCTTTAAAGGGATTACAGAGGCCCAACCCATTCCACTACATGGCAGAGTACGGGAGGTAGGCTACCGGAAAACAGAGACCGGAAGGGGAATAAAAGGGGCCACAGAGCAACAAAGCATGCACAACTTCTCCCCAAACTGACATAGAGGCCGAGAAGCAGCACAACGCATCAACAAATAGCACAGCTCATCCATAACAACATAATCAATTATGGAGCATCTCTGGCACGAGATAGCTCCCAGACAGTGCATCAAACTACTTGAAGGTGGTTATTCATCTGTTAGAAGGTGAAAACCTCGGAGCCATGCTTGCCCATAGAGGGAACCAAACAGTTAAGGGACAGATCAGACAAGATTAAGACTCTGAGCCTCTTAGAGCTCAGGAGCACTATAAACAGGCTATAAATAGCTGAATGTAAGATGTAATACAGGTTCAAACTTCTGGAGACTGTAGAGACTTTTCTACTCAAACGTCTCATCTTCATTCATTAGCAATACAAGCTTCTTTTGTTGTTATATGTTCAATATTCCATTTTCTCTTATGTTCTAAGCTTGAACTTGAACAATTTGTTCATGTTTTCTTTTGTGTCTAAGGCCAGATAACTGTCATCTTATCTCTGCTTTGATAAATTAGATTTGCAAGCTTCTTTGATGCCTGTAGCTAGCCATTCATATGTGGTCATATATGCATCTGCCGATACAGTCAGTATTTTCTTTTGCTCCCTATAGCTAGCCATTCATTTATGTTTATGTATGCATCTGTCAGTATGGTCAGTATTCTCCATCCATTCATTGAAACTACAAAATTTTGAGCATTAGTGGTCTAAAGCTTTGTAAGCTGAGGGTGTTCATGCATGTCTTGAGTATAAACATAGTTGAAATGGTTATCTGGCTTGATCCAAACCATCATTTGTTCCAATATTTCAGAGAACAATATTGAAGATTATATGTTACCAGGCATCTCCGAGCTACAACCTAGGAGAGTTTCCTGGAGTGATAACATAATTGGCGCCGTTTTCGAGGAGAGGAAACTGAAACTCAGCTTCCCTGGGAAATGACATAGATCCATCTTTGATGATAGACAAATTCTGGGCAATTTTTTGGTTGTAATCATCTATCTGGAGACTCTACTGAAGGCCGAACCTCTTGGCGACTCCATTCCATAGTTCTGGCTTAGTTTTTGAGGCATACTCGGAGAAATCCTCAGAAGCTACAAGATGACCCAATACCTGACCTTGAAAAATTCATCAAAGAGAGAAAGGTATTGCAGAAAGGAGCATCAGGTTCAGGTAAACCTAAACGATCTCCTATATCTCTTCAAGAAAGGCCTGTAATAGAACAAATATATGTTGAGAGTATAGCTTCTAATACTAGCAGCGAAGAAAAACTCTTAGAGATTCATGAAGCTCCTTATTCTTTAGGTTTTCCTTTTGTTGTATGCCAAAAGGAAACCTCACCTCCTATCCATCATACTCCCTCAGTCCTATCAATCACTCCTCAGCCCTCTATCATTTAGACTACCAGTGTTCTTTTAGCCACCACAGCTATGGTAGGTCCACAAGCACCTACCAAAATGGAAAGAATCATAGCTGCTAGGTATGGACCTCTAATACTGCCCACTCCTTTGAATGTTATTCCTACTGGAGAATATCAGAATTATATGCCTAAGTTCACTGGAACTGAAGGTGTTTCAGCTAAAGAACATCTTGAGTCATTCTATAGCTATGCTGATAACCTAGACATTAGTGAAGATGATGTCTGGATGAGAGTCTTTGTCCAAAGCCTAGATGGAGAGGCTAGAAAATGGTTTAGGGAACTGACCCCAACATCTATAGCAGATATTGAGGCCTTAGATGATGCATTCCTAAAGCATTGGGGGGATAAGAAGGATCTCCTTTACTACCACACTGAGTTTGGGAACTTACAGAGGGAAAATGGTGAGTTGTTGTCTGATTTTAATAAGAGATTTAACCGCATGTATAGCAAGATACCAGCTGAAGTGAAACCCACCACTACCTCTACTAGACTCATCTATGCCAACGCCTTTGATTCTGACTTCTATTTACTGTTGAGGGAGAGGCGATGTGCTTCTTTGGCTGATATGCAAGATGCAGCCCTGGAAGTAGAATCAAACATCATGGCTGCAGAAAATCTCAAAGGTAATGCTGATAGAAGAAGACAGAGGGGCGAGCCTTCATCATCTTCAGATCCCAAGATTGATAAAATGGCCAAGATGATAGAGTCATTAGCCTCTGAAGTTTCCAAATTAAAGGTTGAGCAACATTCTGGGAAAGGAAGGGTTCCTAATACCTTTGCTCCTCCAAATCCAAATCCATATAGAAGAGCAAATGAGCAGTTGTAGATTTTGCAAAGAAACAAAGATGCCAATGAAGACCAAAGGGTGAAGACCCCTTTTCAAAATGCAGTCATGGAAGAAGAGCAGTTTGAGGAAGATGATGAGATCCATTGTATGGAAGACAAAGGCAGCGCCACTTTTTTAACCAAAGCTACCTATGAGAAGTCATTATTCAATGACCAGATCAGCCAAGAATGGGATGGTGAAGTTGTTCTACAAATTGAAGATCAACACCAATATAATCTGAGGTCAATGATGAATAATGTCAAGGAAACTCATGTTCATAAAGTTTTTGTCCCTATAGAACAACAAGCTAATAAGTAGAAGCAACCAACAGTTGATCCTATCATCCTCAAAGCTCCAACCATAGAGGTAAGAGGCCTTGACAAGTCCCCTTCTTCTTTCAGTTTTCAATCAGAAATTCAAAAGCTAAGAATACCTATGCCTCTGACTGAACCAATGAAGAATGAGCCCCTCAAGAAATCTATCCTTGAGGCTCTTGAGCCTAATTCCATCCAAGCTTCCACTAACTATGTAAATATACAAGATGACCAACCAGCTGTTATTCTCAGCCCAATGATTGAAAATTGTGAAGACAACTCCCCATCATTCTAATTCTCTTTGACTATTCGTGATAAAGTCCTTCATAATTTCCTTTTGGACACTGGAGCCAACCATAATCCAATGCCCAAGGATGTCATGGATAAGCTCGGTCTTGACATTACCAAACCTTATCAGTTGGCCTCTACACAGCTTAAAAAACCAGTTTGCTAGATCACAGAGGAAGAAGGGCCACAAATTTGGGACATGTTCTTTGATGGGGCTTTCTCTAAGGAGGTTGCAGGAACAAGTAAAGTCCTTGTGTCCCCCACACAAGAATGTGTTGATTCATCTTTTATATTACCTTTTCAGGTCACAAATGACACAGCAAAGTATGAAGCAGACCTTAGTAGGTGTACAAAACCTTCCAAGCAAAACATCCAAGGCTGAAAGCATATAGAGATGAGGTGAAATATAGACCATCTCTGCCTGATAATGTCAAATGCTGGAAAGTTTTTGAAGTAGATGATCAAATTAATAGGCTTTTGCAAGTATTTGATGAATTTTCTGATATGCACATTGACCAAGAGAAAGAAACCTTTGATAGAAAGGTAAAAATGGTCAATTTTTAGTTTGGTGACTGTTTTCTTAAAAGGGATACATCAAAGGAAAGATATGTTTTTTATGGCCCAGTCAATGGGCTATTCTTCAAACTTTATTTCAGTTAAGGCTTTCAACCCTTGGTATTGTAAATATGTTGTTTTCAAGTTTTTATTTCATGCTAAATAGACTCCATGCCCAATGCAACACTCGGAGGAAGATTTGATCTTGTTTTACAAGAAAGGCATTGATCGGTGATCCTTGAAACCTCACAGGGAGGATTTCATCCCCAGAAGGAGCCAATGTTAGCTTTGTTGGCATTTGGCCCAAAAATGGATCCAAAACACTCCCAAAGTCTCCACTGGTTTGCTTAAAATCATGCAAAGATCGAAACAAGTGAGGGAGGAGAGCCCTTGGAAGGGCAGAAATACACTATTGGGAAGCTAAAACACTTCAAAATCATGAAAAAACCATGTATCGGAGACTTAAACTCAATAATGCACAACAGTCGTTAGATCTAGCCGATCAACGGCCGAGATCTAAGCGACAAATCACAAATCGACGGTCGCAGATAGTGGCAATCGGTGCAAGACACCGTCAATCAATGATCGTCGATGATCGAAACGGCGGGTCAAAATCGGCGGTATCGGAGCAGACAATATGGAAGTTACGACTGCGATCGGCGATTAAACGTGGACAATCGATGGCGCACGCAGATCGATGGCGCACGTTACATCGCTGGATCACTATCGGCGGAAACCATGGGGCAGGACCTTTGCAAATACATACGGGCGACTCGATAGCTGGACCCAATGGCATTATATATGATGTTTTATAATATTTGAAGTCCACGGATTAGCCATTTTTAATGTATTTCATGTATTTTCGTTATATAACAAAAATATGAAGGGAGCCTTGGGGCAGTGCGATTGCGATGAAGCCCGGACCCGAAAGGGTCTGGGAAGTAAAATATATATTATTTGAAATCCGCCAAAGCCCATTTTTCAATGTATTTTTGTGTTTTCGTTATTTAAACGAAATACAAAGGGAACCATAGGACAGGTTGAGTGTGACAGGCGACAACAACCCAAGGGTGGACCCGATAGAACAGAAAGCCATGTTTAAGCACTTTTTAAAGTCCAAAATACACAGAGAAGGCATGATTTATTAGTGATTGCAATGTTTTCTGGGTAAATACAGGAAAGAGTCAAAGGGAACCTTTAAAGGGATTACAGAGGGTCGAAGACCCATTCCACTACATGGCAGAGTACGGGAGGTAGGCTGCTGGAAAACAGAGACTGGAAAGGGAATAAAAGGGGCCATAGAGAAACACAGCACGTGCAGCTCCTCCCCAAACCAACATAGAGGCTGAGAAGTAGTACAGCGTATCAATAAACAACGCAACTCATCCATAACAACAGAATCAATTATGGAGCATCTTTGGCATGAGACAGCTCCTAGACAGCGCATCAAACTACCTGAAGGTGGTTATTCATCTGTCAGAAGGTGAAAACCTGCAAGCCATGCTTGCCCATAGAGGGAATCAAACAGTTAAGGGACAGATCAGACAAGATTAAGATTCCAAGCCTCTTAGAGCTCAGGAGCATTGTAAACAGGAAATAAATAGCTAAAAGTAAGATGTAATATAGGTTCAAACTTCTAGAGACTGTAGAGACTTTGCTATTCAAGCGTCTCATCTTCATTCATTAGCAATACAAACTTCTTTTGTTGTTATATGTTCAATATTCCATTTTCTCTTCTATTCTAAGCTTAAACTTGAACAATTTGTTCATGTTTTCTTTTGTGTCTAAGGCTAGATAATTGTCATCTTATCTACACTTTGATAAATTAGATTTGCAAGCTTCTTTGCTGCTTGTAGCTAGCCATTCATATGTGGTCATATATGCATATTTCAGTATAGTCAGTATTTTCTTTTGCTACTTGTAGCTAGCCATTCATTTATGTTTATATATGCATCTTCCGGTATGGTCAGTATTCTCCATCCATTCATTGAAACTACAAACTGTTGAGCATTAATGGTCTAAAGCCTTGTAAGCTGAGGGTGTTCATGCATGTCTTGAGTAAAAACATAGTTGAAATGGTTATCTGGATTGATCTAAACCATCATTTATTCCTATTTCAGAGAACAATATTGAATATTTTATGTTACCAGGCATCTACGAGCTGCAAATTAGGAGAGTTTCATGGAGTGATAACAACCGCTATATCCACTGGAAAATCCAGGTAGATCAACCTGCTAGTGTCCTATAATAATAGGATTCATAATTTTTGAATGGACTATGATTAAGTCTTGTAATATTGTACATAATTTTGCTTTCTGCAAAATAATTTCCCATATTAAAAATAAAAAATGTAAAGAGGGTAAGTCCTAAAAGAAAAATCAAAGGAATAAAAGAAAAGGATCAAAAAAGAAAATAAAATATGAACCCCACCAAAAAGAGATAAAAATATATATTCTGAAAGTGATGAAAATTCAAATGTCACTACTTTTTACTTTACCTTGAAAAATAAGATTGTGTGCAGCTTGTTAAAATGCCACAATCCATGATGGTCAAATAGTTTAATCTTGATTCATTCATGCTTTAAATTTCATGTTGATAGATAGAGAATAAAGATCTACCAAACTGTTTAATCTTGGCAGATCAGTAGTTAGGTAGAGAATAATAATGAGCTCATCAGTTTAATCTAGGCCATTGGAAGTTATAAGATTAGAATTAGATAGTTTGCTTATTAAAGAAAAAGAAATAAAGGGTCAGCAAGCTCAAATGCACCCAATGAATGAAGATAAATTGCTAGGGTAAATAAAGGGTAGGTAAAAGAGGTTTTGGAATGCATAAGGTTGCTAGCTCAAATGCACCTCCATCATGCTTAATCCTACGTTTCATGTGTAGGATGAACTATCAAAGAAAGAGGACATTCAAAAAAGTTGTATATTACTTTGGGTATTTACCCTAAAAGCTATATAATTTTAGGCCTGAATATTAAAGCTCATTCACTAATTTCCTCTCATTTCACTAAACCCCTTACATATCTAATTTATAACTTTCCCTTCATTACCCCTTCGTTACTTTTCATTCCCTAATATTTTTCCCTTCTTGATTCCAAAGGACCCTTCCCTCTTCTTCTCCCCTTGTAAAAATATCCCTTCCCCTTCATTTTAACCCTTTTTCCCTTTATTTCACTCCTCTCCCTAGACATTTCCCTTTAAAAATCATTCTCCCCTTATCATTTTCCCTTTTCCATTTAAACCCACTAAAGCCCCCTTATCCTAATTTTAAATAATGTGTCAAGCCCCAATGAAAAACCCTCCCCTATACCCTTTTAACTCATATCCCTAGTATATTTCTTCTCGAGTCCCGCATTTTATTAACCCACCACATATATTAAATCCCGTTACATTTTAATTAAACCCGACCCCACACCCCGACTCGTCCCTCACAATTCTGCCACATGATAGCTCTCTGATCACCCACCTCCAGATCTAACGGCCTGCATCCCATATCGCGTGCTCCCAAATCCGATCTTTAAAACCTCAAAAGCACGTAAGATTCGCGGTTTTGCCCAATCATCCTTTTGCTACGTGGCAGGCCCACATTATATCGTGTCCTTTGAAAAAATACCACCCTACACTCCAAAGCAGTGTGATAAGCCATAATACTGCCTCCTCGCATAAAATGAAACCGCCCATTGTTCAAACTAAATCCCATGCCCAAAGGTTAATCACTGTTGGTTAAAAACCAAAAAGGCGTCCTTTCTATCATTTTCACTGTTATTCCGTTGCCAAGAACCTTTACCGACCAGTTCTAAACCAGAAACTCTGCTCAACTGTTTTAACCCCGTTTACGACCAAAAGACACTAGAGACTTCGATTTGAAGCAACATAATGACCATTCAAGCCTCAGAAAGCCTTCATTGCTCCCACAGAACCCTTCTGCATTACCAAATCTTCGTTTTCCAGGTATTCCTGAAAGTACTAGAAAGGCCCTCTACTTAAGCTCTGCATAATATTTATAAAAGGTTAATCAATTGAACTAATTAAAAGCCTTGCCAAACTAAAGAAAGCCATTGTGCATCCAAAAACCCTTTTCTACAGACTGTATTCACCTTTCGCACTATTCCAGAGGTCCTAACCCTACTCCTTAAGCCAGATAGTGATTAATTCAATAAAATAAACAAAACTATGGCTTCCCAAAGCATTCTGAATGAAAAACCCCTGCAAACTCCTCACCTAGATATTGACCACCTCCCATTGGCCGACATAGATTTCCAGATCAAAGACACAACCTCCCCTAGCCATTTATTGAAACTCCACTGCTAGAGTAAAGACAAATTCCTCAACCACAGTGATGATATTCAGTTATGGGAGTCTAATTTACCCAAATACTTGTTCCCACAGGTATACCAGTTCCTTGAAATCATCCAGTTATGCCAACTTTGCTATATCCCAAGTCAAAGAGCCATAGTCTCTCCTAACTAGCAGATTTTATTCATAATCACTGCAGAGTCAATAAATGAAATGTTGCAGATCCAGCCAAAGCCTAATGAAACCCCATTTTCCATTGAAAAACTACTTTATTTGTACTTGAAGCTGGACCTTCCCAAGAGATCTCACAATTTTCAGACTTTCATCTTAGAAGAGGCTCATATTCCTACAGACAGTCCTCCATACTCTACCATAATTTTCTCTAAGAGGGCCAGACAGATTGTAATCATGTTGTCTTGTATTATAGGATATACCACTGATGAGCGTGTAGATGAGCCTATACTAGCTTTCCTTTTTATTTTTTGCCTAGGCAAGCCTCCAGCAACAGTTTTAGGATTCTTTATTCCTCCATAGCTTTACCGATATGTATCATGGCTCATCCCACCTCAAGTTCTGGCTCCTCGGCGAGATGTGTTTGTGGCCGCGAAAGGAATGTAGGAAGGTGCAACATCAATAGTCACGCTTAGACTCGCCAGTAGAGGGGTCAAGAACACAATTCACGAACTCGAATAATCCAAGATGTCATCCATGCTTACTAGACAGGTACCCCTTCTCAGGTTTGACTATTGATGTCTAATTGGGAAATAAAGCTTAATCAATAGGCAGAAACGGAGATTCACTTGGACAACTGGAGAGACCTGGTCCCTGACCCTAGCGATTCCATAGGTCGCACTTCTCTTTATAAGCAGATTATCCACTTGTATTGGTTAATGAAGAACATTGTGGCTAAGACCATCATGATCCCTCCAGCTGGCCCCTCTAAGTCTAACCCTGATTTTCAGGAAATTCAAATCTTATTCGGTTCTAAATTCAGCAGCAGAATGCCAATCTCAGTCAAAGAGAGAAACACATCTTGTGTCTTCCCTAGTCTGAGCTATCAGGTTCAAGTGCGAAAGATCTGGCCCCTGTGGATTTTTATAGAAAAGTAGCAATATGTCTGGCTTTGTTTGATTTCAAATTTTGTTTAACTATATATGGTAAAGTTGTTAGTTAGACTACTATGTTTCAGTTACTTAGATTGTAGAAGTTTTCAAGACATTCAATCATATAAGGCACTGTTAGACAGACTCAAACATTTATGTTTTTGGATGGCATACAACGTTATTTGGTGGCCGACAGACCTAGTTTCCCTTTGCATAGGTTGAGGCCACTAAACTCCTTGAACTTTGGTTGTAACCTTCTTTTGGAAGAATATGAATGAAAGGTCCTGCCAAACTTACAAAAAAAAAAGTGAGAACACTTGAATCAATTCATGTCTACAAATTTTAACATGATTATGTTCATTTATAATAATAATAATTTGCTTTAAAATTATAATTAGACTAGATATCTAATTAGTGTTAAAAACTCTTTTATTTATGAACCAAAATCTTTTATCCAACCATTCAATTGTTAAAAACTATATAAATATATATATTCTATAAAAAGATACATATATTAACTATTAAACCTACTCAAACTATTATGGTATATTCAAAATTATAATATAATTTTTTTATATTTAAAATAATAATATAATTTTTTAACTCAATTCTTACACAGAATAACAGCTATGTACCTCTTATATATTTTATAATAATTTAATAATAAATAACCTATTACATCTATTTCATGATATTTTAATAAACATAATAATAATTAATAATTATATATAAATTTGTGTTTTTCGTATATATTAGGTTCTGAATGGTGAATATCGTTTTTATCCCATATAATATAAAGGGACACCTTATAAATCTTGAAAGCATATAGAATGATAAACCTAAGTTGTGTGTTTTTTATCTCATGTGATATTTAAGGGACACTTTATATGTGTTTTTTATATAACTTATGTTTGGAATGACCAATATTGTTTTTATCTCATGTGATATTTAAGGGATATTTTATAAATATAAAGTATATATATTTCAAGTTTTAAGAGTTAGTTTAGCTGGTCAAATAAGTGCCTCGCCATTCGGGAGATCACAAGGTCAATTCTCCCCGAAGCCCTTGGGGTTAGACCTAGCTATTGGCCGTAGGGCTTGATACCCTTGATCAAGCTCAGATATTTTTGTGGATGTAGTAGCCACCCAATACACATAAGAGTAAAAAAAAAAGAAAAAAGAAAAAAGCATATACATTTCTAACTAATTAATTAATCTAATTAGTAAGAAGCAATGCTATATTTGAAAATTTAGAATCAATACATATCATTGAGATTTGGGATATATATTTACAAAAGCAATATTATCTTAATATATAAAATTATAGTTTTTATTATTAATTTTTATTAATGGAAGGTTAATATTTTACTTTTGATTAATATAATATATTATTTGATATTTAATTTTGTATATATCTATCTATATATATATATATATGGGATTAAGTTTAGAGTTAAGATGGATTTAAATTGGTAATTTTGTATTTTATAATGGATTTTCTCATGTTTCTCTAATAAGATCAACACTACATTTTATGCTATTATACTTTCTTGAAATAGCCTTTTCAACCTCCAACCACTTGAAATATATGATATATCACGGCTCTGTTAATGATTGTCTATTGAAAACAAAACAACCCCACTTGGAAACTTTCTAACTAGCCTAGATCTACACATGAAAACCACTTTTCGTAGGCAATCGACTCGACTTATTGCGCCGAGAGGCACATTCAAGCCCAGTATAGTAGAGATGTTGTAATGTAATGTCATGTTTAACGTTTTGACTCAATCAAATTACAAATAAAATTATTATTATATTTATTATTATTATCAATAAAACATTTTGACTCAGTCAAATTGCATAGAAATAATTAAACCAGCCTAGATCCATCTTAACTCTGTATCTACCAAGTGTTAAAGTCATCAAATCTCTTGAGATTGAAATCTCTTTTAAAGTGAAAATAAATTTGATCCCTCTCAATGCTTGGTAGATCTAAAGTTAAGATGGATCTAAACTCGTTTTAGATGTTGAATGTTTTTATATTGTAAAGTTATAAATTGTTAAAAAGTGTTAATGGCTAATAATTTTGTTATTGCGTCGAGAGGTGCTCTCCACCCCAGTATGGAAGAGATGTTGTGTTATGAAACCATTTGAGGAGTGGTAATTTCAACCAATGAATTACAAGATATGGTTGGATTCATTTCTTCTTTCTTGATGTGATATTTCACTTCTTGCACCTGAAAATATCGCGTGAAAAGCTCTAAAATTCGGACCCAAGGTTCAGCGCGATTTCTTCTCAAATGGGTTTTTTTTGCGATTTCTGAAACGTCACAGAAAAAAAAGTTATAGCGAAAATTCCACGATGGCCTGTTTGGAGCAGCGAAACCCTAGAATCCAAAGCTCTGATACCAAATGTTATGAAACCAGCTCAAGAAAAGATAGATCAACGCCTTAGAATTCAGCCTCTTCGAGGGGGCAACCTCCTTTACATTACATAAATGAACAATTCTTGGATGATACAAATCGAAAGACCTCCTTTATATATATAGGAGTCTAAGGGGTCATAACATAATCAGAGCCGACATAACAATAATAATGTAAGGGCACAATAATAACAATAGTGGGCTTCTATGGGGCACAATAGTAACAATATGGGCACTACATGGGTACATCAATATAATAAGTGGGTTATACTAATAATAATAAGGGGTTACACTAGTAGTATAGGGGCCTAACATGTTGTAATGTCTTGTCCTATTATGTCTTATTATGTAAACATTTTGGATAAGTCAAATTACATAAAAATAATAATAATTAAAAAAATGAGTTAAAAGAAAAGTAAATTACCGTTATTACAATACAATGTATTAATACCATGGGCCAATACCACGAATTATCAATATCATGTAGCCAAACAACTGTAATTCATTTGTGTCCCTATGTAACATTCTAAAAGCATGAAGAAGTCAAAACACAACATATAATTTATTTGAATTTGATTTGGTCACACATCTAACAAATGTACACCAATACCTTGTATTAATACTATGGGAAAATACCATGTGCCCAAAGAAGACACACACACACACACACAATCAACTAGCTTAGATCCATCTTAACTCTAGATCTACCGAGCGACGAGAGGGATCAAACCTCTTTTAGAGTGAATAGATATTTAATCCCTCTCAATGCTTGGTAGATCCGGATTTAAGATGGATCTAGGTTGGTCTAATTAGGGAGGATAGCTTTTTAAATGTCTCATTTCCCTCACCTCATGGAAAGGCTAAAATAAAATGAAGAAATTTCTTTCATATTGTCCATTTTAGATTTGAAGAAATAATTCTCATCATTACTTTATTTACAAGCTATAGGTTGAAAATCAATTTATTGATTGTTGAGCAAGGATGGAATTTCATGGGAAAATTGCCCATGACGAGGTGATGTACTAGGAAATTCGCCATAAAAAACAAAACAAAAAAAACTAAAAACGTTTCCTTTCCTGTCAACATTTCTTATTAAAATAAGTAATATGAGCATTAGAGTTGCAGAAATCGTCAAATTTGAAGGGTGTTTTAGATTTGAAATTCTTACTTTGTTGTTGAGGGCAAGGCATTGAATCTTTACTCATTCATCCTCAGGTTGGCATGAAAGTACATTGGTGTGTAATCAAATCAAAATTGATGAATATCATAGACAACATACTATCCTCCATGTTCATTCCATCAAGTAGAGTCCCTGGGATAAGATTAACCACATCACTACAGAAAATCTATGTGGAAAATAGTTAGCCTGCTTCTAAAGACAACTTCTCTCTTTACACTAAATTCTAACAAGAGATTCTACAAGGTTGCATTATCAACGCCTATGGTAAGTTATTAATGTCGCAAATGTATGAAACTATGGAGCATGTCTATGGAGAGGGTGTCGTAGTTAACAAGTGTTACATAGCAGCTAGTCCTAGTGGCTTAGTTTAAATAGCGCTAAATTAAAGTAAAAAACAATAAAGAAATAATGATTTCATCAATAGTTTATATTAATTTGATGATACACTGCATTAATTTCCATTGTGTTTTCTCCACCTATGGTAAAGATCATAATGCTTAATTATATAAATCCAAGTCATGACCACATAATATATAGAATGACCACATAATATTTTTATCGTTGTATAAAATGATTTTGAACATTGTACAAAATGTTAATTAAGCCAGCTCATGTACTTAGCAATTGATCTCCGAAGTGTCGTGAGATATCATAGAATGGCAACTTAGGTTTTGGTCATTGTAGAAAATCTAATTAAAGATGTACCACCAAAAGTTCGAAGCAAATATAATTGTAAATAGCAAATATATCAATATAGACTATGATTTCACAGTAGACAAGATTAAAAAAAAAAAAATAGTAAAAAGGTATAAAGCAAGTAGTTTTAACTCTTTAATGCCCAAATAAATATATAAAGTTTTTATAAAATTGTAATTTTAATCTAATAGATTTTAAGATGGATTTTGACTTTTATAGACATTAATAACCTTTATTTGGTTGCATATAATTGCATTCATATAAATAGAACATTACAATAATCATAAAATATTTTTGTTTGAAGATTTAAAAGGCTTAATCTCATATGTATTTGTAAAAGAATGGACAATTTGAAATAATTATATTTTACATATATTCATAATTAAATAAAGATATTTTCAAATTTATCAAAATTATTATAAAATAAAATAAAATTCATTACATTAAAGATAAAGTTTTTTTCTTGAATTAGGGTTAGAGTATGTCCTAAAACTTCTTCTATTTGGCTAAGAGCTTGTTCTCCTCAAACATAAAGAAACAAGTTAATAGCCCAAGACCCAAAGGCATCTTGCAGGAGTGAAAATCTGCCCCCTTTATTCCAAGTGGCGTGGTTTTCCTTGAATAACAATGATGAATCAGTCTACATTCACGAATAACAATTAGAGATAATTGTCCTCACTGTTGATTTGACAACTAAAAATTTAAAAACAAATTTGTTATTTCAAACTTCTACTACGATTTGAAGATTCAAAACCACTATACAAACTACATAAACACAAAATATTAAATATAATACAAATCAATAAAAAATACAATCAAATGGATAAGTGAGGTACAATATTCATATTAATATATTATACTATCAATTTTTTTGACTTCATTAAAAATTTGAAAGAGTGAATTATAAATTTAAAGCTTAAAAAATCAACTTATACTCTTTTTCAGAGTCGCGATACAAATCACATGAACATAAAATATTACACTGGGTGGAAAATTTTACCCAAAATATATGAAAAATCAAATGGATAGGTGATACTCACAAGCCGTATTCATATATATACATAAATATAAATTATTTGAATTAGTTTGAGAATTTGAAATGATGAGTCGGGAGTTTAAAGCGTATAGAAATCAACTTATACATGTTTTTCGAAAAATGAAAGGTTGAATGGTTTGTTGTAAAGGATGTGAAGCTTGTGGCAACTAAAGAAATTATCTCAAAAGAAAGGTCAAAGAAGTAACATTAGTATGAGTTGAGAAAAGTTTGTGTATTTTAAAAATTATTCAAAACTTTATAATAAATCATGAAATTAAGCTCTACAATAAGTTGTTATGTTGTGATAGATCTGTAGTATTAAAAACATGGTAATGAAATTTTGCAGTATATATTAACAGTATAAATATGTAAAAAATTGTCAATGGATGTTATATGGGTGGTTGGGAGGGTTTAATAATAATCTTCTTACCAGTGTTCTTACTGAATTGGCTTAGTTGCTTATTCGGGCTGCACCTATATGTTATCGTATCCACCAAATAATGTATTGTCATCTCTATTTGATATGAATGGTAATCGTACTGAAACTATATGAGAGAATATTTTCTCTCCCATCAAAATATCCGTGACTCGATAACTTTGATTCAAATGGATTTAAAATTTAAAATGTGAGAGCAAAATTTATGGATAATGATTAAACTCCTGAAATTTGAACTAAATTCAACTTAGTAAATTATTTAAAAATGAACTATGTTTGCAGCCACACCATTAATTGCTTGCTCAAGAGATAAGTTTAAACTTTTGAACAAAACAATTGAAAAATAACATCTAATATTACATAATAAATGCATGGTCGGTTCTGTATATGTTTTTTTATGGACCTTCGGTACTGTTTTTGCCCTTGATGTTTCTATCGTGGCTGCTCCATGAGCCACCTTTTTGTATCTTTTGATGTTTTTATATTGTCTCAGTATAATACAATGATGCTTAAAATAAATGCATGGTCGGTTGAAAGTAATGACAAATTAATAAAAATAACGAATATAACATGGAATCGAGGCTCGAAATCTTTCGAGTAAGTTATCATACGCTTTTCAATATAGGCAGAAATGCCAACAAAAACCACCCAAGATTATTTGTCAGCAACTCGGGGTGTCATTTTCTAGCTAGATCATGGCGGTTGTTCCGTATTTTTCCAGACTGTCCAGAGGCGTACCTTCTTTTTTTGAAAGGAAAGAAAAGGCACCGGTAATTGTATTAAGCAAAAAGTTGTTACATATTCTGATCACCTAGTAGATCTATTCATCCATTACATCTAATGTAAATATAAACTATAAGTTTGTTACACAAAACTGTCTTGGAAAATGTTGTTTCATCAAAAACATCTATCTATCCGGTAAGCATCCAGGAGGCTAAAGCAAAATTTTATATATTGTCCCCAAAGAGGAAATCCCATGCATATTGTGCCTAGGAGACATTAAAAAAAAATAGATAAGGCATGCCACCACTATTCCAATCCACCAAAGAGTATGGAAACCTTATATGAATGAAATTTTATCAAACCTCTGAACATTTCTCTTGTGGCATCATAATTGATCCCCCACATCTGTAAGAGTGTCCTAGCTTTGAAAGGGCATGTGCTGAATGGTTTTGTTCTATGTATACATGTGAGAAACATACATGTTGGAAGAGTGATTAATGGGCCCAGTCTCGTGCATCTTTTTAATAAGGCGTGGAGGATTGAAAGTAGTATGTCTATTTACCCACTGAATTGCAACACAGGAATCTCCATAAATGTCTAAAGAATCAATGGACAGCCATTTGGCACAATAGAGGATACCCCATAGGGCAATGATTTCAGCATAGGTATTGGAGCCATATGCATCACTTCAACTAAAGCGAAAAGAAAGGTCTTGATTCATATGAATGACAACCCCACATCCACAGCAATGTAATTTTGATGCCTCATCGAAAAATCTAGATGGATATCTGGCCAAACATACAATAGGCATAAAACCTCTCAACAATTTCATAGAAGACCCCGCAATATATTCATAGAAGAAAGCAATTGTATTGATGCAGCAACGCACGATATCAAATGGAGGATCATTGAAAATGAGAGCGTTCTGACATCTCCAAATACCCCAGAAGATAAAGAAAGGAAGTTGTTTAAATTCCTTATATTCCTTTCTACATACTTGTATGGAGTCAATGATATAATCAAAAACCCATTGGTCAATGATGTTCAATCTCTGAAGCACACCAACCCAAATTGCCACTGTAAAGGGGCATTTTAGAAAAAGATGAAGGGTATCTTCCCCTACCAAGTTGCATGTGTACCATTTGTTAGGTCCAAAGTAACCTTTCTTACATAGATTGTCCTAGGTCAAAATTTGATTTCACCAAACCAGCAAACCAAAAAATTTAAGTTTCATCAGCATCTTCCAACACCAAATCTTCCTGTAAAAAAGTGTGTCCACATCCATCAAATTTTTCAGAGAGGTGAAATTGTATTTCTCCTCGGGGATCTAATCCATTGATGATTTTCCCTCCCACCTAAAAACATCATCCTTATCCATTAAGGAGATTCCTGATAAATATAAGTTTTAAACATATCCCAAGTCATAGTCGCTTCCCTAATTAGTCATAATTCAATGGAACTAATCCAAGTAGTATTGAGATAAATCAGATCCTTGTCAAGCATAATTTGGTTTAGAAAATAAATACCCAAGGGATGTAAAAAATTGATGACATAAACTGGTAAGATGTGATTTCCTCGAAAACCCCTCATGGGATCAAGGCCAGTCTCCACCGCAGCTCCAAGCTACCCCATATGTAAGAATTAGTACATGTATATCAAATCCCATCTTTGAAAAACTGTTGGAACATGTTTTTGTGGATATATTTTTCTTTAATGATCTCTTGCCAAAGGCCAGTTCCATATAATGCCCTCCAAAAACTTTTAATTTGCAATGCCCATCCAACTTTCTCCAAATTTTTTATACCCCATCCACCATAATTTTTGGGCACTATGATATCTTCCAAGCGAGCTAGGCGTATTTTGTGGCCTCCCATAGCTCCAGACCAAATGAAATCAAGAATAATAGAATTGATCTTAGTCAAAATATGCTTGGGCAAGATGTATAATTGCATCCAATAAACAGATATGCTTTGCAAAACTAATTGTGCAAGAATCAACCGACCACCAAGAGATAGCCATCTATGAGTCTAAGACAATAATCGTTGTTCAAATTTCTTAACCAGCCAAAACTAATCTTGAATACCATATATGTTTGGTTTTATGAAAAACCCCAGATATTTGAAACCCATATCCATATGATCCATTTCAACCGAGAAGCATAGTGTTCCGATAAGAGGATCCATGAATGAGCAACATATTTGCCTTATTCATATATAGACTTGTAGCATCCCCAAAGTAAGTGATAATTTGATATAAATGTAACCATTCATCAATAGAAACCCTACCAAAGAAGATAACATCATCAACAAACATTAGATGTGTAATGGAGGTCTTTCTTGTAATATTTATTCCAATAAATAGGCCCTCATATTTAGCCACCTGAATACGCGTGCTTAATTCGTCAATCACTAAGAGGAAAAGAAGAGGTGATAATGAGCAACCTTGATGAAGTCCTCTTGAGGCCTTAAAGAAAATTAATGGCACCCTCTTAATCATAACTGCATAATGCAAGCCATAATCCATGAAATAACCCCAAACAAGAGTCCAATCTTATGAAGTGTTAATCTCAAGTAATCCCAATCCACACAATCATATGCCTTATGCAAATCCAACTTGAATAAAATTTCCTCCTTTTTTTATTTTAATTGAATGCATGCATTCATGTGTTATGGAAACAACATCCTGAATATGTCAGCTTTTTAGGCATCTGAACTATTCCTAGGTAGTGTATACCAATAACTTGTCCTCGAGTCGATTTGCAATAATCTTGGAAATCAGTTTATAGGTAATTTTGCATAAGGAAATTGGTTGATAGTCCTAAAACGAAGAAGCCTCAAATACCTTAGGAATGAGGGCAATAAAAGTAGCATTTACTGCACCAGATATCAAGCAAAGTGTTATGGATTCTTCAACCATGTGAAGAAGTTCAAGCCCCATAATGTCTATAAAATGCATAAATAGCTCCACAGTCCAACCATCTGGCCTAAGACATTTATATTTTGCAAGAGACTTTAGGATCGAGTCCATATATTCTCTAAAGATAGGGCTGCCAACATAAGCATCATCCATTTATGTGAACATCTAAGGATAGGATTGAATAAAATCCATTTGATTTTCAAAATACACCCCTTCTCTAGCCCTGAAAAGGCCCCCAAAATGATGAACATCATCTATATGTAATTCCTATAAACTATGTACTTCCATGCCATCACCATCCACCAATTTCCAAATGGAATTTTTGTTCCAGCGCAACGTAGCATATCTATTGAAAATTTTTGTGTTATTGTCACCAATAGCAACTTGTATGGATCAACTCTTAAGTATCCATTCCTCTTCTTGCAAATGCAAAATATGTCTCCATATCCTCCATTTCCAACACATTTTGTAGTTTTTTCGAAGAGAAATATTCAGGATCCCGTGAATCTGCAAAAGCCTTCAAGACTAGGTCTATGTCAGATAATTCCTTTTGGAGTCTTTGTTTTTTGTCTCGTTCCCATTTTCAAACCACTTTCTTTAACTCCCTTAATTTATGACATATAGATTCCATATAAGACATATTAATTTGTTGACCCACCTTGGCCCATGTATCTCTCACCAAATGATTGAACTCCTCATCATCTAGCCATGAATGATTGAATTTGAGAGGGAGCCCTTTCCAAATTCTATCACCTTGCTAATGTAAAAAGATGGGTGAATGGTCAGATATGATATCAAGGGAAACCCAAGAGTGCATCGACCCAAATTGTTCCATCAAATTTTCATGAATAAAAAACCTATCTAAATGATTTGCAATGCCATTTGAACCAGAACGCCCATTTCGCCAAGTGGGAAGAATGCGGCTCGGGAGGATATCCACCAAGTTGTTTTCCCCAAAAAGATATCGGAAAAAAAAAAGGCCCAAAGGGATCCAGATTGTTGCAAAAGCCCCAAACTTCCTAAGTCGAGACCGTCAATTTCATATTGCCATCCACAACTAGAGACCCAATCTTAAAAATACCACATGCATCCAAATGCCTCCAAAAATCCTTTCTAAATGAATAAGGTGCATATATATTCAAAAAGTGAAATATATTCTTTGTACCCCTTACGAAACCAATCGGTAGAATACCAACAAATATTTTGAAAGCCATTAAATCATCCAGATAAGGATCCCAGAGAGCAATCAAACCCCTAGATAGGTTTAGAGTGTTTGTCGACACTATTCTCCATCTAGGGCATGTCTTTAGCATATAAGGTCAAGCCTTTACCCTCGGAACCATCGTTTCTTGGATGAGAATGATGGAAGGTCTGTGAGCTAAAACCAAATGCATAAGGGAATTCCATTTAGGAGTATTCCCTAGACACTAGATGTTTAAGGTCTAAATCTTCATGGCAGAACCCCCATCGTAAATCGACCATTTATAAGGACCAATAGATCAAAGTTGTTGTATATGTATTCATCAACTAGATCCAACCAATCAAGAAAAGAAATTGGTTGTCCATCATATGATAGTACTCCCATTGTAGAAACCCCCATAGGAGGATCTTTGAGTTCTACCATGTAATTGCTTACGAACAATAACATTTTTCCTCAAAATAGGATTGATAACAATGGAGTCCGAAGAGGCCCCTTTTGAATGAATGGTGAGAGGCACCATATCCAAGGATGGGTTGTGAGGAAGAAAGTCAAGGTCACTCCCAACCAAATTCGTTAGACAGGGAATACCAGGAACCAAAGCTAATCTCATACGTGTGGAGACCCTAAAAATCCCCATCTAGAACAAGGTTTTCATAACTAACCAATTCATGCCCATCAACCAGGGGTGGCATGGGTACCAATTCAATAAAAGGTTTTGCACCCAAAAAGGACTGAACAATCAAGGATTGACCCAAATATTTTGAGTGAATCATCAGGTTAGAATGCAAAGGGATATGTGACAAAGTGCATTTACTAGAGGGAAAACCAGGGGAATCAACACAAACAATATCACTATCCAATTCGCCACTATAATCAATAGCAAGGGGGACAGAGTGTGAAGAAATTTGGTTTGTACTTGGAGGTGTATGTGCAAGATTCGAATGAGTAAGAGTCACATCCATCAATACCATAGAGGCAAGATTTACATTTACATAGTGTTGAGCATCAAAATTTGTGTACCCGTCGTGAGAAGCACCAAAATGACGAGGGAATTTTTCCATTAGGTCGCACATCTGATGGCATTTCAGACAATGAAAAGGAATGCTCCAATATTTAATCCTTTGATGAAAATGGACATCTTCCAAAAATAGGTCCAACTCTGCAGGTAATTGCCCTGAGAAGCTCATCTCCACCAGAATCCACGCAACGCATTTGTCGAGACCACCCAGACAATTATTATCCATAAAATTGAATTTACCAATCTTGTTACTGATCAATACAAGCGGCC